>NW_021011476.1:9694661-9751561 GCF_003987935.1 Bombyx mandarina | reverse complement strand
GTCTCAGTATAGTTACAACGGCTACCCCACCCTTCGAACCGAAACGCATTACTGCTTCACGGCGGAAATAGGCGGGGTGGTGGTACCTACCCGTGCGGACTCCCAAGAGGTCCTACCACCAGTGATTACGCAAATTATAATTTTGCGGGTTTGATTTTTATTACACGATGTTATTCCTTCACCGTGGAAGTCAATCGTGAACATTTCTTGAGTACGTATTTCATTAGAAAAATTGGTACCCGCCTGCGGGATTCGAACACCGGTGCATCGCTACACGCGAATGCACCGGACGTCTTATCCTTTAGGCCACGACGACTTCTCTCTCTACTGGCATACATCTGAGGCAAATTCAAATGGGCGCCTCAGAAAAAGGAATAAAAAATTCCATCCTCTCGAGCCTTTAAGGCGTCAGGGCCTTCAGAGGAAAATCAATCTGTTGACTTATATCGCCAAACTCTTCGCTAACCGTTTGTCGTTCGAGCAGGGCGAGAGTAATGTGGCAGCACGGATAAGGCAGTGATCGGATGATCCAAGTGAAGCGTAAACCACCACGCTGTATCCAGGTGGTCAGCAGTATGTTCAACAGAAAAGGCTCATGCACCGTGGCCAAGGCTAAATCGTACATATACTTAGTCTGGCCATAAATACTGTTACAATTAAAAAAAAATGTGTGCGTGTACTAGTGTACACACGTAAGAAGTGAAACTTGTTTATGGCCTTATTTTTCGAAAAATGATCTACATGCAACTTTCTAGAAATTGGTTAAATAAAGTTAAATTAGATAAAGTTTAAACAAAAGGATTTTATTATCATAGACATGAATACAAAAAAGTTAAATTAGATAAAGTTTAAACAAAAGGATTTTATTATCATAGACATGAATACAAAAAAGTTAAATTAGATAAAGTTTAAACAAAAGGATTTTATTATCATAGACATGAATACAAAACAGATGGCGCGTAACGGAAAAAAGTGACGCGTAACCGAAAAATGTGACGGTAAATTTTTTTCCAACGCCGATAAGGAAGTTTCACTTCAATAAAGAAAATATTACATTTGACTACTACTACTAAGGAAGCTTCCCAATTAGTCGACAGAGTGCAACGTGGGCACTATCCGACTTCATGGTTTGGTGGGGTATTAGCTATGAAGGAGTGACTGATCCATACTTTTGTGAAAAAGGTATCAAAACATCGGCACAAGTGTATCCAGATACCATTCTTGAGAAGGTGGTGAAGCCCCTTAACAACACCATGTTCAATAATTAAGAATGGTCCTTCCAGCAAAACTCGGCGCCAGGTCATAAAGCTCGGTCTACGCAGTCTTGGTTGGAAACGAACGTTTCGGACTTCATCAGAGCTGAAGACTGGCCATCGTCTAGTCCCGATCGTAATCCGCTGGATTATGATTTATGGTCAGTTTTAGAGAGTACGGCTTGCTCTAAGCGCCATGATAATTTTGAGTCCCTAAAACAATGCGTACGATTGGCAGTGAAAAATTTTCCCATGGAAAGAGTGCGTGCTTCTATTGATAACTGGCCTCAACGTTTAAAGGACTGTATCGCAGCCAATGGAGACCACTTCGAATAAGCTTTTTATACTTTAAATTGTTTTATATTTATGTATTAAACTAACGCATTGTAATACTTTTACAGTGTGTTAGTTTAATATAAATCTTATTTGCAATAGATTTTTTTTCCTTTGTCTCAGTATTTATGGCACGACTAGGTATATTGTTATGTTTCTGGCTAATCCATTCATTTGTCGATTGCGAAAAGGGATATCAAAGTGACTATTTATCTAATATCGGAGTTGCTCTCGAAAATTGTAGACATGTTGTGTCGACTATAAAAACGTTACATAGAGGACATGAAGGTAGTTAGTTCGTAGTAAATTTTACACATACATATATTATATTATTATGTGTTTCTTGTTGTAAAGAACTCGCTAGTAGTGTCACTCCCTTCAGGTATTGGATAGTGACCGTCGGCATAACGCCCATTTCAATGCCTATGCCTGTTCCTTAGTAAATTCGTTAACGTTTCTCCGGACGTGCGCACCAGCACGCACATGTACAAACGACATAATAATGTACAGTGTACAGTGTACAGTGAGTGATCGCATACTATGCTGATATGTTAATGAAGATGCGCTAACCATCCCGTACGTGTAGTTATTACTAGTTATGTAGGCACTTTCACGAGCGCCTCTAATCATTTGCTAACTACTGTACAATTTGTCTTAATTAATCAAAGCTATAAACAAAAAGTGGTGAAACCTCCTGTGGAGCGGTCGCCGAGTGAAGACGGCGGTAATGGTTAGTAATCACGATTAGAGACACAATTACATGTAATTACTGTTTGTGTCATAATTAGTAAAGCTGCGCATTGTGCACTCGAAGCCACTCGCGGGGGCGACGCGGCGACGCTCCGTGCCATGAGCCCCGCTGGGTCTGCTGCTGACAGGCGTGCTTACTCTTCCAAGTAATACTTCTCACATCATCTTGCTTATTTCTATTCTTTATTGTTCTTATTGTTGCTCAAACAGAATTATGATTGTGACGATGGCAGGCCGAGAATGACCTGAATATTGTTTATAATGCACTGGAGTACACCTGAATCCTTATTTACTAGGCCACGAATGAACATAAGTGTAACCTGTATAATGTAGCAGCTTGCTCGATAGGTACCAGGCACGTCAAGTAATAAAATGTTTCCAGTATACATTTACAATATACATTTTTGAATATTGGATATTACTGTATCACTAAAGACCAAGTGAAACATGAAATGCCCAATAATTGAAATAGAATTTCATACAAAATAAAACTGAACCGAAGGTATGAATTAATCGATTGGTATGGAGACTTTCATCGATACATTTAAGTCGAAATTCGTTCAAAACTTCAAATTAACCTTAATGAGTCATGATGACCGCCTGCCACCCCAAACGGTCGTGTTGCAGTTCACTTCCGTTTGCTACTTTCGTTTTAAATTTAACTATAAATATTTAATATTTTGTATGTTAGTGTATCCCTAAAAAGAAACTGTACATGTACAGCCTGTATATAGCATGGGAGACGCTAACCTTCTTTGGCATCAATGAATTATTCACCAAAACAACATTGACTCAAAAAAAAAATTGCCATCTAAATTTTGCCCTAATTATACTCACTTAAATACAACCTCAAATCTTAATCGACAAACTTTACAACGCTAATTCTGAAAACTTTGTCTCACTCTAAAAATACATTTTGACCTGTTCTCTTGAACCCATCGAAATAAATATAGCTTAAATATGAATATTTGTTTATAACAGCTGTTAAAAAGAGACGCATTACTTTTCCGCGTCAAATACACGGATGCTCGTACCTTCCCGTGCGGGTTCGATCACGTCTTATCCATCACCGGTAATATTGATACACAATTTTATACCCGACTAAAGGTTTTTGTTTTTTTCCCCATCTAGTCGGGGCTATTCTAGCTACGCACTGGTAGGTGAGTTCACGGGCACAACTTGAGGAATTTGCTAATGATAGCCCTAGTAAGAGCAGTGCTTGGCAGAATCTACCATCGGATCGGAATGGCGACCTACTGAGAAGATTCGGCGAGAAACTCAGTAAGGAGTCTCTATGGGTTAGTTCGCTCGTCGAACTCCTTGTCATAATCAACTTGTTGGACGACGACGGTGACCGGTGCTTGAGGGAACTAAAAGCACCGAGAGTGGGTCCGGGGGATCCGGTAGGCAGCGGCTTGGCTCGGTAGGCAGCGGCTTGGCTCTGCCCCTGGCATTGCTGAAGTCCATAGGCGACGGTAACCACTCACCATCAGGTGGGCCGTATGCCCGTCTGCTTACAAAGGCAATAAAAAAAAAAACGACAGGTTTCTTCACCTGAGTCGGTTAATTAATTAGCCGCGGCCCTGATAAGATCTTATCGCGCCGCTTTGTCGGAGTAGGGTTATGTCTATTTCTAAAACAACTGTTGTTAAGGACAATTAAATTATGCTTTCTCCTCAAATTGCTTAACCACATTACGAAGTGGTTAATACTAATTAGTACTAAACTTTGACCCCGTATAATTGTGTGAACGCCCTCATTTATTAAATCTCGTCCTAAATTTGTATTTTAATAACAAACTCGTTTGCATTTAATACCTAAGCGCCAAGTGGATTGCAGCCCCAAGTTGAGGGGCGTGAAATCTGTATCAAGTCCGGTGGTACTGTATAATTCGGGCACAATCTCTGTAATCTCCCTGAGCTCACCGTCCGCATAATTCTCATTACAATAACGGAGGAGACGAATACTTCTGTACTTTCAATCATGTAATAGTAAACTACTTGTAATGTAGAGGATGTTCCAAATAACTCAAAATTCCTAAATATTCACAAATTATCGATATTCTTAATATATTTTTTGGGAGATCAACAATGGGAAGGTTTTCCACCGAGCGCGTGTAATTGCACAGTAGACCGGTGTCGGTCGTTGAAATAAATAATTGTGAGGTTCACAAGTACTTTAGCCAATTCATATCTTGGTCTTAGAAGGTCAACTATCTAGGGTTCATCCTGGATACATCCATGACATTCCGTCCACACATAAAGTCTGTCAGCCCGCCACGCTTATCCTTATGATTTGTAAACGGAGTAAATGTCCCTTCGGAACAAGGTGAAGCCTCACAAAACATGCTACTTAGAAGGGTATTGGAGGAACCAAAGAGCTGTGTCATATGCTAGCAGCAGAATAACTCCGTGCCATCATGTAGCACAGGAGATTCAGGATCAATCTCGATAGGTCCAGGGGGAAAATACTTATTTGTCGCATCCGGACACGAAAAAAGAAGCGAAAGCGCGCCATCTAGTTGTTGCGAGCCGCAACTACTCGTCACACATCGGCTCACTTCGGGTGGTGTGCTTTGACAAAGTCGAGATACATCGCTCGAAGCACACTCGTTGCCTAACTTAGGAAGAGCAAACACGAGTGGAACTGTCATACCGTTTCGTGCTGTGCAATCTCATTGCAGCACTACCCACCATACGTCCACTGCATCGAAAGATAGTGATAGAATAACAAATAAAAAACAGAAACAAATTGAAAATTATAGAAAATGGCATAAAGAAAGTGATCACGCAGACTCAAGCTATCAATCGACCACAACAGACGCGTCAGCGTGGATTGTCTCCACGGTGCGGTTCAATGTTTAGGTTAACATGACGACGTTGTAGAGGATTCTTCTACCATGCATCGTGGCACACGAGGCGCCGGCTCGGATCCGAGCTCATCGGTCAGTGAGTGCCCAGAGTACCAGCCGGACACTAGCCGGACACCAGCTGCACCTCAGTTTGGAAATCGATTAATATTGATATACAGAATAGTTGGATTCTAAAGAGATTTTTATTTATTTAGTGGGCTAATGCTCTGCGGCGATGTTGCAGCGAGTTAGCGAACGAAGGGCAGGGCTAAACTCGCCCACCGTCTGTGCATTGTGCGGCCGCGCGTAAATCATTCGGTCACCTTTTACGCTTAATGAGACAAAAGCATTATTCATACGATTTTTTACAGGGAACAAAATAACTTACACTCAATGAGCATTTTCGTGTGCTCTATACGGTCACAAAAGACTATAAATATTTTAGGAAACAAATTAGTGTTTCGTTCGTGTGGGCGACATTCTGCTCTCTGTACTGGTGATAAGAAGTTCGTAGTCGGCACGTCTAAGTTGGTTATTCATAAAAGTGGTCGACATTCGTACCTTTGTTGAGTGTTCTTTTTGAAAATAAATACCGATCCATTACACGAATCTGAATTTATTTGGTGAACCGATACGAAATCTTGATCTTAAAGGGCAACGATTGATTGTGCGCCTCATTAGTGAGTCAGGCGCGAGCGCTCTCGGGCAGTCCCACTTATCTACTTACTGCACTCCTCGCGTCCACTCCACGGGTCACTTCCAGTAATATTAATGGTAAAATTGCCTTGTTGCAGCTCTTATTACGAGTATGTTGTCAAAATATTCCTGCTCTGTCATAGATGCTTTACCGTATTTATTGCTTTATTTGGTTGTTACCTGATTAAATGATGACAACATTGTAAACGACTTCGAAGCAAGGAGCCCATAATAGCATAAGCCTTAGTATCTGCAAAGGCGGAGGCGCACTAAATCTCGCAGTACAATGACAGAGGAGCTGTCTCATCTTGCACTAGATCCCTAAAGCGGCGGCGGCGACGGCGACCCGCGCTCCAAGCAGCCGACTCCGCCATTAACACCGCGCGCCACCCGGCGACGCGACGCCGAGATACCAACCGCGACACTTCTACTTGCCGGACAAACAGACGATTCGAAATCCTATATTTGTTATAATTGTATGGATAAAGTACACATATACACCTGCTCTCATTCATACAGTACTTCAGACGTACTGCGCGCAGAACGTCCGTAAAGGTCGAGTGTGTGGGATTGGACAGACATGGACAGTCTTCTGTATGATTTACCTTATTTACCTCATTTTCGATCATGCACTTTTATGGATTATTTATAAAATGTAATTTATATTATATGGCTTTCGTTTAAAAGAACGGAAGGGTATAAGTATTTTTAGAGTAGTAGTTTAAATGTAATTGAAAGTAATCCGACAGTCTGGCAACGTCTAACGCTGGCCACCCCGCCACAGTGCGGAGCCCACTCGCTGTCAATCTCTGTTCTATCGCCTCGGCAGTGGTCGACACAATCTAATCTATCTAATCTATCACTTCAATTGAATTCCGGGCCTTCACTGAAACGGACTGTCACACTGTTACGGATCCCATTTTAACTTTACTTGCGTAGTCCGATGACCACAATTATTCTTGTAGAGTGGGATGAGACCAATTTAGTAATTCACTTTAAGAAAACAAAATGGCATTTAAACGGGCAGCCGGACACGGACAGAGGCGCTTTATTGATTGTCTAGCATTATGCATGTATCAGATGCGCCTTAAGAAGTAAAGGTATGTCAGGAGGCAAGCAATGTGCGCGCCAAGGGTGAAGCTAATTGTTAGTGAGGCAATAATCGCCTTTTGCAGCGGTAACGGCGGCCATTACGTCTCGCAGACATCGGTCCGTAGTCGGCTACCATTATTCACTTCGCTCTGTATGCTTCTAATCTTTCGCACTATCTTTTTAGTTGATGTGGATTGATTTGGTACGACACGGTGGCCTACGAGTACAGCAATTGGACCGAAAATTCGTATTAGAATTATCATAAATATGTAATATTGCGTTCCAACTTGGAACTTCCAAGAACAAGAATTCGGAATGCGCTACCCGGGTTAGAATTGAATTGAAACGAAATTTGTGTTTAATGATGTAAACATCGAGAAGACTTATCGCCCACAGCAGTGTAGTGTACCGTGCATCTGTTTAATGAACAAACGGTTGACGATGAGGCTGCTACCATCGACCGCGCATCGGTGAGGTCTGCAGCACATGACATACGGCCCGGTACACGTCAGCCGAGAGAGCAGAGGTTGTGGCGTGTGTGTGTTCATGTACCGCGGCCTCTGTCGCAGACGAACGATTTTATTAAAATGCATAGATAACGGAAATCCGAGAAGGCGGTAACGGGCCGACATGATGGCCGTGAGAAATGTCGAAACGTGAAGTTTAGCATAGTGCGATAGTATCGGTCATGTCGCGATGTGTTCGCGGCCTGGATTGGTCACGATCGACTGCACGGGCTGTCACTGACGCCCCGGCACCAAAATCATACTTATATTTTATTAAGATATCATTGTAACTAGTGTGACGGATATTGAGGGAAAATACTTGCTAATGATTAATACGACATTTCCTTTCGTATGATCGTGTATTTAGTACATTTACAATATTAAATTAAGTAAGAATAGAAAGCTGCAACCGATTCCTTTAACATATTTTTGACAAGTCCGACATTTATAAGACCGTGCTGCCAGACTAAGATCTTAAAGCTACGTTCCGTGACAACTAGGATCGACTCGCTCTATATTTAAAACTCTAACATTAGCTATTCCACTGTTTTGTTTAATTATTGAATCCCTAACATTGGGTCATATGTGTAATCCCGGTTTTTATGCGTAATGTTGGTACGAGCATAGATAGTGATAAAAAAGATCGTTTGTGGCCTCTTACACGTAATCTTTCATCTGTTCTAATAATCTTCTTCCTAAAGGTGTTCAATGTTTACAATTATATTATAATAAATGAAGGACGGAAATTGAACATATATCTCGATAGGTAAATACACACATACACACATACATACATACATGTACACACAAGACATGCGCACGTATATTATGTATGTGCTGTTCATATTGTTACACCGGTGAGAGTAATGCCATCTTTCGCCGAATAGTCGAACGAATATAGAAGGATCTAGTAGCATCTACAACGCGCAAGAAGTACAACGCCATCTATTGTCAGATAGCGGAAACACACACTCGACTTTTGTGGAATATTCTCGACGATTCTAGGGATTTCGTCTCGACTCTAAAAGCGTTGCAGAGATGACACGCAGTCAGTTAGTAATCGCAACTACTCGAAGCGAAGCAGCGAACGAATCACCCAGAGCGAAGCGGAAGAAGCGAATTGAGAATTTTAAATTGTTTGTGAATGTTTTAAGTGTCTTAAGTACTAATACAGTGTTAACTTGTACTTCGGTAGATATTTTAATTATCCCGAACCATAGCGCGTAACATGTTTTTTTTCAAATTTTGATTAACTTCCGGATCTGATTCTGTTGTACTTTATTTGCGCTTGCATTGAGTCCGGCTTGAATGAAGTGTAAATACGCATGAGCATACATACTATGTATGTAGTTATGCCGCGAGCAGCGTGTGAGCTCACAGCGGCCGATCCCAGAGTCGATGGCGTCGCAGGCTGGTGCGATATAAATACACCGCGCAGAGACCGCCACCAACCCGCGCCGTGCCTCACACCTTAACGAGCTCACCACTCTATATCTATCCGCCTATAAACTACTCTAAACACACAATGCATAATAATAATTGTCCATTAAATCGCTACATGGATTTAAGAATCGCTTCATCTTAGACGAGGTGCCGTTTCATAACACATTTATAATGCTTACTTTG
Organism: Bombyx mandarina; assembly: GCF_003987935.1. Next base: position 9,742,454 of record NW_021011476.1, on the reverse strand, counting down.
ATACAAAACGAATTTATTTCATAAATTACGCTGTGTCCTTACTAAATAATATAACGATTTGGATGAAAATTAACGACAAGACCAGACACGACTGTGCGCAGCAGTTTACGCAGCATCAGTGAGGCCCTTCAAAATGTAAGTAGATGTTAAATCCTTGCATGAAAGGTTATTACAATTAATTTCATTAGCTTATGGATAAAGATTAAGTGAAAATTGATTACCACATCCACAAATTAGGTAAGTTACAGTTTGAGCGCATTGTTTGAAGTAGTAACAATTTTATGGAGCGAGCGCGGCGCTTAATGATATGATTGTTTTCATTGTAATTGGTTTGGGCGGCGGTACGTCCTGGAGTTATGGCCGGGCCTTCCATTCACGTATGCTGCACTCTTTAATGAGTCGCTGACGGAGTCGCGCGTCCATTGTCTGTTCCGGATTGACATTGTCAGGCACTACTGACTTACTGTCGGGGCGAGCGTCTTTCGACAGTTCCGGCTACGATCTATTGCTGTCATTTTATTCAACTTGTATTGTGAATTCGACCGTTTCTTCCTTTCTAAATGGTTTTATTTATATGAATCACAAACTAGGACTATTTTATGAAAGATCATCGACTATTAACTGAAATGTTTTTCAAATTTTGTGAATAACATAATCGACTATAGCGATCGAGATATTAAAGCAGTAGGATCGTGTGGCGGTGCGAGGTGCCGGCTCATCTGCACTACCGATCTTATTATGATGCATTAAGAATACATTACACATACAACACTAAATTGTTTGTAAATTAGTAGGTGTTTCCGTGAGCGCGATATTCTTAATTTATTATTTATCACTATTATTATTTTGTTATGAGAACGTCAATGTATATTTTACCTTGAGGTTGAAAATTACCAATACGCAATATGGGCTTCATATCCCAAGACACAGGTGATAGCGACGAGAAAACTTGTACACACTTATTTCAGATAATGCCCATCCATAGGTGTGACGGCTGTATTCGACTTTTGATTGGTTTGTATAAATACATTATGTGCACAATACTTGTACTTCAGTCAAAGTAGCTTAAGTATGTAAACAGTATATTTTGATGGTGTTCTTGTTGAAAGCGCCTGCAGAGTCAGGGCCCATGGATATCGCACTGCGTGCCGCTGCCCCCCTCGAGATGCAACCGGACACCTGTTTCCTAATTATAAGTACAGTTTGTTTTCGACAGACATAGGAAAAACGGAGGTAGCCATCTAAGTCGGATTACTGGTGGCCCGGAGACCTTTCTAGTTTCCCCAGGACAGGTGGGTGAGCAGGGGCTGCTGCCAGAGTGCCTTCAGAGGAGACCTAACAACTCAAAAGCAACTGTTTTGCGAACGAATCTACCACTGGATCGGAATCGAGACACGCTGAGGATATCCGCCGAGAAACTCCGATGTACGGCTTAGGTTGCACGTCGAGCTCTTTGCCGAGTTTGAAGAGTACCGCTACCGGGCCTAAGCCTGCTCCTAGTGTTAGAGCTAAAGTCGTCTAAGAAAGGGTTATTGGATCTGATGGATCCGTAAGGACGTGTCTAGGGCGTCGTCCGCGTCGAGGAGTAGTCAGCGGCGGCAAGGATAAGGCGATTATCATGACGTAGCGTTCTGACGTTGACTCTATATGTTTCGTATCAATTCGGAGCCCAGGTAGTCGTGTAAGTCGACGTTCTTCACGAATCACGGAGCTCCGACGGCTAACTTGCAAAAACGGGATTGGAGGGTGTCTATGCGTATGCGAGCCGCGTGAGTGGGTCGACCTAATATGTAGGATGTTGGTAGGTAATATAGTAGTTAAATATTGTGGATAATGCTTAGGATTAAATTGTTATAAATTTGTTTGACGGTCAGCTTAGACCAAATCCTCTGTCTACATTCATACGTTAAACTGAGATAGTATGCAAACCGATAGGCAGAATGTCGCAGAATTCCCGAGCCCCTGTGTAATATGATTAAACTTTTGGTTATAACATTTTTAATAAACGTACTTTCAGGAATCAATTAAGGAGATGCCGTCATCCCTTACTACAGCATCACCGGTCGACTCCATGACCGCATCACCGCCACAGTGTTCAGGCGATTCACGGTGTTTCCTCTGAGCTATGGTATAACATCTTTCGAGTGAGTGTTATGTACATAATTACTTAGATCTTGAAACCTCCCTTCAGAATTTTGATCCTGGCATTTTATCACAAAGTGCTCGTATGTAGCGTAGTGTCCATCTCCGCCATGCAGACCCAGCCAGTTGCTCATCAGCCAGGTTCACCTCACGCAGGTGCTCCGTGGTGCTCAAACCCTTGTGATAGCTCTGAGCTAATGTCTTCGCTGACTTCTGGCTTTGTCTGTTAGTTGTATTGCGTTTCGATGAATATCAAAGCTTCTTATTAAATATCCCATTGCAATAAAATTATTAGTTTCACTTGAACACTATTGGGTATTTAAATACATATAAGCCTCAAGGTGTTGCTCCATTCCACGGTGGTTTTGTTTTAGAGTAGTTTCTCGGTCTGTATAGTCTATAGTCTCTTAGAGTACAATGACATAAAATAATAATAATAATTTGAATTTTGAATTTTGAATGGTCCATAATCCACACGGAAAGTTCTATGCATGGTTCAGGTATGGAGAGACCGAGCGTGTTTCCGGTGATATACTATTAAAAGTAACTGTTATCAAAGTACCTAAATGATTTTAAAATTTAAAAATCGTGCTCTTCCTACCTAACCTTCTAACATTATTAGTAACTTTTTTGCGGTAGGCAGCGGCTTGACTGTGTCCCTGGCATTGCTGAGGTCCATGAGCGACCCATTCACTATCAGGTGGGCTGTATACTTATCTAACAAGGGCGATAATTTAAAAAAATCTTCCAGTCTGATAAGCGTGCGCTAGACACGGCAGGAGACATTTGTTCTGATTTTGTAATATTTGTTGTAATGTTGCTAATAAACATTTCTTTCATACTCCAGTATTTATTCTATTTTATCTTGTTATTCTTCGTTTAACTTGTAACTCATTGTGTTCATGTTGTAGCCATTTTGTTTTCCCAAGTAGATGCTTGTATACCTACTTAAGTCTTGATGTATGTACTTCGCTGTCGACTGAGGTTCTTGTTTCTATTTTGTTCTTTATAGCTACTGCTTGTGTCGGTTTTAGACAATTTTTAAGCTTTTAAATAAATAATAATCCTCTAACTTTGTATAAATTCGTTCTTGTATTTTTCGTTTCTGGTCGTTACAGCTGCTTAGTCTTTTATTTTTTCTGTTTAATACGTCTATCTACAATTGCATGTTTACATGTTTGTAACTCTTTAAAAGTGTTTTTGTTTTCTTTAGCTAAATGTTTTCGTATGCTTTGTGAGGTGATGTGTCTGCATCTGATATAATCCTGTGTTATAAATTAACCTATGAACTTGTACAATGTAGACATTTTGTATCTCATTAGTCGCGTTTTCTTTGTAGTATTTTTTGTATCTTCTGGCCTTATATCTATAAATTTTCAAGTGCGGCCTGATAATACGCTTTAACTTTATATGTGTGGTTTTTTTATTTACGTCAAAAATGTTAAAGTGAAATTGCAAAGTTATACTAAGTAAATTTTACGAGTGCTCCCATGATGAGTACACCGCACAGACGGAGATTAGCGCATGCCTAAAACAGTTGGAGTGCCTTGTACGGGAGAACGATAGTTGTTTCATTACGCGGCGGTGTGATGGTCGGATTAACTTCCAATAAAAAGTGTCCTCTTTCGGAGCCTCGTTAAAGCCTCCATCTTCCACAATTTGCCTACAATTATCCGAATATGGAACCGGCCGTCGTAATATTTTGATTAAAGTGAGATTTTATACCGAAAACTGAGAATGTCTTTGGTAATCAGTCATTTTATTTACGAATTATTTAGGGGGTTAATTATCGAGTGCGTGTACCATATCGTTACTGGCTATTAGATCGGTAGTGCTTGAATATTTATGATTTCTTTCTTAGCTTGGTGCTCTTCGTTGGAAGAAGGAACAGCGAAGTTTTTAATAATGCTTAATCTGTTAATTAATCCTCTTCGTTTGAACAATAGGATGACGGTATAAGCGGTTGAAGTGTAAGCGCAAGATGGACGTCGCTAGAGTTAGTGCGGAGTCTCTACTGATGTTAATGGGTAGTGCGCACGAAAACTTATAACGGAACATGCGCCTTCCTTGGGTGCACACACTGCGCCATGACGCCACGACGCCACGCCCGCGCCCGTACATACGTGCGACCGTCGCGATCCAAACGCGTCCCCTTCGCACGACCCGGCGATCTAGATACTATTATCTGTTTGTTTAATGATGTGCAATAAAATGAGCCCTATGTAAAGAACAAGAGTGCGCAATTGAAAATATTAATAAACTATACTTAGCCTTGCTATAAATATTGTTACTAGGAAAACGTTGTTTTTGTTATCTCGTACTTAAACATTTAATACTGCAATTTGCGTTCATAATTAAACACTTTATGAATATGGAGTTCATTCAAATTGACTTCCACTGTCCTTAGTAGAATCCTTGAGACGTTGTGGCCAGCTGTCGATTGAGACATCTACTTTCTTCAAGGGGAAAATTCGCCTCTGCTGAACGTATTCGGAACTCCAAAAGCTTTACGCTTTTAAGCACAGTATAACATTATATTCATTTCAAAACGTAACTATGTTAAATAAATAAATATTATTTAATATATATTTTATATTATTATATTATATTAAAAATATTAAATAAATAATATTGTCTTTGCATTCGTTTACATTTTAATAGTATTATTAGTCTTATTGTCCATAATATATAATCTTATTTGTTACATGTTGTTTGTGCAAGTCCAGACCACAAGTTACCTGCTGTTTGCACGCCACATATCGAGCGAGTATTATGTAAACTTGTATAAAATCTAAACAAACAGTAGCAAGGGCGCAGCCTCAGGGCTAGACGACGCGTTGTTAGCGCACGCCGCTGTCAACAGTCCCTGCTTTGATTGATTTGTTTATCCTCTTTCACAGAAAATACGGCTCAGTTGTTCGCTCACAGCGAACACCCCACCAAACGACCCATTTGACTGATATTCAAATATAATACTGTTACGCCGGTAAGAGTAACGCCATCTATCGCCGAATATAATTATAATAATAATAATATAATAATAAAGCTTTCTTTATTCCACACAAAAATACTTAATTACAAACAATTTGAAGATACATTAATGGTTTTTTATTATTATTAAACAGTTAAAAAGTAAATATTAAAGTTTAAAAAGTTAATTAAGAAGTTAGTTTAGGATTAAAAAGTTAGTTTTTTTTTTTGGAGTTTACTCCTTTAGAATCGATTTACATATATAGGCCCGGGGTATGAAAATTATGGGGACCAAAATCGTACTAGCATGTCACACTAAATGCGTTATGCGCCTGATTGGCTCCTGATTGCGTGATGCGTGCGCGCGCCAATCAAAATCGTACTAGCATGTCACACGAAATGCGTTATGCGCCTGATTGGCTCCTGATTGCGTGATGCGTGCGCGCGCCAATCAAAATCGTACTAGCATGTCACACGAAATGCGTTATGCGCCTGATTGGCTCCTGATTGCGTGATGCGTNAGTTTACCCATACTACTTGGAACACCGAAATAGACAGGAAAATAGGCAGGGTGGTGGTACCTATCCGCGTGGACTCATAAAACGCCCCACCGTCAATAATTAAGCAAGTTATAGTTTTTGCCGGTTCGATTTTTATCACACGATGTTGTTCCTTCATAGCGAAAGTCATTCGTGAATATTTGCTAAGTTTTTTTTTTTTTTTTTTATTGCTTAGATGTGTGGACGAGCTCACAGCCCACCTGGTGTTAAGTGGTTACTGGAGCCCATAGACATCTACAACGTAAATGCGCCACACACCTTGAGATATAGTTCTAAGGTCTCAGTATAGTCACAACGGCTGCCCCACCCTTCAAACCGAAACGCAATACTGCTTCACGGCAGAAATAGGCGGGGCGGTGGTACCTACCCATGCGGACTCACAAGAGGTCCTACCACCAGTAAAACGCATTTCATCAGAAAAATTGGTAACTGTCTGCGGGATTCGAACTCCAGCACTGTCGCAGCGCTAGGTACGAACGCATTAGGCGGCTTATCCTTCAGTCCACGACGACTTCTTTATGATACTTTATATATATGAGCACCGGCATATGCTCGTGCTTCCGATTATGAGTAAGCGAGCTTTCGATTATGATACAATCGTAGCCACATGGAAACAGGCGCCCAAAAAAAAAATTAGTGAACATGAATCACTGAAAAAAAAATTGCAACTTTTTAAAATCACATCTCAGAAAACAATGTAGGCCTGACATGCAGCCCGAGGCAACGAATGCATTAACGATACACCTTTGATATAAGAATGCTTCTTTTTCTTTTTTATCTCAATTCTTCGCAGGCACTGGTAGCGCTTGGAGTCGCCCGAAGCAAATCGCTGTTTATTACTGACCGCACGGTAATTTATTATTATTATTTTTTTCATTATCAATAGCGTGGTTTTTTAGCGTTTTTTTTTTTTCTTCGTGTTATTAAAAACGAACATTGTTTGCGAAAAATTGAGACGATCGTTATCGACGATTCGGGTTTTAATGTTTTCGATTTTTGTTAAAAAAACAGATTAGGACACGGCTCACTCATTTTTAACGTGGAGTGCGTAGGACTCATACGTAGCTAGCGATTTTACTTAACCCATAGCCATCGCCCGCTGAGTTTCTCACCGGATCTTGTCAGTGGGTCGCGTTTCCGATCCGGTGATAGATTTTGCGAAGCACTGCTCTTGCTAGGGCCAGTGATAGCAACACTCCCGGCTTGAGCTCCGTGAGCTCACCTACAAGCTCGGTGAATCTAGAATAACCCCTCGAGGTTAATAGAATAGGTAGAAAAAAAAGGGTTTTGGGACATAAGTTGAATTACAAAGATATACTCTTATAACCTTCCATCTGTAACGCAATACTGTCACTCAGCAGAAATAAGGTATCCAGTAATTATCCAAAATCCCAAATTCAGTCGATTTGTCAAAATGCTTAACATTTACTGTAGTAGAAGTCGGTGAGCTACAAAAGAACTTTAAAATACTAGTATAGACTGATACCGACATAGTGTTGAAAACTCGCAGAAACGGTTTTTATGGTAGGCAGCGGCTTGGCTCTGCCCCTGGCATTGCTGACGTTCATGAGCGACGGTAACCACTTGGGCCGTATGCTCGTCTGCCTACAAAGGCAATAAAAAAAAACCTTGTTTATTATTGGACCAGACCATCATGTAAAAATGGTTTATTTCATTCATGGTCTACCGTCGACTTTTAAACGCAAATGGAACTTAAAACAAGATCCTTTAAAATCAAAACTAAATATAATACAGTTGCGTAATTTCAGAAATTAATCTGTAACACGAAAATCGACTCTCGATAAACATTGCACATATCTACACATAAATCCGGCACACACCATTCAGCCACCACACGATCTATTTAATTGACCGTTTACGTGCGAAATAATGGCACTTTATCAACATAGGACGTAAGAAATGATGCGAAATTATCCACAGGCAATTTTCTCAATTTAGCCACGTCCAAAAGAAAAGGAATCCAGCGGACGTGCCCGAATTGTTACCTCGGACCCCTTATTTGAAAACCGCAGCAGTTTACGAACAAAAGCGACTGACTACCGGACTTTAAGTGACAAACGTTGCGCATGATTCTGCCGCCCCAGTTTTGCGTTTTGTAAGTAAGTAATGATCCCAAAACGCTAAAGGCATTGTGCGAGGTAGAGCGTAATGGAGCTCGAAACAGAAGCGTTTCGTTTTTTTAAAGGAAACCATTTAAACAGGTGCCGTCCGCTTGTAATCACAGGCGAGGCACGCCGGACTAGGGCTGCGCTTACATTGGGCCATTCAGAAAAGGCGGGCTTAAATTTGATCGCAGTTTGGTCAAGCGACAATGCTTCACTAAAGACCCTATATCTCCTCATTATATTATAAGTTCATTGGTACTTTAATGATCGCGATCAAAATGAATCTTAGATTTGTATTTTGGACCTTTTATAATCCACTAAATATAATGGGGACCGTGAGATCGCTCCACCGACTAAACTGAAAAAAAACTAAAATGTTGTTACTTGTCCAATTGACAAATCATAATGTCGACAGGGTTTCATAACATTAACAAGTTTATTTATTTATTGCTTAGACGGGTGGACGAGCTCACAACCCACCTGGTGCTATTGGTTACTGGAGCCCATAGACATCTACAACGTAAATGCGTTACCCACCTTGAGATATGAGCCCTAAGGTCTCAGTATAGTTACAACGGCTGCCCTGCCCTTCAAACCGAAGCGCATTGCTGCTTCACGGCAGAAATCGGCAGGGTGGTGGTATCTACCCGTGCGGACTCACAAGAGGTCCTACCACCAGTATGTAGCTTATGGATATGTCATCAACGTTTAATCCTGCATCGCTTATGTCGAGTGGCCATAAAAGATGAACCCTAAAATTACAAGCTTAGCTTACAATATCTTCAATAGTATATGAAGTTTAGTTAGATCCAAATTTTTGGGCGTTTTGAACGACATTGAAAACAGTATTTGGAGAGATCTTAAAAACAAGTATTTCTACTAATGTTTTCGCTCACTCATGATTACCGGATCTCATAGATTAAACAACATTGACTAAGTTTCGCTATCAACAAATATTTTCACTGTAAACTTGTCATAATCGCATCCGTTTTCTTATCTCCTGACTCCATGACACCGACAATTCATGAAAGTTTAATGTTTTAATTGGTTCTATATAAATAATAACTTAAATAAACTAAGCTATTTTCGTTCAGAGATTGAAATCCAAGATGGTATCAGTACTATTGAGATTTCCATTTCATTACTTAGGTGGCAGTACTGTGATATCTTTGATTTTCGGCAACCACTTAACACCAGGTAAGCCAGGCCGTGAACTTGTGTATTCGTCTAGAGCAATAAATTAGATTAAAAAAAAATTCAGATAAAGCCAAATTAATTAAATAATTAAAAGGCATAAAAATTTATCGTAAATAAATGTAAGTTTAAAATTGAAAACTCGACCCGGAGAGAAATAATTTTCCCAACTGGTAAAAATTACAAGTTTACTTACTACCTAATATATAAAGGATTTTTGAAAAACATTATTGCAATCTCATGCTTCTGGTGGCCAGGGTATACAGTATATTCCCTACAGCTACAAGACCTGACGTTTGACAATATTAAAATTAAAGTTTCAAGTACTTAGTAGCCTGTACCATCGAGTACTTATCGAGGGGTGAAAGGATGTTTGATTTAAGTGACAAATTGCAACTTTACAGGAGAGCCATTTAAAGTTTAAAATTTGGAAAAAGCTTCTTCAGCTATTTAAATGGAGTAAACTTAATTGATTGACAGAGATTGGATGCGGAAGGCGGAGGATCGTTCATTGTGGCGGACTATGGGAGAGGTCTACATCCAGCAGTGAATAGATACAGGCTGATGATGAAACTTAATTGAAGTTCAATTAAAAACATCGAATTGTTGAAGCTAATACCAAATAAAACGGACCTTTATTTTTAAAGATAATTGTCGAGTACTAAAACTTAAAATTGAGAGCATCTTCGTCGTCATTGTAATTCAGACTTTCTCAATGGATATTTACCAAATTACATTTTTAATACTTATCCATTAACTACTGTATTATAATCTACGTAATATTTGGGAAGGAACAAGGTCTTAATTTCATTGTAATTCATCTCAATGCACTTGCACTCTCAATCGGTACCAAAGTTATGGATATTTGAATGATCGCGTTTGTTCATTGAATAAAGAAGTTCAACTTCTTGATTTCGCTTTTGATGTAGAATTTATTATAGTCCATGTTGCATGTGTGCTTAGTTGGCGTGCAGCGCTCACAGGTGTTCGCTCGGCGGTCAATCCAGCGCGACCCGGCGACGCCTTCGCAATTTTCATTCATTCGCTTACACATTCTTCGGTTGCTCGCAACTTTGCAACACACGCTACGGTTTTTTTTACGGTTAGTGCTTTTATTTTATTTAACCTCATTGAATTTAAGACTAACGTATAAAAATATATAGTATATGTATATTTTTTTTATTGCTTAGATGGGTGGACGAGCTCACAGCCCACCTGATGTTAAGTGGTTACTGGAGCCCATAGACATCCACAACGTAAATGCGCCACCCACCTTGAGATATAAGTTCTAAGGTCTCAAGGTTAGTTACAACGGCTGCCCCACCCTTCAAACCGAAACGCATTACTGCTTCACGGCAGAAATAGGCAGGGTAGTGGTACCCACCTGCGCGGACTCACAAGAGGTCAAAATCTTCGACTAATACGCCACGAAACATCCTTACGCCGGCCTTACGCCAGGCCTTTATTCGAAGATCAGAGCCGTCAGTATTCTAAATATATATGGCTTAGACTTCGAACTCATGTCTTCAAACTCTTTTAATGCCAATTCAAGTATTACTGTATTTCGAAAGGAATATAACAGTAACGAATTGCGTATAACTATAATTAATCCGAGTCGCGTATCACCATCTCAAATACATTTAGATCTCTCCAGTAAGACGTAACGTAATCAGATTCAAGAACCACCGGTAATTGAATTGCAAGTAATTATATGGTTAAAGATTAGAAGGTCAGAGGTTTAACGGCTGCGGAATCACTGAAGCTTCAAGCTCAAGAAAGCTTTGAATGTATTTATTTGCTATCGATGTAGGAGATGTCTTTGGGATTTAATATTTATGTCAATATCGACAGCTTATAATTAATAATTTCATTAGTAAATAAGCGTTTATAATTCACCGGTCTAGAACTGAGATTTTCTCTATATTTTGGATATTGGGAAACGCATTTGAGACTAGACTATGTAGGTACGCTCAAATATCAATATAAATTATTATACAAAACCTAAAGCGGTCGAGAAACCAACATGAATACAATATTCCCGGTCAAAGACCAACCAATGAGGTTAATCAAATATTTACTAGTTGTGTAATGGAACGAAAAAACCGCACTAAATATTTTAACTTTGTTATACAGGGTGTGTTTAAATGGTTCCCGAAGTCGAACGGGAATTAACCACTTAGTTTGTAGTAAATGCATAGCGTTACTCATCTGCGTGAATTAATAATTATTCATACTACATTGAATGGTCGCATATCATCTATGTTTATAATAATATTTCGTTAACCCGCATTGTAAAGCAAACAAAACTGGCCGCTACATGTCACAGCTTACATCACCAGCCCAGATTGCGTCCTACCTACTGTTTGTATTTGTCTTTTTTGCTTAGATGAGTGGGTGTGCTCACGGGTCATCTGGTACCAAGTGTTTACCGGAGCCCATAAGCCCATAGACATCAACAATACAAATGGCGCTACTCTTGAGACTCTTAAGCTTAAGTTTTAGAGTACAACGGCCATACCGTTCAAACCGAAACGCATTACTGCTTCAACTCTGAAATAGGCGGGGCGGTGGTACCTACCCGTGCGGACTCACAAGATGCTCTACCACCAGTACACCCACGTGCTTGAGAGTCGCTAGCGTCACTCATGGATATCAAAAGTAGCCCTGCTGCTAATCGGTAAAACTGTTGTTAAGGAACGACTAGTTACAGTGCACGAAGAACCCCAGGTAGGAAAGTCCATTTCAGAGCCACACATATCATATTATATTGTCACCATATTACATGTCACGTATTTATTTTTACTGGTGGTAGGACCTATTGTGAGTCCGCGCGGGTGGGTACCACCGCCCTGCCTATTTCTGCCGTGAAGCAGTAATGCGTTTTGGTTTGAAGGATGGGGCAGCCGTTGTAACTATACTTGAGACCTTAGAACTTATATCTCAAGGTGGGCGGCGCATTTACGTTGTGGATGTCTATGGGCTCCAGTAACCACTTAACAACAGGTGGGCTGTGAGCTCGTCAACCCATCTAAGCAATAAAAAAAAAGAAATATTTTCATCATAGGTTTGAATGGGAGTACTTTAATGGTAGTTCACATCGAGTAGCCACGAAGCAGTCACGGGTTCCAGAGTGAAGAGTTAGGACATCCCTTAAAAATTAAAACTGAGACCTCACGTCTCAAAGATGAGACACTTCAACTTGCCTAGACCGATGCGCTGAACACATTGCAAGCATGCATGATTATTATTTCATGTCATAGAAAATTGAAGCGCTCTGGTTCGAAGGATAATATTGAGATTTCGATAGCACATCAAAGTTGGTTATGACTTGTAGACTGTCATATACATGGATTCTACTCTATGTTTAAATAAAAAAATCTCAGCATCCACCTTAATCAAGCTGCAAGCGTATTTGAGCCAGAATGAAAAATTATCATTCCGAATAAACTTAGCGTTAAATCGACAGAGACAAATACATAGGCAAACACATAATTAAAAACAGTGATATTTATACCTGTAAAAGAGACAGCCTATAAATATCGTAAATCCGTCTCGATTATGGTTAAAAAACTGATAATTTGTCTTGACATTTATTGAGAAACTCAATCATGGTCTCGAATGCCGGAGGAATTAAGAAAAAAGTTTATCGATTATAACTACAGCAATATTTTAGTGAATCGAGTAACCTAGCTTTAGCTGGGCATATTTTTAGTTCTTACGAGCAGGTTCGCGTCACCATCCTGCTCATATCTGCCACGAAGCAGTCATACAACTCGTTTCGCAAATGCATTATACATATAACTTCAGTCAACTCTACGCATCTATTCAATCTGAGTGATATTACGTAATGGGTTATATTGGTGATGGTATCCCTAAGCCACCTGTGTGCTTAGTGCGAGTTTTTTAACGTTCTCGATAGCGTAAAAGTTAACTCGAATTCGTGTGCAGTTGGAACAGCGCCCCTAGAGGCAAACGTAGGCAAGCGCTCCAAATCTATACAAATTTGAGTCTCTATACACATTGTTTATTAGTTATCACTCATGAACTTCAGTGTACTAAAAGAATAGTGCAGCCTCTGTCTGCCTCTTTAAGAGTTCTTCCAACTTTAAGGATGGGTATAGCAACGAGAAGTAGTCTATCGTACCTCATGATACATACATTTGTTATATTTGAAAATGCACTATCAATGAAGAAGGTGAGGTATTTCAGTCATGAGCTTTCCAGTGGTCACCGATGCATCCTGTATAAGGAGAGATTTAATCACCTAAAACAATTCCCCTCATATTTTTAAGGCATAAACTTATTCAGTCTATCTAGTACTTTCTGATCTTCGAAAAAGCGGCCAGAAATGACAACCCTTGGTGTTGATTTTGGTTTCTATGCGACCCAAGCGACTGGGCAACGTAAAACCGCCGTCGCCCAAAACATGTCTTATCGGCTCCTCCAGATCCACTCTCAGTGCTTTTAGGTTCTCCAAACACCGGTTGCCGTTCTCGTCGAACTCGTCGAATAAAACGAAGAGTTCCACTTGCAACCTTGCCCATAGATACAACCAACTAGATTTCTCGCGTGATCTTTTCTGTGGGTTGCGATACTAGATGGTAATAGAATCAGCGAAGCACTGCTTTCGCTAGGGCAACTTTTTTATTTTTTTTATTGCTTAGATGGGTGGACGAGCTCACAGCCCACCTGGTGTTAAGTGGTTACTGGAGCCCATAGACATCTACAACGTAAATGCGCCTTGAGATATAAGTTCTAAGATCTCAGTATAGTTACAACGGCTGCCCCACCCTTCAAACCGAAACGCATTACTGCTTCACGGCAGAAATAGGCAGGGCGGTGGTACCTACCCGCGCGGACTCACAAGAGGTCCTACCACCGACAAGCTTTCCCAGGATGAGCCCTGTAAGTTCCTCTACCCGTACGCACGTTGTGAGAATAGCCCCTTACGATTAAAATCATTAATTATCAGTCAACTGTCAACACTCCGGAGTTACGACTGGTTAATGATATTTCCCGAGGTCTCATCGTCCGATTAAAAACGACCTTGGCTGACCTACGACGACAAAATTTATTTAATAAGAAAATTAATTAAGCGCATTATGAATAATCGAATTGAATTAACTTAGCACACAAGAGTTATGTGTAGGCATTTAAGAATTCGTCTCGGCTACCGATGAATTACCAATGACTTCTTTTATTGATACGTTCGATCACAACGACGTGTATTAATTGAATATAATCTTTCCTAGTCTCCGATATGAAGAATTAACGGGTCATCGGAGTCAAGTGGGCTTTTGATGTCTAACAAATCATGCTGAACGTTTTGATGACATTAAAATGGAAATGTAGTTGTTTATCATAGGTTCACGGTAACCCATGGACTTTCTCGTCGGATCTTCCCCTTATGTCGCTATTTCGATCCGGTAGTAGATTCAGCAAATGTTCTTGATAGGGCTAGTGTTAGCAATTCTCTCAAGTTGAATCGTGAGCTCACTTACCGGTCCGCGCGAATTTGGAATAGCTCCTTAGGCTGTCCTGGTGAAAATGGAAAGGCTTCAAGGCCACCAGTAATTCTTCAATCATAAAAAAAACCTGTGGGATGTAACCCAAAGCAGTTATCAGTCGCCTCATGTGCTACCCAGTGAGATTAGATTGAAAAAAAAGGGTTCTCATAAATTTTCGATGACCTTTTCAATGTTAAGTTATCTGCAGTAGTCCTATTTGTTTATGGAAATTGTAGAGCACCCTGTATACACACTTTATCAGATTTAAAACAAAATTGTTCTCATTGCAAATAATCTATACAAGAATAACGAAAATTAATTTAAAATGCTAGTTCTTCATAAGATCAATCAAAATATTATGATTCAACAATTAATCTAATAGAAATATGTTTTTTTTTACCACATTGTGTCTTAATTAATTTATTCGACAGAACGCCTAATGCCAATCAGACAGCCATCATTATTTTGCATTCATTACGTTTCGTCCAATCGAACATTCGTTTACCACCTCCCATTAAATTTTTCGACCAATGACGAGCGTTCGTTTGAAAAACAATAGAACATAAAAAGTTCCGTTACATACTAGTCGTGCGCATGAGTTTCACGAAGTAACAACTCTTGTATTTGTATTTGTATTTGTCATTAGTCTATATTTAGACGAAGGAAAATTATATTCAACTATAGATACGCTTGAACCGGAAGCGATAAAACGTTAATAAGTCCGAATGACGTAGAATGGAGATGGGGAGTTCTTTGGATTGACTTCGCTTTTACCGCCATTTTGTTTAAATGAAAAACGTTACAAGAAAAAGACTACCCTCAATGGCAGATTATCAAGGTCTAAAAACAGTCGCTTGAGCAGTGTGACTTTAAAATTATTTTTAATATATACTAATATATAAATCTACAGTGGTTTTTACGGATGTTCCGCTATAACTACTGAACCGTGCATCCGATTGACTTGAAACTTGGAATCCATGTAGGAAATACATGCACCTAATGTATAGGCTAATATTTATATGATAGTTGGACCCCCTAATAATAATGACAATAAATAATAATGTTAATTTAAATGCGCAGCGGCGCGCGCGGTTACGGCTAGTCATTAATAAATAGTGCATTGTCATTGTCGATATTCTCCAACAACACTCTCAACATTAAACAGTAAGGTAGGAATCGGTAGAGTAATTACAATTGCAAATAGAAGGTAGTTACTATTTAACAAAAGGCTTTTCAGTACACGTTCCAGAATAAACATTGACAACGGTCCCGACACCTCGGGCCCCTCCTAATTAGGGCTGAGACAACACCTATACGACTCGGATTCTAGCAGGGATTTTATTTATATAGGGCTGTCATTTAATAAATAATGCGTGAAGGTTTTTTTTTATGGCTTAGATGTATGGACGAGCTCACAGCCCACTTGGTGTTAAATAGTTACTGGAGCCCATAGACATCTACAATCGAAATGCCGCCACCCACCATGAGATATGAGTTATGAGGTCTCAGTATAGCTACAACGGTTGCCTCACCCTTCAAACCGAAACGCATTACTGCTTCACTGCTTATTTTAAAAAATATTGAACATTTTTTTTTTCAAAGATACGAACGTATTGATTTTTATAGTTTTCGCGGTCAAAAACGATCGAGTCATTCGGGAAGCTGTTAAGAAATGCCGTTCTCTGCTGCGGAAAAGCCTTCGAGCCACTATTTATGGTTCTTCTTCATCATTCCCTCACTGCTGAGGATCGCGACCACATGTCAATTTCCTCCCTAGTGTTCAATCATGGATGGCATGGACTACCACCAATTGCTTTCTTAATCAGCTCTGACCATCTGGCTAGTGTTCGCCCACGGCTTTATGGTACCCTTATTATTAATTATTATTACTTATGGTACCCTCCTAAAAAGACTCGATTGAGTTTCATAGCGACATCTAGTGGAGAATCGTAATCACAATAAGCAATCAAACAGTTTTTGAGGGTGAAAGACACTAAAACGAATTTAAAATCTTACATTAGATGACATTGAATTGCATATGAAAAAAAGAACCCACATTGAGTGTAAATTTTAAGGGGAAAAAATAGACTTATGTAATGTGAATGAAACAGTTTTTGTTTCAAGGTGAAACAAAACAATCATGTGCCTAAAGTCTCATATAACCGCTTAATAGGATTAACTAATAAACCACAAAAAATCTTCTTTTTTTGAAGTAGGGGTTTTTTATTCACATCTATTTGTATAAAATTCACATTTTTAAAATAACATACATATAAAATAGACACATTTTTTTATTTTTTTCTAAAAGTAATATTCTGCAACCCTAGCAATCAGAAGGCGTTGCGTGTAATTAGAGATTGTATACATTATCGAATACAAATAAAGCACAATGCAGGAGACGCCCGGCGCGAACATTAGTCTTGTCAGGGGTCATCGTAGACTTACCCGTTTGTTCACTGTCGGGTATATCGAACAGTTGTTAAATATCAGTTAATCCGTGATTAATTCGTTGTTAATTAGTCAGGTAGAAAAAGTGTATTTCAAAAATGTACATTCTAGTAATAAAAGTAACCTCTTTTACGTAATAAGGATACGCTAACGACTCTGTGCAGTGTCCTAGAGAAAATACAAGTAGATATATGTATGTAGCATATTATAAACATAATATTATAAAACAATGATATTGAAAAAGACAGCACCATGTGCTAATATATATAATGCAGCTAATATAAAAAAGGTTGATATTTATATATTATCTATTTATGATTATTTTGATTATCCATATATTAATATGTGAAGGAAAAACTCTGTATCCCTTTTTACGAAAATTGCGCGGACGGAGGAGTATGAAATTTTCCACACTTATAGAGAATGTAAGAAGAAGTGCACAATGCTAATATTTTTTAAAAATAATGCATAAAAGATACATTAAATCAATAAAGAAAACATTACACACACTACCATGTATTTGACACAACACATATATAGGTATTATATATAAATATACCACTGAAGTAAAGGTCTATGAAATATACTCTTTGTTTATTGTCAATTGTCAAACTTTTGTTATTGCTTAATGTCTGTGGTCAAATTGAGAATAGATGAATATTGTTTGTCTTTGTTATTATTTCTGTATAATGTAGTTTTGGTGAAATCTGTGATTATGTTAAATAAGTATAATAGTATACACAATAATAGAACAATAGAACCATAATAATGTCTGAACATAAAATTTCAATTGATTAAAGTAAAATTTCGACTACTGCGGGACCACTAGTTTGTATAATAATATGATTATATATAGTATTCTTCCTTTCACGCAACAACTAATCAATATGACTTTTAGGCTTTAATTTTCGGTTAAACTCTGCGCCGGAAAAATGATTCGTATTTTTTAATGCGTGAAAGCTATTAATCAGTATTTTAACATAAGCAACTTAATAAAATACAGCCTTCATTTTAGGGTATAAGCTGGTACGAGTAATTAGTTTTAAAGATTTAAAATAAACACGCAGGTAAATAGTATCATTTTGATTATCAAAACACTTTTTTTTTCATTACTCTAAGTTATCTATCTATGGATTTGTTTGAATTGATATATTTTGGGTCAGCGGTTACATTGCACATTGGAGACTTTGATCTCACATCTTAAAGTGCTATTGTTTAATACCAGATACGCTATGATTGCCTGAACCCAATTAGGGAAAAAAAAAGAATTCTATCAAATATAACTTTTTTTTTATTGCCTTTATGGCTGGACGAGCTCACAGCCCATCTGGTGTTAAATGGTTACTGGTGCGCATAGACATCTACAACGGAAATGCGCCACTCACCTTGAGATATAAGCTCTAGGGTCTCAGTATAGTTACAACGGCTGCCCCACCCTTCAAACCGAAACGCATTACTGCTTCACGGCCGAAATAGGCAGGGTGGTGGTACCTACCCGCGCGGACTCACAAGAGGTCCTACCACCAGCAAAAAAACTGTGATCAAGACTTGAAGAATTAGCGATTCAACCCGCCCCTCTGTTTCTATTGAGGTAGCGTCCACCTAATTAACATAAACATCACCGGACAGATACTTCACTATAAATATGTATAAAAGAACAGATCGGCCAATTATTCAGCGGGAGATAAACTACAAAATGATCTAGATTTTATCTTAGATCTTAGAGGTGTCAGGGTAAGTGCCGTTCACGCTATTTCTAAACGCGAAATGGTTTTGTTATCTAGTTTTTCGAATAATTAATTGTCAGTGTATAGTAATTAAGTTAACGATAACTTAACTAGTGATTGTAATAATGTTGCATTCACTTACTGTAAAAAAGTGTAAAGGAAATACTGGTTTGAAATATTTTTCATTTAAATGTTTATGTTAAATCTATTTAACTGGTGGTAGGACGTCTTGTGAGTCCGCACTGGTAGGTACCACCACCCTGCCTATTTCTGCCGGGAGGCAGTAATGCGTTTCGGTTTGAAGGGTGGAGCAGCCGTTGTATCTATACTGAGACCTTAGAACTTATATCTCAAGGTAGGTGACGGCATTTACGTTGTAGATGACGATGGGCTCCAGCGACCATTTAAGATCAGATTGGCCGTGATTTCGTCCACCCACCTAAGTTATAAAAAAAAATTAAAACTAAAAAAATGTATAATAAGGAATTTTCACTAAGATCGAATGTAGATAAATAAAATATATATTGAACGTACGTTTAAAATTATGTTTGTCGCAATCTAATTTTTACGTAAACAAGCTCACCGTTCGCATATCGTATAAACAAGCAATAATGTTATCTATCTTTAAAATATTAAAACATTTTTTTAATTGCGCAATATGATTACTTTCCGACCGAACAATGCAGGGCGACCTCAACATACATACGCACACCAATGATCGATGTAATTGAAAACTAAACTGCATTATCTTACGTAAAAGTAATAAATAAAATGATTAGAACTTATTAACAAAGACTAATACTTAGAACTTATATCTCAAGATAGGTGGCGTATTTACGTTGTAGATGTCTATGGGCTCCAGTAACCACTTAACACCAGGTGGGCTGTGAGCTCGTCCACCGATCTAAGCAAAAAATAAATAAATAAAAGATTACAAATACATCTTCAATCTCACAGTACTCATAATGCTTCGTTGAAATTGACTTCTTATTAAAAACTTCTAATTGAATAGATGTCGTTCACATAAACTTGGCGCTACAGAAGTACTTAACCACACAAAGTTAAGTCTTGTATTATTCATAAAGTACGCTGCAGGCTACATGCACGTGTCTCGAGATTTGTATTGGCAAACAAATAAAAAATCATCTATCTATATATATAAAAATGAATTGCTGTTCGTTGGTCTCGCTAAAATTCGAGAACGGCTGGACCGATTTGGCTAAGTCTAGAATTATTTGAGGAAGTCCGGAGAAGGTTTAAAAGGTCGTCGATAAATATGAAAATGCCCGGAATTTAAATAAAAATAACAATTTTCTTTTCCTTTTGATGTGTCCCCCGTCGGACGGATTCCTTTTGTTTGTTTCAAGTTTATTTTATACAAAAGTTTCGGTCTTTTGTTTATCGATTGATTCAGTCGAAGTCTGCCGGGTCAGCTAGTAAGAAATATAAAAATGACGCTCAATTGATCCGGGTTACAACTGTAGATGTGGTAATAATGGAACGTATGAAAAGAGTGTGGAGCGTTAAGATGTGAGTAAGAGAAAACGGTAAGAAAGGAACAAGATAATGAAAGAGAAAAGAAAGATGGCGAAGACGATTAAAATGAGTAAGACGTAAAAAAGCGTTAATTAATTTTTAATTATTATATTATTTATTGTTCCTCTACTCGAGCTCTAGGCTCCGTTTACTGAGCTCCCGCCCCGGGACCCTTTAAAAAAAAAAGAATAAAAGTTACAATACTAGAATAATTTTATTTTAAATGCCACGATCCCAATTCTACACAAATTTTGATCAATAATCCAACATTTTGTCTTTCGAGCTAAAATTTTAATCACACAAAAATGAAGGTAAAACATATTATAGTAGCCCACTTATATTATTTAAAATAGGTACTTAACAAAACAAAAAGACTATACTCTACTGTAAATTAAACAAAAAACATATGGTCTACACGCAACCGTCGTATCTATAAAATAAATGGGCACATTTTTCATAAATAAATTTAAATATGTTCAACAGAACGCATATATTACGCGCACGGTGTACAGTAGCCGTGGTACATGCAACCTAATTAATATGGAGTAACCATCGATTTATAGGGTTGGGTAAAGAAATTACGCGCGGCACTCTTTGTGAATACACGGCATTGAATTCTGACGAGCAAACTTGAGATTCAAAATATCTTTGATTCCAAAAACATATCTTCTTCGTCGCTTTCTTCATTACTGAAGGTCGTTAAGGCCTGAAACTCGACCGTGGCCTGCCCCGTGCTGTTTCCACCTCGTCTGGGCCCTAGCTTCAGCTTCTGCTTCTTTTTCTGCTTGCGACTGGCAGCCCTTTAGGGTGGTTATTTGGTCACACCAGCGGCTAGGTGATCAGCCGCGTGGTCTCTTACCTTCCACCTTATCCGTCACAATCACTTTGTCTAAGTTATACGCCTATCGGCGGGCAATGTGACCGAAGTAGCTGAGGATTCTCTGGTAGCTGATTGTTGAGACATATAACCTGACAATATTTACAAAACTAAAGAAAATTTCAATGATGGTCACATTTTTATTTGCTTTTAGTAGAAACGAATACTTATCGAAAAGTGAGAAGATATGTTATCAGGTGAGAAAGTAAAAATATTTCGAGATACTAAAAATGATCTCTAGGAACGACTAGGGTCCCCCTTAAGTTAGAGCGCTTAATAATTTTGCAGTAGGATTAGGAAATCCATAGCTCCCTTTCTCGGGTATTACATCCCACACCACTAGCACTCCTAGGAGGAGGTGAATACATTATATTATATATTATAATGAAAAAATGTATAGTCGACTAATCGAACTGATATATCAGTAGGTAAACAGAATTGAGTAAAATTCTATTACGATGTAAGATCATCTGGACAATTCGCAACTAAAATTCCTTGTTACAAAAAGAGATATAGTATTAATGTTTAAATCGACATATATGTATCACTTCTGTGAAATTTACTCTTTTTTTTTATTGCTTAGATGGATGGGCGAGCTCACAACTCACCTGGTGTTAAGTGGTGCGGATTCACACGAGAGGTCATACCACCAGTAAACAATTCTTCTCTTTAAAAAAATTTATCTTGTACTTCATTAGTTAGCTCGTCACTATAAGCGCCCGTATAATTCAAAGATAAAGCACAAACATTCTCACATTACAGGCACGTCTCGAGACACGGCCGTTACATAGATCGTCGATAGCATCGGAAGTTCTCGTAATCAAATACATTTCGGTGATGTTACCACTAGATTCAGTTACTTACGATAATTATTTTAATTTCTTAGAACGTAAGCAGCGTTTCGATGCGTTGATGAACTTTACAAAAAAATTCTTGGTTTTTTTTTTTTGTTCACGGAAACTTGGAGCCACGCATTTCGCTCGCATACCCGAATATTTTTTTGAGTTAAACATTCAGCGTGGGTGATGTTTATGGTGTAGCTAGAATTAAATTTGAAGAAACCTTTTTAACGTCAAATTGCTAATCATCACTAGATCCAATTGACAGGTCGTAGAAGAGATCATCCAAAAAGGAACCAATAATGCAACTCAGTTGGCTTAGTCTTTCAATTTAATGAAGTATTGTTTTTATTGTAAAAATAACGTTGTGCTCCCGAGAATGACATCTATTTTCTTATAATAAATCGATGGAATGGCCTGAAGTGATCACTTCAACCCATATATCTTGCTTCATCATAATTTTCTATATCTAATAAAAAGTAAACTCTTGTTATATATCAATCAAAAAGAATTTATTTATAAATTGGAATCAACACATTTTATTTTGCATTGTTACAAGACGTCCTACCACCAATAAATAAAATATGTATGATTGATAATTAAATCTAGAATATTAAACATAGTCAAACATTAAACATAGCCAGGAACAAGTCACACGCGACCTTCTAGCTTCAAATAATAAATAGCTGTGTCACTCTTGACANATATCAATCAAAAAGAATTTATTTATAAATTGGAATCAACACATTTTATTTTGCATTGTTACAAGACGTCCTACCACCAATAAATAAAATATGTATGATTGATAATTAAATCTAGAATATTAAACATAGTCAAACATTAAACATAGCCAGGAACAAGTCACACGCGACCTTCTAGCTTCAAATAATAAATAGCTGTGTCACTCTTGACAGAGTCGAGATCGTCATTTAGTGTTGGAGGGGGCAAACTTGATGGGTATCACGATGTACCGCCATCACTCTATGCTGAGGTCACCCTACAGCACTGATTTAGGGGACCCACAATGCAGTTTTAACTAGATCGGTCCACCGCATTGGGGATCGCCCGTGTGATCTTGTAGCGTCCACCCTTCCCTATACGTCGGAATACTCATACGTAGACGCGTTTAAATAGCAACCACACGAATATTAGCTCGAACCAGCAATCCTGGACTCAGCAGTCAGGAGCGTTAACTAACGCACTACCAAGCCAGTCATTCTCAGAAGTATTTCAATAAAAAAGAAAATGATTAGGTTTCAAGTTAAATTGGATGTCCCACGTCGGTGGTGTTGGTTTCCGATTTATTGCTCTCCGGGCGGTGAATGTGAGCGCGGGGCACTTGTTACTTTTTTAAATAAGCTCGTAATTGGCCCTGGTACGGTCTCCCGTGGGAACTCCGATTGTTTATTCGAAAAGGACATGTCTAGGAAATTGGGCGTAGTACAATTTGGGATCAGTGGGCTTAGTGCGAGTGTTTTTTAACGTTCTCGATAGCGTAAAAGTTAACTCGAATTTGTATGCAGTTGGAACAGTGCCCCTAGCGGCAAATGTAGGGAAACGTTCTAAACCCATACAAATCTGAGTTAACTTTTACGCTATCGAGAACGTTAAAAAGCTCGCACTAAGCACACAAACCATATCAGAGATGTTTAGTATCATAGAACTCACAGCCAACCCATCACTAGTCACTGCTGACCTTAGTAGGTATTTCCCAGCATCTCACCTGAATAAGACGATCGTATATCTCTAGATTATGATAATTGGCATTAAGATTTTCAAAAGCAATTATGTTAGAGGAATTAAAAAAAAAAGATTTATGATGACGTATAATTAGACGTTTTGTCTCAAATGTGACGCAGTATTCCTGGTGTTTGGTCTACGGAAGCTAACTAAAATATTTCAAGCGGATCGAGCTTATGGACGTCACAACATTGATTATCAAGAGCCGCCTAGACGCAAAGATTCTTAGTGACAACTTTATTATAATATGTATCGACTGTCTCGCCTTCAAATACATTGCTAATCAATTACCAGTAAGAAATGTTCACCAGTTCAAGCTACATCATCAACATCGTTACGAAGAGTTCTATTTCTATATCTAAAAGTCGTCGTGGCCTATCGGATAAGACGTCCGGTGCATTCGTGTTGAGCGATGCACCGGTGTTCGAATCCCAGGCGGGTACCAATTTCTCTAATGAAATACGTACTCAACAAATGTTCACGATTGACTTCTACGTAAAGAATTAATACCGTGTAATAAAAATCAAACTCGCAAAATTATAATTTGCGTATTTACTGGTGGTAGGACCTATTGTGAGTCCGCATGGGTCGGTACCTGCCTATCTCTGCTATGACGCAGTGATGCGTTTCGTTTTGAAGTACTAGAAGATGAAGAAGGTAGGGCAGCCGTTGTAACTATACTTGAAACCTTAGAACTTATATTTCAAGGTGGGTGGCGCATTTACGTTGTAGATGTCCATGGGCTCCAGTAGCCACTTAGCACCAGGTGGGCTGTGAGCTCGTCCACCGATCTAAGCAATAAATAAATAAATAAATCTCTTTTATAGATATCTCAATGCATTTATGGCATCTCTGACAACGTTAGCTAACAAATTTTATTGCAAAAACCTACTTCTAAAAACCCACGCAATACCCAATTTTGAAAATAAATCATGGAATCTTCTGGTTTCATGCTGGCGACACTTCAATTAAAAAAAACATTGTAACATTAACATAGCCACCCCTTTTTTACATATTTTAAACCGTAATGTAACATAAAGAGACATAATTAGCGCTTAAATCATATTATGTACTTGATCCACCGTCAGTGGAATCTTACTGGTTTAATTTTAATTTTAATTATCGGGTTCAAATACGGATCGAATTTAGAAACGAGCAACGTTCCACGATTTTATTAAAACATCAGGAATCACTGGCATCATGATCGCTTCGGTTACATCGAAAGAGCTGTGTAACTAAGATATTAATAAAAATGAAAACGTATTTATTGGTACAAGCTATAGAGTGCACCAGTCAGCTGCATTTTCTTAGAGGAACCAAGGAAAAGTTGCCCGATCATACGACAGTATTTTGTGGATGTTACTTTTAGTTATAAAATCAAATGTTAATATATTTTTTTATAATTAAGCTATTTCATAGTTTTTATCGGGCTTTAAGCGTGGCGAGCGAATCAAGAAATTCCGTAACGAAAATAAAACCTAACACCCCCACTCCGCCTACCATGTAGCTCGCGTTCAACGCATTCACACGTTGCGATTGTGTAGTGTTTGTGATTCTCTTTATATTTAAATTATGGTATTGCTTATACGAGTGAACGAGCTCATGTCCCACATTAAATTGTTACTGGAGTTTATGGACATCAACAACGTAAATGTCGCCACTCGCCTCGAGGCATGAGTTCTAAGTCTAAGTTCAGAACAACAGCTGCCCCACGCTTCAAACCGGAATGCGTTAAGCTTCGCAGCACAGGCCAAATCGTACACCGGAACACCGGTTAAAATATTGCAATTCAATTATGGGAGATGATGAATTAATATATTATTGATAAATAAATAACTTTATCTTCTTTATCAAGCTGCGTCGGAAATTCAGCGCTGCAGATCGATCTCCCCGGCTGGAAAGGTAGACCCGAATAAAACAAGTTAGAAAGATCTAGTGTTGAAAAACAAAAGGGAACGCAATGTTGCTGACAATCATATCGAAGACCGAGCGAAGTGGAGGAGAAAAATAATGTAATCTGACCCCACCACCATGTGGAATGGCTAGCTAGGAAGAGAGAGAGAGAAATTTATCTTTCTCTAGGGAGAAAGATATTATATCTCTCTCAAGTATTAATTTATGTCCTGTTGTTTCGGTCTACCGTGGTCTCATCTCTTCGAAGCATCGTGAAAAGTGACTAAGGCATCTAACTGAGAATGGACAGCAGCATTCCTTGAGCATTACCTATACCAGCGCACTGCGACCGTTAGTTAAAATTTACTGGTGTTAAGTAATATTGTCGCAAGAGTAGGCATCAAAATATTGTCTAATACTACCACGAAACAGTCCTTTGCTTAGTTCGAAGAGCGGGACAGGTATTAACGACTTCGATCTCATGTCGAATTATGCCTATTAATCCCTTAATACATGAACCTCTTCAGTTATCCCATAACGTCAAGTGTAACCTTGTTCATTAATCAAAATTAACAAAAATAAATAAATATATCCACTATAACCCCAACATCGGAAGTTCATAACGGTGCTCGGATAAAATTGCACGTAGCATAAAGGGAAGCGAACGGATATAGAAAATCTATCAATACCAGCCGACGGCACAGCGAACTCAAAGGTACGGCGGGTGTCCAGCTAGTAATCTACGAACGTACTATAGAATACGAAAATATTCCGAAAGGTTTTGCGTTTTATGAAACTTTAAACGAGTAAAATTCAAATAGCTACGTAAATTTAATGGTCATTAATAGGGGACAGCATCTGAAATGTGTCCTGAAATTACTGACGCCCGTGGACAGCGGTAATCACTATAACGCTGCCCAGACATAGGAACGCTTTCGGAAGGAAAAAAAACAAACGTGTGGCACTCGGGGACTGCCGCGGTAAAGCTATTGCATAGGATTTTTTATGAACTTATGCAATTATAATTAGGCAATGGTAATTTAATATTAAAACAATAATAAAACAAGACCACGCTATATTAAACATTAATAAAAGCAAAACCTTAACTGTACCCTTCACACTCATAAGCTAGAGCGCGCGAGAGAGAGATGGGCAGACTTTTCATGATGCGCATGCAGTGTGACGTCACGCCACGCGCTTATTCACAAACACTACACAAGCGCAACGTGTGAATGTGTTGAACGCGAGCTACATGGTAGACGGAGTGAGGGGTGTAAGGTTTTTTTCGTTACGGAATTTCATGATTACAGTAAGCCGCGCTCAAGGCCCGCGATAAAAGCTATGCAATCGCTTAAAAAAACGCAGACAGTAACAAAAAATCTCTTACTCTTAAGAACGAAAAATTAGTAACTTTTTTTCGGTTTTCGCGAGTCACAGTACTACTAATTAAAACTATTTTTATGATTTTGAAAACGACTTACTAGCCGAGAACAAATCACGCATGGTCCTCCGGCTCATCAATTAATATTCCCTGTGTTATAAGTACCAGAGACTCACATACTTATATACGTTTAAATATATATTTAGATAATAAATACCCAGACAATGAATATACAGACCTGTTCATCACATGATTTTTTCCTGATGTGGGTATCAAACCCACGACCCTCGGCACAACAGTCAGGGGCGCTAAATACTGCACCACCGAGTCACGATGTGATCTTGCGTTTTTCACTGCCCTTATTTCAGATGTTTCGATGCTTTACAGTTTTATTGGTCACAAACGACTGAGTAACTGACTCCGTAAATTAAACTATAAAATTATGCAGTTTTAACCATGAAAACGTAATTAAAAGAGTCCAGTCACCTGGGATTAGCGCAACATGTTTCCTCCTTCCATACTCCTCTATCATATATCATTTCTTCGCTTACTCCCTTCTTACACATATCGTTTTTCAGGCAATCCACCCATTTATTCTTAGGTCTACCTCTTCTTTTAAAGCCTTCAAATAATCCGGTATAGGTACGAATTTATTTGCCTTCGAGAAATGCTACAGTCGTTCTATAGTAGTAATTATAATTTGAGTAATTACTGATGATAGGACGTCTTGTCAGTCCGCTCGGATAGGTACCCGCACCCCGCCTATTTCTGCCGTGAAGAAGTAATGCGTTTCAATTTGAAGGCTGAGCCGTTGTACCGTAAAACTGAAAGTCAAAACTCATGTCTCAAGGTGGGTGGCGGAATTTACGTTGTAGATGTCTATGGGCTCCGGTAGCCACTTAATACCCATCTAAGCAATATCTTCATTCCATTAACGGCCGTCTGGTGTAGTGGTAAGTGACATGGTCACTACACAAGGGGGTCGCGGGTTCGAATCCCGCCAAGGGAAGATATTTGTATGATAAATATAAATGTCTTTTCCGGGGTTATGGATGTATATTAAATATATGTATGTGTATAATAAAAATCTAACATTAATTTCCGTTATCTGGTACCTGTAACACAAGTTCTTTACGAACTTATCACGGGACCAGTTAACGTGGCGTGATTGTCAAAAAAAAAAAAAAAATACGTATTCATTGCGTACTATAAATGCGCATTACATAAACAAACATACACACGACCGCAAACAATGCAGACTATCAATTACCAATGAAAAAACGTCGTAACGAAAGGAAAACAGGTAAAAACTTTCTCATAACGCCGCCAACAAAACGTTGATTAATGGTGAAATGCACTCGAGAACAAACTGTCGAACTTCTTCAAATTCTCGATACAAATGTATGTGGCCCCTCGGAAATAATGGTTTCCTTTATGGGGATACTTACTGAAGCTTAGTGGTGGGACGCTTACGATGAATCAAACTATCGATAAATTGAATTTCAATAGTATTTAGGAAAAAATCGCCGACCCCAGGTGACTGGGAGAAGGGCAGGAAAATGATGTGTGTCTATACAAAACCCACAGAGTTTCTCGCCGAATCTTCTTAATGGATCGCGATTTCGATCCGGTCATAGATTCAGCAAAACACTGTTCTTGCTCTCAGGTTGAGCCCCGTAAGCCTACCAGACCGAGAGTAGGTGGAAAAGCCCTTAAGCTGACCAGCGAATAGGTAGGGAAAAATCGATTTTATTTAGTGATTTACAATGTAAATTATTAGTCAAACCTGACCCGCTTTGTTAGCCGTTTTTTGAATTGATTTTGATCCGATAGCTACCGAACTTCATAAGATCAATCGTGAGACCGANGTCTATACAAAACCCACAGAGTTTCTCGCCGAATCTTCTTAATGGATCGCGATTTCGATCCGGTCATAGATTCAGCAAAACACTGTTCTTGCTCTCAGGTTGAGCCCCGTAAGCCTACCAGACCGAGAGTAGGTGGAAAAGCCCTTAAGCTGACCAGCGAATAGGTAGGGAAAAATCGATTTTATTTAGTGATTTACAATGTAAATTATTAGTCAAACCTGACCCGCTTTGTTAGCCGTTTTTTGAATTGATTTTGATCCGATAGCTACCGAACTTCATAAGATCAATCGTGAGACCGATCTGAAGATATTCTGGTTCGTCGAAATCATAATTTTCATAATTTTGGACTGATTTTCGAGTATATCTGGTCTTGTCATGTTTTGTAGACTAGTGCTTTACATTTTAAATGGATGGTCAGTCAAATGACTAATCCACCTACGTATTGGCTGGTAGGTGAGTTTACAGGGTTCAACCTGAGTAACTTTACAATGTATAAAATTTCTACGATGAAAAATTGATATTTGCAACACATCACTGCCCAATGAAACTGCGTCAGAGGGAATTGAACTGTAGTGACATGTCGCTAAGGTTTTTTTTCATTAAGCTCAAAATATAGGGTAAATACACCCCGGAGTTGACTAGACTTTTCTCGAATGCCTTTCGAGGTTTTGTTTTGTTTTTTTTTCTACTGTTCGGGAAACGGAAGTGGCGCTCGGGGACGTGTGTTTCCTCCTTTTTTGTTGTTAAATTGTTTCGATACCATTAAACCTTTGACAGATCGCCTTACTTGAGTAATGTCGGTGAATTGTTTGGAAAAGATCGTGTTTTTAGCTAACAATGATACTTTTACGATTTTCCTTGCTGCTTAAGAATCTCTACAATATTATGTACATGGGAAGGCACTGATAGAAACAAAAAAAACACCTATGAGCATACGGCCCACCTGATGGTAAGTGGTTACCGTCGCCCATGGACTTCAACAATGCCAGAGGCAGAACCAAGCCTCGGCCTGCCGTTACATCCCAACCCTATTTTAAAATCCACTTGGAAGCATTCTTCTGCTAGAGAATAAATGCGTCTATGTCGCAACATTTTAAAAATCAATTTTCCCATACGAAGCCAACTACATTAATCTAAAAAAAAAACATAAAAACAATATCACAAATGTATTAAAACTGTTAATTTGGATTCGTTCAAATAAATATTAACATAATTTCGTAATAAAATCAAAATTTCCCACGTATGTCTCTCGAGGCTAGTGCCATTTATCAAACCACAGTAACCAGCCTCCAACCGATGCTTTGAGTATTTACTTATGTTTTAACACTTGAGAAGTGTAGAGGATACAGTGCAGTAAGAAAAGCGGTTTTTTTTCTTCCTCTATTGATCGCCGATACTTGAATTACTTATATTGCGACGAAATGAAACCTTGCTTAGATAGGTGGAAGAGCTCACAGCCAACCTGGTGTTAAGTGGTTACTGGAGCCCATATACATTTAAATGAGCCACCCACCTTGAGATATACGTTCTAAGGTCTCAGTATAGTTACAACGGCTGCCCCGCCCTTCAAACCGAAACGCATTACTGCTTCACGGCAGAAATAGGCAGGGTGATGGTACCTACCCGCGCGGACTCACAAGAGGTCCTACCACCAGTAATAAAATTAAAATTAATTATATTAGTAACAGGGCGTGAAGTAAATGTCCGCGACTGATTCTCATCGTTTGTTTGCTGATTTTGATTTCTATTGCGATGCCTATTGAATCCTAATAAAGTGCAGACAGCTATTACTTAAATTTAATGACGTCAGACCTCAATTGAGGGCGAGCAATAACAGGATCGTTGTATTTAAAATAAGAACCGACAATTTAGCATCGGGTGCTCCGAAACCTCATACATATCTATTTATTAGATGTTATAATTTGATTTACATTGAATTTTTGAAGTGATAACTTCTTATGAGAAGTTAAATCGCTTCGTTACGTAACGCGTTACGACGCCAGTCCGTCTGGCTTCCCTCTCTCTCACTCATACGGCAGGGGTAGCGACAACGTATGTAACTCCTAACTATTTATATTATTTTTTTTAAACATAGATTCTAAGAATGTAAATAGACAAAATTCTAATTTACATATCCATCATATTCATGAATTGTAACTAAGAATAAAATATATTTTATAATAAATAAAAGATTTTATTCATAAATAACCTTTCCTTACATTATCATAATTAATATACACAACATTAAAGTAATAGCCTAAGCTGTTCTTAAGTTAAACAATTTCAATTCAATATTAAATAGTTCAACTTAAATTAGTTTAAGTTATCACTTCCGTCGGGCGTCCCCAGACGCACACGTCTTTTTTTTGTTTTTTTTTTTAATCAATTAATTCGTATTTACACTACTTTGGTTTTGTTTTTCGAATACGCGGCTTAAATGTTTTCTATCTTATTATTTATGTGTTTCACTCTATTTTGTGTTTTATGTATTTGAGCATTAGGTTGAGTACAGTGGCATATTGAATCTAGTAAGTAAATAAAAGTGTAGCGACATTAAATAATAATCGATCGTATGTACTTAATCTATATAACTTTATTAAAAATATGACGGTCGAACATTTAAAAATATTAATTTAATTCACAATTTGTGTAGGCATATAGATATTTTATATCTTATTCGAGTTAATACACAATACATTATAGACTAATTGATTGCTATTCCGGTCACAAAGCAATCACGCTTTCCAGTTTGATCCAACATAATCTAGAATAAGGCCTCGTGTCCTTAACTAAATACTATACCTACTATTTCCATTTCTTTATTTTCTCGATGACAGTTCTAATTTGATAGTTTTAGTGCTGTGACCAAATAAGTAATGATATCGATCGCATATATTTATTATGTTTTGAATAAAGACAAATACAACGAAAACATTCGAATATATTTTTTCAAGCTGGGAACACTCAATGGCTTTCCGCCATTTTGTGTTTGTTTGTTTAATCTGTCACTCGTAGCAAGACGGTCGTGCTATGTAGTCACTACATTTCTGTTCGCTGAGTTTTTTCACATTACCCATACGTTACGTTGTGTATTTTGCGTTCCTCCGTGTTGATTGCTGCAATTTTTTTAACCATTATAACCAGTAAGCTCACAAGAGGTCCTACCAACCGTAATGAACTTGTAAGACGGTAAGTGGAAGGTGGTAGGAGCTCTTGTAGGTTTGATGGTTAAAAAAATTGTGAGTCCGCACGGGTAGGTACCACCACCCTACCTTTTTCTGCCGTGAAGCAGTAATGCATCTCAAGGTGGGTAGCGCATTCACGTCGTAGATGTATAGGGGCTCCAGTAACACTAGGTGGGCTGGGAGCTCGCCCACCCATCTAAGCAATAAAAAAAAAGCAGTGAAATAATCCAGCCATTTAAATAATTCACACTCACTACACGCTGCGTTTCCGCTAAATCTTCAATAGCCACATCACACCCGAGGTCAAAAGTCATAATGTTCGATCCAAAAGACCTTATCATATTGTTATCTGTAGTTAAGTGACAGGTTTAATGCATCAGAAGACGCACGGCTCTATCGATAACAGTTTTAAACGTGCAACTCCAATTGATTTATGCCAACATTCTATGAGCTCAGTCTTTGTGTGTTTCGATTAAATTTATTACTAAAAATCTATTAGATTTCGTGTTTAAACGTAAATAATCTTAATTAATGTTTTTTTTTTTTGTGATGTAACTGCTCAGACGAGATTACCGCCATATTTAATGATATTGGAAGACCGTAGTCATCACAACGGGAGTGCACCGTCCGCTTTGAGGCTTGAGTCTGATGAAATAACGTTTGAGGAGGTCACGGCAGCAATGGAAAGGATAGTGGCATTGTCAATGTCTGTCGCAGAGTAAAGCAGATTGGAGAACCTTAACAGTGAAAATTATGACTCTCTATTTTTAACAATTGTTGGCTGTTTGAAACATTTAGTGTTGGGATTTTGTGGTGATAACGCATATATCATTTTAAACTCGCTATTGTTATCTTGAGATGTATGTTTGTATATTTGTGTGTATATATAACGAAATCTTTGAACGTTATTTTCTGGGACCTCAAGACCTCCGATTAATTCGAATATTTTTTTTTATTGCTTAGATGGATGGACGAGCTCACAGCCCACCTGGTGTTAAGTGGTTACTAGAGCCCATAGACATCTACAACGTAAATGCGCCACCCACCTCGAGATATAAGTTCTAAGATCTCAGTATAGTTACAACGGCTACCCCACCCTTCGAACCGAAACGCATTATTGCTTCACGGCGGAAAAATAGGCGGGGTGGTGGTACCTACCCGTGCGGACTCCCAAGAGGTCCTACCACCAGTGAAAGTAACATTTTAGTCTGTTTTTTTTATATTTATTTATAAAGGAAGATTATTGAATAAAAAGTATCGTATGTAATACTCGTGTCAAAATAATCTATAATACAAATAATTAGTCTAATTTTAATCGCACAATAGAAAAACATTTGCAACGGTAAACGNAAAGTAACATTTTAGTCTGTTTTTTTTATATTTATTTATAAAGGAAGATTATTGAATAAAAAGTATCGTATGTAATACTCGTGTCAAAATAATCTATAATACAAATAATTAGTCTAATTTTAATCGCACAATAGAAAAACATTTGCAACGGTAAACGAGTGTTCATATCATAAAAAACATGACGTGAAATAGGGTTGCCAGCTGAACGAACGCGTGATCGTCTGTAATTGGCGTCGACTGATGGATGAGACCGCCGCTTCTCATTAAAGAATTACCAATTAAATAACACACGCTGAAACTTAAAATTGAACCGTATTCTTAGGAAGTTACGAGCGTTAAGTCTAATAAGAGATGCATCAGGAATATTGCGCTTTGAGAGAAACAGACGGTAATTATTGGCAACCCTGTGGGAATATGTTTGATCTTAGAATTTTCATCCAGATATCTTGTTTCTTACTATTGGAAGAGAAGTTTTTCGAGAAAACTATTTGAGCTCTTTTATAAGATAACCCGCATTCGAACTAAAACAATTATTTAATTTTATCTAATAATCCAATTGTATGTGTTTATATGCAAATTTACATAGACTTAGTTTCCAAATTTATGTAACGGCGCATCAAGAAATTTATTTGATCAGACGCAATGACAGTTACACAAGTAGAAATAATTGCATTAATCCAATTCCTATAAGACTACTTCAATGTAATTTCTCTAGAAACGCTTTATCAATGAGTTAGGTGAGAGATCTATTGCAAAACTTAATAAACACTAACTCAAACGCATTCAGATATCCTGCTCGTTTGCAAGAGACCCAAGAACTGACTTCTATATTTATATCAATGAAACATAATCATGCTTAGACCTAAATTCTTCCATATTAGAATGGCCTAATTCAACATACATATTAAGAAAATTTGCAATTCAAAAACGTATTTACACATTGTTATAGTCAAAACTGAATTCTAGTGGTCATATAAAGCTTGTTCGAAGGAAGCTTAGCCTACTTGAAGTGATTAGTAATCAAAGAGGGTAATGCTCCTATTTTAAGTTTAGGTCTCGTTGACAAGCAACAGCGAATTTGTATTAGTGTGACCCAATCAATGCCACCTCTACTTACACGCAATGAAAATTATCGAAGTGGAATGACATCGCCTTATAAAAATTTGCTAGCTATGTTTTTTTATAAATTACGGTCTTAAAAAAAAATAGGTGGAAAAGTTCCACCGTCTAGTTTATAGGATCACTCTATTCTCATCCTATTTGTTCGAATGCTTAACACCGATTTTCTCAGTGACGGCTAAAGATGTTGACTAAGGAAAGAAGCCATACAAATTTCAAGATTGACCGAGGCAATATACTCGAGAGATCAGTCTAAATTTTACACTCGAAAAATATTGTAGAGACCAATGATCCAGAGTCATCAAATTCTGAAGAGGCAAGATCTTGTGGATCCAATAAAGGTAACTACTAACTTTTGACATATGGATAAGACATATTTATGATTTTCTTATTGCACCTTCGGACATTTTCTTTTTGAATTTCTTTAACAAAAAAAAAATAATGTCCAAAATTAAATAATGTACGACCGCAGGACCACTTTTTAATTATCAAAAAAATAGTTTTGCGATGAATCGTATGTAAACTAGTGGCCCCACAGTAGTCGAGATTCGACTATAATTAATTGAAATTATAAGTTTAAACACTATTATGCTCTAACAAAGAATAAAAAAAAAAAACACTATAATATTTCGATAATATAATCACAGTATTCGCCAAAACCGCACTATAGATCAATAATATTAAAGACAAACAATAATAATCCTATTTCAATTCGACCACAGACTTTAAACAATAATATAAGTTTCCCAATTGACAGTAAACAAAGAGTATATTTTTATGTATGTGTTGTGTCAAATACATGGTAGTGTGTGTAATGTTTTCTTTTTTGATTTAAAGTATCTTTTATGCATTATTTTAAAAAAATATTAGCATTGTGCACTTCTTCCTTATATTCTCTATAAGTGTGAGAAATTTCATACTCCTCCTTCCGCGCAATTTTCGTAAAAAGGGATACAAAGTTTTTGCTTCACGTATTAATATATAGATTGTGTTTGCTTCTGTTCGTTTAAAAGATAATAGAAAAGTAGTCCATACCGCGAAAACTTGTAGCCATCTTTAAATTACTTTATCGATGAACATCAGTTCTGGATTGATCCATAGCTTTTAATATAGGAGTCTTCAGAGGGCGAGTTATGGTTATACTTTTCAGCTTTTTCAGGCCCACTACAAGAAGCCAATGAATTCATCATTTTAACGTCAGTACATTGTCAGATGTGAATTTGGCAATGTTGTTGTCCGTGAGTGACAGGCTTCTTCGGAGGTGATAATAAATTTTTGAGCACATTATCAGCAAGTGCTTTAAGATTTCTAACTTCACTAATTACAACATTCATCGCCAGATAACTTTTTATATGATTAAAATACATTATTTAAGTATTGAATTCAAAATTTATTGCACCCTGTAAATTTGAATTAAAAAATTATTTAAGCCGATTTGAACGCTACTAGAAGGCTCGGTCTTAACTTTGACAACACACAGGAGTGGCAACTGGATTAGAATTCGCTTTCTTAAAACGAAAAGTAAATTAATTAGCCGTTCGGTTTTGCGGATTGAAATAACGCGTTGCGTAAAAACCTGTGTGCACCAAGCTTATTGAGTTTTGTTTAACATTATACATAATGTCTTATTCTTTACGCCACGATTACTAATTAATGAAACCACGTTCAGTATTATCATAACTTATCATGCAGTAAACTATTCAACGATTGACATTTTAACTGAACTATAAATATACATTAATAAGCAGTTACTATAAATTGGGAGTGTGACACAAGACAGCTTTACGCTGTATCGATTTCAAGCTTATACCACATTAGTCATTTACTTGAAAACGTTTTTTTAACATTTGAAAATATATTTTTTTGTTCTTACTATTTCATCTCTATTTTTTTTTTTGACAGTGTTAATAAAGTATTTTATTAAGTAGAGTAAATATAGTTGACTTTTTCCTTACTCTTGACCCGTGATGTTAACTATATACTATTTTAGTATTCTGAAAAAATTAAACAGGTTTTTTCATGGGGTAAACAGTCTTAATCCTTTGTCCATAAGCTATCAGTCGATTTATGAATTTGTTGCTACGTCAAACCTAAAATATACAAGCACACTGTTGTATTATTATTATTTTTATTATTATACCCGGGTCCTATATGTTCATATCGTTTACTATATCTAATACGATACGATATACCTAAAGTATATTTATGTGGGCGCGTAAATATCATATGATTACGTATTCAAGCGTTTTGCGGGATTGAGTAACAAAAATCCAAACATACAATTTCAAACATTTACAATATTAATATTGATTTCGTGAATTTTCTAATAGGTAAATAATATTCAGCCCACTTTTCAACCGATACGATTTGTTTAGAATATTTTGTCCCATATTTCGTGATGTCTGTGAGTAACCACTTACCCTTTGAACTTCTCTGTTTATTTTCCTTAGTAAGAGTATTTATTGGCTTGGTGTTAATATCGGTATAAAATCAATTTATATAAATACCATTATTCAGGTATGACCCGGGAAACAACGGCTAAATCCGTTATTAATACGAAAGTGGGTTTGCTAGTTGATTAATTTACATTCAAAAATATCCACAAGTCAATAACATTAATAATCCGTACTTCGAAAAAAAAATGTCTTATGAGCCAGCACGGGTAGATACCACCGCCCTGCTTATTTTTTCCGGAAGCAGCAATGCGTTTTTGTTTTACTTAACGCCAGACGGGACGTGAGCTCATTCACCCGTTTAAACAAAAACAAATAAATATGTTTTTTTTTTTTGTATTGCTTAGGTAGGTGGACGAGCTCACAGCCACCTGGTGTTAAGTGGTTACTGGAGCCCATAGACATCCACAACGTAAATTCACCACCCATCTTGAGATACAAGTTCTAAGGTCTCAGTATAGTTACAACGGCTGGCCCACCCTTCAAACCGAAACGCATTATTGCTTTACGGCAGAAATAGGCAGGGTGGTGGTACCTACCCGCGCGGACTCACAAGAGGTCCTACCACCACTAAAGAGTAATTTCAGTTAAATTGTTTGGTTTCTCTGAAAGAGTATTGTAGAATCTATAATCTCAGTTGTTAAAGTAATTTATATTTAAATATATTATCTAACTTCACTTATTATGTACATAATAATAATATATGTATAAGTTATGAAAATGTTCTTCTAATTTATTGATTATAATAATATTATATTTGAATTCTGCCTATCCGATTATTTAAAATATACGAAAAATGTCGTTTACTATAAAAAAATTAAAAGTCCAATTCGATTCTTGTCACTGTGTAGGCTTATAGAATTACAAAGGATTCGTGAAGCTTTATTTAATAATTAAAACGTCATGTTAAAATTGAATTAAAACTAAAAAGTAATAAACAGTCTTTGACTTCACAACTTTTGAATGGAGCGTTTAACAGAAATAATGTGACGCTACCCAATGTTTGTTACTGTCAGTTAGAGACATGAGTTTTTCAGATGTTTCGGATACCACGCCTGCTTACGGTTTTCCGTAAAATTTAACGCTAACAGTATTTCGATCGTCAAGTTCCACAACCACACATTGTTGAACTATATTGAAAATTAAAAATGATTTGGGCTGAACCTAAATTTATTTGACACTATTTCAGCTTATCCGACAGTTTTCAAAATCATAACAAATTTTCTGAATTCATGTTGTTTTTTTCTAAGTTTTTTATTTATTTATTTTTATTGCCCTTGTAGGCAGACGAGCACACGGCCCACCTGATGGTGAGTGGTTACGATCGCTCATGGACTTCAGCAATGCCAGCGGCAGAGCAAAGCCAAGCTGCCTACAAATTTTTTGACTCTATTTATTAATAAAATATATAAATATAATATTTTATTTATAAAATTTGACTCTATTTTTTCTTGTCTAAATATTAATTATTTTAAACAATAAAACACCAGATTTGCAGTAATACAAAAATAATAAATTACAATAATTTACTTAAAGTTTGTCTTCTTAGTTTACTGGACATATTTTTTTAATCATCACTATAATTACAATAAAATCGTTAACTAAAGTAGCAACATGTGTGATGCTTTTTGAAAAGGTTAGAAGATATGCATTGAATAATATATTATGGTATAGGGTGAAACTAAACATTCAATTTCATACCTTCAGTCCTCGATTCAGGGCTCAGTTTTAAATTTATAATAAACTAGCGGCCCGCTCCGGCTCCGCTCGGGTCTTTAACAAAAATTTCAACGATATTTGACGCTGTTTTTTTTTTAAATAAAAGAACACTTATTGCGGCATAGCTGCAATAGTTAGACATATATTGTCGCGACACTTTATGTAAATAGTAATATGTTCTATAAAGTCGTAGTACATTATTTTATTCTATCATCAATAGTATTCGCAGGGCACGCGATGTAAAGAATATTTTAGGTAATTTTTTTTTACACCTTGGGTTACATTATTGGAGTTTTAGTAAGGATCCATCATTTTTGTTAAAAAAGAATATAGCCTATGTCACTCGGAGATAATGTAGCTTCCAAATAGTGAAGGAATTTTTCAAATCGGTTCATTAGTTTCGAGGCCTATTCAATACAAACAAACAAACAAATCTTTCCTCTTTATAATATATAGGTAATAGGTATAGGTATAGATTAATTTTGACAACATTCTGTTCGTGTCATTGACAATCTTTAATTTTAAATTCAGATTACTATCTTTATCATATTGTCACTTTCACTATGTCAAAGTTCTTTATTTGAATATTGTTCAACAATAATTTTGCTGAAATGTTTTTTTTTTTTATGAAGCACACAATAAACTGTTGTATTTTATGTATACATATTTTTTTTAGTCAATAAATTTACATTTTATAGTAATATATATTATGTATATATTCATATGTAAAATACATTTTAAGGAAAACGAATACATTAAATACCTTTCACCTTACACGGACATTTTATTTTAAATTAGCAATAATATAATAAATTAGGAATTACTATCTATATTATAAAATATATCCCAAATATTAAAGTAGCCTAATTAAAAATAATTTTACGGCTTATTCTCGTTTTATTTAGTGTCATCGTATTACGACTCAGTCGTAAGCAATCACAAAAACTGTAAAGAAATAAAATGACGTTAAAAAACACGAGATTAATTCGTAAAAGTAGTTTCATTGGAAATTTTTCAAACAACTAAAATGTATGTATGCATAATATGTTTTTTTTTATTTCTTAGATTGGTGGACGAGCTCACAGTCCACCTGATGTTAAGTGGTTACTGGAGCCCATAGACATCTACAACGTAAATGCGCCGCCCATCTTGAGATATAAGTTCTAAGGTCTCAAGTATAGTTTACTACTATTAGTATATATGTACTACCAAAAATAATTTAGATATTGAAGAAGAGTACTGCGACTCCTTTCTCGTAAAGGCCTCACCCAGTGTCATCCAGCAGATTGGATTAAATGCCAGGGCAGTTCAGTCCTTGGTTTTAGTTTGGCAATATTATTATACGTATGGTTTTCATGATCTTTCTGAAGTTGGAGTTTCTCTGACGGATAAAATCCGGAATGAGGTTGTTCGACAGAGATCTAAAGTCATCGACATAGCTCGAAGAGTCAGCAAGGTGAGGAGAGCCGTAGACCGGGCTCAGTGGTGTGGATTGGGAGAGGCCTATGTCCAGCAGTGGACGACTGTGGGCTGTCGATGAAGATGATGATGATGTTCATGACCTACTTCGTCATCTCGTGCCTACAGGTTCATTATCTCTCATTGACTTCGTCCATTTTGCATCTGGCGTTCTTATGATGTGCCGTCCCGTCCATTGCCACTTTAGCTTCTTGATAAATTCCAAGGCATCAAAAAGTTAGGTATGTTCTAGTATTTTTTTTTATCACTTACATTCAGTTTCTTGATGCGGCTTTTTAAAGATTTTTAACATGAAATGTTTTTTGCTGAGCTTCATTTATGAGCTTTTGTACTTAGCGTCGGTTTGTCAGTGTTAAGAGTAGGCATACCATAATTTAATGACTTTATTATGTATAGAAGTATTAATGAATGAAGCACTTTCCCCGTCCGGGCGTAGCTGAGATAGAATCTTATGCTACCAGCAAATAGGTAGGGAAAAAAAAACTTTATTCTGCGAAATTTTGTAACTTTAATTGATTATGTAATTTCTAAAAGGGCACATGTCGCATATTTTGTCAAATACGTTTTTTCATATACATGTAATTTTGAGGCGTACCTACACCCATCTATACTTAATAATATTATAAAGAGGAAAGATTTGTTTGTTTGTTTGTTTCGAATAGGCTCCGAAAC
Organism: Bombyx mandarina; assembly: GCF_003987935.1. The sequence continues at coordinate 9,701,669 of NW_021011476.1, read as the reverse complement.
TACTGGACCGATTTGAAAAATTCTTTTTCCATTAGAAGCCGACATTGTCCCTGATGAACATAGGCTACTTTTTATTTATTTTTTTATTTTTATTTTTTTTGGTTTCATGTGTGTTTTAATGTTTCAGAAGCGAATCGAGGGCGGGTCGCTAGTTTTATAATAATTCCAGTAATTTTCATTTACTAATTAACACTAAAATATATCTCAAAAGTTAATATTTTAAATTTTGCACTGCTTTAGAAAATAATTAGTTGTTTTCATTTCCTGAACATTTTCAGAGATGTGCCCTTTTCGAAATTGCATATTCAATTTAAAAAAAAAAGCATAACAAGCCTCAATTCATTTCGCATTAGTAATTGTACACAACACGACCACCCCACAAAGCACCGATCTAATAAACTCCGAAATCATTGCCTATTTGTCAAACAAATGTCAAGAGGGATTTAACCCTTCGCTCTTTCAATTAATCGGCCCAATTTATGAATACGAGAATGCTTCATACAGGGAATACTTGATCAGTTGGGTGCATAATGTACCTATGATCTATTTAACCGAATAAAGATCCAGCAGACATATCAAATTACATTGCATTATGATTAATTAGAAATTTGTAATTGTTTTTACGATTTTTTCTTGGGACGCATTAAATAACTGTTTAATATTTAGATACTGTATCTTTCGCATCGATAGTCTATCTAATGTAACGATAATATAATTAAATGCTTAATATTATAATTTGATATTATTGCTCCATCGTATATATTAAGAGTATCCTAATGTAAATGCAATATACTTGTTTTTAAATGCATATTAAATTCAAAACGGCATTTCGGAAACGATTGAACTATTTAATTTATTTAATAAAGTAATATCGGTTCTAAGTTCGTTAAACATATTATGTAAATGTTATTATTTTAATGGCTTGCAACTAATTGAATCATTTACATTGCTTATACGAAAATACAACGCTAGAATAGGATGATTAGATTTTTCATCGTGATTAATTCAACAAGTGCACTGTCTCTTTTGCATTAATTCATTGAAAATCCGAGAAAGCTTTAAAAAAATAATATATTCTTTAAGTAAAATAATGCACTTTTAACCGAATAACCAGTTTTTTGATTTAATTTCTACAAGAATAATCGAGATATGATATGTGGATCATTTGCAGATTTTTATGGAAAACAGTTACTTTAGATATTAGCATAGTTTATGGCGGAGCAAAATTTAGGATGAATTTCGCATTCTTATTATAAAATTACGACGACCATTTATAATCTAATATATAAAATTCTCGTGTCACAATGTTCGTTCCCATACTCCTCCGAAACCGCTTGACCGATTCTCATGAAATTTTTTATGCATATTCAGTAAGCCTGAGAATCGGCTACTATCTATTTTTCATACCCCTAAGTGATTAGGGTTGTCCACCCCTAACATATTTTTTTTTATTTTGACGTTTTTTTTTGTTATAATGAGGTATTATGTGGTTGAATGAGGTTTTGTTATTTTTATTATATATTCCCTCATCGTTCACAGCACTACATACCTCTTTCACTCATTTACCACATCCTTACACACTTACAATAAGTTAGTTTTTTTTTTTNTTTTTTTGTTATAATGAGGTATTATGTGGTTGAATGAGGTTTTGTTATTTTTATTATATATTCCCTCATCGTTCACAGCACTACATACCTCTTTCACTCATTTACCACATCCTTACACACTTACAATAAGTTAGTTTTTTTTTTTCTACACTAGAAATTCCCTAGAAATCTTATATATGGCAAAACAATGTTTGCCGGGTCAGCTAGAACTATTTAAAAATATTTAATATAGAGAAAACTATTTGATGATTAAGAAAAATTCACATCGACGACAATTAGTAATTAAAATGTATATTAAGGCAGTTGGTGAAAAAGACGATCGCTTTAGCATGTTTAATAAATAAGTCTACTTTTTGAGTTGTTTATTTGAATAAAATTCTGCATTTATCTTAAACTAGCAGCCCGTCTTGGCTTCGCATAGGAAGTAGCGCACGCGATGTAAAGAATTTTAGGTGATTTTCTTACACATTGGGTTACATTATTGGAGTTTCAGTAAGGATTCCTAATTTTTTTGAAAATGAAATAAATATAGCCTATGTCACCCGGGGATAGCGTAGCTTTCCAACAGAGAAAGAGTTTTTTAAATCGGTTCAGAAGTTTTGGAGCCTATTCAATACAAACAAACAAACAAATCTTTCCTCTTTATAATATTAGTATAGATTATTACTACTATTATATTAAGCTTTGAAACGCTTGTTTGATCAATATCAAACGTAGGTACCTATTACTTCTTTCTTGCGTCGAGAATCCTCAATGCTGAGGATCGTGGCCTCCTCTAATAACTTTCTCCTGGGTTATCCTGCGCCTTTCCTGCCTATCCTCGACTGTGTGGATAGCAACTTTTTTTTTATTGCTTAGATGGGTGGACGATCTCACAGCCCACCTGGTGTTAAGTAGTTACTGGAGCCCATAGACATCTACAACGGAAATGCCGCCACCCACCTTGAGATATGTATTCTAAAGTCTTAGTATAGTTACAACGGCTGCCACACCCTTCAAACCGAAACGCATTACTGCTTCACGGCAGAAATAGCCAGGGTGGTGGTACCCACCCGCGCGGACTTACAAGAGGTCCTATCAAGAAGACCTTTTTATTTTTATATGCGCTTTTACTGAGTTACCGTCATCTTTATTTATTAATTGATCCTAAGCTGTCATGCATTCCAATTTGAAGGGTATAATAGATAGTTACTCTAGCCTTAATTGCTCGGTCACATTCACGTAGTATGACTCATGATATCTGGTAACCACTGAATACCAGATAGACCTTGACTTCGTCTCACCAAATACAGTATTAAAATAAAAAAAACAATCGAATTTCAAAAGAACACAAGTAGCAACGTATTTACATACAAATAGTTGATGTGTATAAATCACTCGGGACACTAATCCGCGCCCATTTGATCTACAACGACGCCATCTGTGTCAACTAAATGAGTTATTACACATTAGGGTTGTGCTAAACATATTTTTTTTAATGAATTAAAGTTTTTAATTTATTAGTAAATATGCTTTTTTTATTTTTTTTATGAAGTCTATTTTATTAATTTCAAATTAAGTGAAAAGCTAATTTTGCTGAAATAGCGATCTTCCTGCCTTTCGAACAGAAATGAGCGACTTTGCGACAGTAATAAGTAGGAGGTCCTACTTGTCCGAATTCCGAGGATGTCCCTACCACATATCCTTAAAATATTGTCGCAAGAGGCAGCCGTTACAGCGTAAAATGAAGCGTGAAAGCGTAAAAACCGTTAAAGCCGTGAAAGCGTAAAATTTGTCCACCTCTTTGCTCAAAGTCTTTACCGAATTTTATAGGGGATAGGACTTCCCAAACGTCACTCACTTTCAAGACCTCTTTGGTGTAGCGGACACGACACGTGATATACTTGTACTCAGCGAAGTAAGAAGTAAAAGAAATAAAGAATTCAAAGTTATATTCTTAGTTCAAGAGAGTGACATTGACTTTAATATCGAAAATACATCTCGTTCCAATAGGAAACTACACCGACCCTTATCCTTAACTACAGTGGTGATGCCGCGGTTAACAGTCAGTGCTCTAAAAACAAATATGACGTATTTTTCTAAGTCTAAGTAATTTGATTCTTATCAAATACATGAAATGATTCTCTTATTAAAGGTCTTTTTCCGATGTCAGGTCTTAGATGCGTATTTATCACAGAAATAAATAAAAACCCTTGTAATAACAAGATCACTTGATACGAATACATTAATGGTGGTAGGACCTCTTGTGAGTCCACACGGGTAGGTGGGTCCACCACCCTGCCTATTTCCGCCGTGAAGCAGTAATGCGTTTCGATTTGAAGGATGGGGCAGCCGTTGTAACTATACTGAGACCTTAGAACTTATATCTCAAGGTGGGTTGCGCATTTACGTTGTAGATGTCTATGGGCTTCAGTAACCACTTAACACCAGGTGGGCTGTGATCTCGTCCACCCATCTAAGCAATAGAAATAAAAAATTACACGCTGATACTAACGTAATATTCTGTTGCTTCAATCACTGTCTAGTTTTATATTAATAAATTCGCTGGAACAATCATTGTTTAGTATAGCAACCTTCAAAAATAGCGTAAGCGACACAGTAGATATTCCCTGTACTCATCATGTTTATCAACGCTGCTATCTGCCATCATCCACATATGGGTTAAATAACTAATTAAATAAATAACTTACTAGTGGTAGTACGTTTTGTGAGTGTGCTCGGGTAGGTACCACCACCCCGCCTCTTTTTGCCGTAAAGCAGCAATGCGTTTCGGTTTGAAGAGTGAGGCAGCCGTTGTACTATTAAAAGTGAGACCTCATATCTCAATGTGACTGGCGGCATTTACATTGTAGATGTCTATGGGCTTCGGTAGCCGCTTACCATCAGGTGAGTCGTGAGCTCGTCCACCCATCTAAGCAATAATTTAAAAAAAACATCGATTACCTTGAAACTGTAATATATTAATGATGTATAATTCAACGAATATACCTTCATCTCAACTATAAGAAATTGGCATTGGGTGTGCAGGATTGAAGATGCATTATTGTTTATGTAGCTGAGTAAAAAGGTTGAGAGCCGCTGATTTAGTGTATCAAATTCGAATTATAAATAAGTGTGTTTGCATCTTTTAAAATTTTACGAGATCAATAAAGATTATACATTAAAATCCAGAGTTTAATGTGAGATCCATGCTCGAATGAACATTAAGATAAAACACTCCATTATTAAAAATAATTTTGTATTATCACTTATCTATATAGTATCAATTAAATTAAAAATTTATAATAACACTAGTTTTATTCGCAAATACTAACTAGAATTCACATGAAATAATTCTAACGAGGTGGCATTTAAGGCGCGATTTATCAAAATGCATTCCATAATTAAAAAAAAAAAACTTCACATAAAGATTAGGTGTTATTAAAACTATTTTAGCTGAGATCGTGTTTGTACATTCCGATAAATCTATATTAAAGAGAGACAACCAATTCTTCTGTATTCAAGAAAATGGCAGAATATACTTTCGAAAGATCTATATAAGTATATTTAAAAATGAATTGATGTTCGTTAGTCTCGCGAAAACTCGAGAACGGCTGGACCGATTTGGTTAATTTTGGTCTTGAATTATTTGTGGAAGCCTAGAGAAGGTTTAAAAGGTAGATAAATATGAAAATGCTCGAAATTAAATGAAAATAACAATTTTGTTTTTCCTTTTATGTGTCGCCCGTCGGACGGAATCCTTTTTTAGGTTTTAAGTTTATTTTATACAAAAGTTTAGGTTTTTTATTTATCGATGGAGGCACTACGAAGCCTGCCGGGTCAGCTAGTAATTTAATAAATAATGACAAGAATAAACCACTGTTTAAAAAAACTTTGTTAATGCCAACCCTACCGGTGTACTTTGAAACGTAACATGATTTATTGGGCAACCCCTTAGAAGATTAACCCTTCATCCGGGGTCATGTGACGCGGGGTCATAGAATTCCGTACATAATGTTGTTATTTATTGTCTTTTATAAAGCTGTCATGCGTCGAATGTCTTATTCTGGTATTTGATTTAAGAACTTAAACATTATTGTAATGCTACATAGTAGCTACTACATAGCCACTACATAGTATAAAACAAAGTCGCTTTCTCTGTCCCTATATCTGTTTGTCCCTACGTATTAAATCTTTAAAACTACGCAACGGATTTTGATGCGGTTTTTTTTAATAGATAGAGTGATTGAAGAGGAAGGTTTATCTATATATTAATACGTGAAGCAAAAACTTTGTATCCCTTTTTACGAAAATTGCGCGAACGGAGGAGTATGAAATTTTCCACACTTATAGAGAATATAGAGAAGAAGTGCACAATGCTAATATTTTTTTAAATAATGCATTAAAGATACATTAAATCAATAAAGAAAACATTACACACACTACATACCGTGTATTTGACGCACACACGCATGCATACTATTTATTGTCAAACTTTGGTTCTTGACGTCTGTTGTCAAATTGAGATTAAATATTGTTTGTCTTTGTTAATATTTTTTATAGTGTAGTCTTGGCGATATTTGTGATTATAGAAGTATATAAAAATCGGTAAAAAAACTTTTAAATTAAACGGTTTTATGTGCACTGAAAACTACAAAATAAATAAATAGTTACTTACCTATCAACCTACGTAAGTGATCTCGGTCATTAATATCTCTGATGGTAGTGGTTGTCATAACATGAACCATGTCAGCGGCCGAAAGGCAGTTCATGAAAGAACACTAACACCAGGGTTTGCTTGGTAGGTAAACTAAGCAGCCCACACTATAACAAGTAGGTATTTTGACCTTCTAGTTCAGAAATATTTTAGTACTAGGCAGAATAGCTTTTAGGCATATTAGACTAAAATAAAAACGTGGGGCCCATTATTATTTCTGTATTACTTTCTACTATACTAAGTGTGGATTGTATCGACTTATTATAATCGTCATCATCATCATCCTAGCGGTTTATCCCGGTCGCATCCGAAACCTCATAGCTCCGGATTCCAGGGTCCGCTGAATCGACTTACTATAATCGTAACTGGAGGTTTTGACCATCAATAACCAGCAACCAGTGGCGGCTTCACCAGCGAGCGCCGAGCTCATGATCTACCAAAGTATAAGGTATGCTCTGCCATAGGTATGATTTCAGAGGGGCCCCACGTTTTTATTTTAGTCTAATATGCCTAAAAGCTATTCTGCCTAGTACTAAAATATTTCTGAACTAGAAGGTCAAAATACCTACTTGTTATAGTGTGGGCTGCTTAGTTTACCTACCAAGCAAACCCTGGTGTTAGTGTTCTTTCATGAACTGCCTTTCGGCCGCTGACATGGTTCATGTTATGACAACCACTACCATCAGAGATATTAATGACCGAGAT
>NW_021011476.1:9328693-9692528 GCF_003987935.1 Bombyx mandarina | reverse complement strand
ACGGAGGAGTATGAAATTTTCCACACTTATAGAGAATATAGAGAAGAAGTGCACAATGCTAATATTTTTTTTAAATAATGCATAAAAGATACATTAAATCAATAAAGAAAACATTACACACACTACATACCATGTATTTGACGCACACACGCATGCATACTATTTATTGTCAAACTTTTGTTCTTGGCGTCTGTTGTCAAATTGAGAATAGATTAAATATTGTTTGCCTTGGTAATATTTTTTATAGTGTATTCTTGGCGAAATTTGTGATTATAGAAGTATAAAATACAATCATATTAGTGTACAAACTTACAATGCCAATTAATTATAGTCGAATTTCGACTACTGCGGGACCTCTAGTATGTATAATAAAATTCATTAAATAGTGGAGAAATCAAAAAAAAAATGCAGTTAAATTTATTTATAAACGAAGTCCAGTTTTACTGGAAATGGAATCTTCAATTATGTTCTATCAAATGGAATAGTAAAATCCTTTTATAAACGAGATCGATCATTTCCATTGTTAAAATTGATAACGAGGGGTAAAAGGACATTTTGATTTAAGCAACATTTCGGTTAATACGCGACATTTATCTGCGTAATTAAAGGTGCGTTTTATTTGGTATTCGTATCAACAGTTCGGTGTTTTTAATTGAACCTCAATTAAGTTTACTCCAGTCCAGTATAGCTGAAGATTTTATTTTTGATATTTTTTTCCAAAATTTTATACTTTAAATGGCTCTCCTGCAAAGCATTTTTTTTTATTGCTTAGATGGGTGGACGGGCTCACAGCCCACCTGGTGTTAAGTGGTTACTGGAGCCCATAGACATCCACAACGTAAACGCGCCACCCACCTTGAGATATAAGTTCTAAGGTCTCAAGTAAGTTACAACGGCTGCCCCACCCTTCAAGCCGAAACGCACTACTGCTTCACGGCAGAAATAGGCGGGGTGGTGGTACCCACCCGCGCGGACTCACAAGAGGTCCTACCACCAGTAATTACGCAAATTATAATTTTTGCGGGTTTGATTTTTAATAACACGATGTTATTCCTTCACCGTGGAAGTCAATCGAGAACATTTGTTGAGTACGTATTTCATTAGAAAAATTGGTACCCGCCTGAGATTCGAACACCGGGTGCTTCGGTCAACACGAATGCACTGGACGTCTTATCCTTTAGGCCACGACGACTTCAAAATGTCGCTTAAACGAAATAGCTTTTTAACCGTCGATAAATACTCTTTTTAAATCTGCAAAGATAAGGGACTGACATAAAAACGTTCGAATGAAACAAACATTCACAATGCAATAAATTGTATTGAAAGCCATTAGCACGCAATAATTCGAAGCAATGGATTCTGTTAATGAAGAGTTTCGTTGTCCATAGTTAAACTCTGGCGCATCCCCCGGGGACATGTCCTGAGAATATGCACTTTTAATAACCGTTACGATTCGCGTAGTCTTGCTAATAGCCAAATAGATTAGAAGTCAAGTACTGAGGGCATAAAAACTACACATATATTTTTGTTGTTGTAAATATGGATAATTTGTTGTTTAAGACCATCGATCTATTACAACTAGATAATGCCTCACAAACAAAAACCAAACACAAATATGGCATCGACTAACTAATCTGACTATACCATCAAGTGGAGAAAAACGATGTAAAGGTATAATAATTGTAACCTAAACTATGCCTTTTTCCGAAGTGATAAAGTACGGTTTAGATTGTTTTAACATTCACTTACGACCTTACGCCATGAATGACAGAAAGAGAGAAATTTACAATAACTTTTGTTCTAAATATAACCTTATTTCCATAAAAATGAAGCAGAGCTTTACTTTATTAATAGGTGATAGATCGATGTTCAAGACACGTAATAGAAAAGAAGTGTGCTTTTGTTGTAGAAGGCAAAGTTAAAAGGCTTAATTGGCACATAAGCTTTTCACGATGATTCGATGTATTTCGAACTGCCAGGGTTTTTGTACAAAAATAAAGCTCTATTTTTAATGTTACCACCGCCAAAGCCGATGTTGCCATTGAAAGCGTTTTCCCGATTTTATCAAGTTCATCGGAATAACTTCTTTCATCGTACCAAGCCTCCTTTAAATTTGGAATAGCTAATGATAGCTTAATGACTCTGTTAATTGTTTAACTGTTCGTGTCTTAAAACGCGTAACTTCCGTCGCTACAACAGTTTGAATAAGTAAAATATTCTCTCTGTGCAGTAACTTTGACGTAATCTTTGATATTACATTATCCTGTTCTTTGGCACTCTAAAAGGCATTAATTTTCTGGCAATCGTCTTCAGTGGATTTAGTTTCAACATACAATATGGATTGGGCATTTAAATCATGTACAGTCTTCAAGACCTAAAGTCTCCTGATACATGAATGGTCTCCAAAAATTGCTGTGAATAAAACAGAGAAAGCTGTTTCGTTTGTCGGTGTTTAGCTACGGGGCATTTAAACTTGTGAATTGTGTAATTACTTTGCGTAATTACTGATGGTAGGACACTCTTGTGAGTCCGCACGGGTAGGTACCACCACCCTGCCTATTTCTGCCGTGAAGCGGTAATGCGTTTCGGTTTGAAGGGTGTTGGGGCAGCCATTGCAACTGAGACCTTAGAGCTTATATCTCAAGGTGGGCGTCGCATTTACCTTGTAGATGTCTATGGGCCTCCAGTAACCACTTAACACCAGGTGGGCTTTGAGCTCGTTCACCCATCTAAGCAATAAAAAAAATTTAAAAATATTGCCTATATGCGTAAGAAATGAATCGTTTGCTGCGATTTTGATTTGTCATTGCGATATATACATATTTATATATAATTATTTTTTTTGCAATCCCTACCGAAGTTACATCTCGTCTAGATTTACAGCGGTTCTAATGAAACCTGTTGCGTAACTGCTATTATTTATTATGTCGTTCAACGACCGACGCTTAATACCAGCTACTGTCCTGCACAATAATTAACTTTCCATGATTATAAATCTTTGTTACAAAGAAAAAAGAAAGAAAACATCGCTTTGGCTTTTTAGATCACTTTCTTTAGCTCGGTTCGGTTCTAGTACCATGTGACAAATGAATACCATAGCGTAATTTGTGTTATCAGCCACCTTCAGCCTCAATGGATATTGCCTTTTTACTGAATTATGTAATGCATAAATTTTATAATTTATATAATAAAGCCTTTATTCAGACAAAATACATTTTTTTTACATGCACAATTATTATTTCATTTGATTAATTATTTAATATGTTTTAAGTGGTGCTATTAATATTTTTTTTATTTCTTAGATGGCTGGACGAGCTCACAGCCCACCTGATGTTAAGTGGTTACTGGAGCCCATAGACATCTACAACGTAAATGCGCCACCCACCTTGAGCTATAAGTTCTAAGGACTCAGTAAAGTTATAATGGCTGCCCCACCCTTCAAACCGAAACGCATTATGCTTCACGGCAGAAATAGGCGGGGTGGTGGTACCCACCCGCACGGATTTACAAGAGGTCCTAATTAATCGTTGTCTGCGTCCGCGAGTTTCTCGTCATGAAGAATGGTAATATTAACCAACACAGCACGAAACGCAAACTTATCTATCATCACGATATCAGGCTTATTGGCGACAATATTCTCCTCATTGATAATAGATCCCAGTAGAACGGCAAAATCGATTTTTTTTTTCTAATTGTTATGTAATGTATTTACTAACGAATTGCTACGAATTATAGGTTCGAAAATGTTTCTTAGATCAACCCCTAATACAAATTCAACATTTACTACGCTACCTTACCTAAAAAAAATTAATAGATAAAATGTACTGAAATTCATTATTGTCGAATAAAAATATTATACAAATATGTCCATACGAAGATAACAACAAAGATCAACTAATGTAGACAAAGTCACCTGCTCAAAAATATTACCCAGTTAAACTATCGAATTGATCAGACGCTGGGCATTCTCAATTTTGGATACGAAAACCTGAGTATTTCCACATTAACTTAACCTATAACCGACAAACGTTCACTTGCATGTGGAGCTCTACCATTAATGGATGTGTTTCTTTAATTATGTTATTAAAAAGTAAAAATAAAGTTTCCTCTACCGGCGTTTTGTCGGTTCTTGTGCTCATGGGAGCCATTAAAAACACTTAGATATGATATCGAAGGAAATCTATCGTCTCTACAGTTTAGATTGTAATGAATTCTTTTACAGAAAAACCTCAAGAAATATTTCGAGCATTCGCGAGTTTCGGACGCTTGTTCAATTGATGTAATTATATAGAGCTGTTATTATTTTATTATTTCTATAGTAGCCGTCCGGAACTGAAGAGTTGTTTTTGCAAGAAAATACTAAGCTATTTACATATAAAAGTAAAAATAAAGTTATACTTTTGTTCTGGCATTGCTTAAGTCCATGGGCGATGGTAACCACTCCCTATCAGGCTGGCCGTATGGTCGTCTGTTTAAAAAGACAATGAAAAAAATTAAAATAATTAATAGAAACTGAATAACTTGCTAATAAAAGTATCTATATTCGCAGCAAAGATCCAGTGAATGTACTAAGTTGTACAAAAACACTAGTGAAATTTAAATTATGATAATTGCATCCCTACAAAATAAGCATATAAAAAAAAAATGTGTGCGTGTACTAGTGTACACACGTAAGAAGTGAAACATTAATGCTATCCCTACTCCGTTGGAGAAAGTGAAAGTACTCTTCGTCTGAACCAACCGTGGTAGGGGCAAGAAAAAGATCGCGCGTAACGGAAAAATGTGACGCGTAACCGAAAAACGTGACGGTAAATTTTTTTCCAACGCCGATAAGGAAGTTTCACTTCAATAGCAAAAAAATATTAAATATTTGATTTCATTTAGTTAGTCATTAAAAGTATACACACGAATATCTAAATTAAGTTCTAAAATTAAGTACTAAGCTAAGTTGTTTTTTTTTCTTCTAGATAAGTAATAGCCCATTTAACCTTCTCTACAAAATAACGATCTGGAATACATATAAAAAAAGCATTGGAATATAATTTTAAATATTTTAATTAAACTTTAATATAAGAAAAATAAGAAAATAAAAAACGTAGTTTTTACTATTTAGTTCTTATCAGTCATGAATGCTGTCTAGCTTTAAAATAAAGAAATGATACAGAACCGTTCAGAAATATGAATCGGCCAAAAAAAAAAACTGGTGGTAAAAAAACTTCCTTTGCCCTAAGAGTTAATTGTACTGCAAAATCATTGAAGATTGATCGTCAGGTTTGAACCCCGTCAGCTCGCTTACTCGTTAGGTTATGCTCGCATAGCCTCTCAAGGTTACTAGATTAAGTAGGAAAAAAATATGATCGAGAAAATCATTGATAACATAACTGATAATAGATAAAAAAAAACACGCAAGTAGGTCGCAACAGCTCTATACATTTTTTACAAAATTAAATTTAAGATAACTACCGAATGTGGTGTACGTAATGATCATTTCTCAAAAGATCTTGTCTTAACTTTTATTTATCGCGGTTCTCAACAACGCCTTTTCCCTTATGTTAAAAGCGGCAATTTAATAATTAAACGATTTTTCAAAGCTATCTCTCGGACCATCGCAATGTGATCTTGGCCTTTATAACGTGCATTTTCGAAGATTTGAATTGACTTTTAAATGTTTGTTTTTAATGTTCAATCGAAAATGAACGAAGGAAAAGAATTTAAATTTAAATTGTCTATCATTTAAGTATGAAGTCGTCGTGGCCTAAGGGATAAGACGTCCGGTGCATTCGTGTTGAGCGATGCAACGGTGTTCGAATCCCTGGTGGGTACCAATTTTTCTAATGAATTATGTACTCAACAAATGTTCACGACTGACTTCCACGGTGAAGGAATAACATCGTGTAATAAAATTGAAACCCGCAAAATTATAATTTGCGTAATTACTAGTTGTAGGACCTCTTGTGAGTCCGCGAGGGTAGGTACCACCGCCCTGCCTATTTCTGCCGTGAAGCAGTAATTCGTTTCGGTTTGAAGGGTCGAGCAGCCGTTGTAACTATACTGAGATCTTAGAACTTATATCTCAAGGTGGGTGGCGCATTTACGTTGTAGATGTCCATGGGCTCCAGTAACCACTTAACACCAGGTGGGCTGTGAGCTCGTCCACCCATCTAAGCAATAAAAAAAAGACTATTTGTTTGGCCTTTTGCGAGCGAGCTAGTCGATAAATAGAATCTAGAAACCAACGTTACGTTGAGATCACGACCGCTCGTATTTCATTACCCATTAACAATATACAAACAATAGCTATGAATTTTATAATAGCCGCTCATCGGAAAGCGCTTTAAAGACAATGGATTATGAATACAAAATTAAAATCAACTATCAATGTAAAGGAACAAAACAGTTTCAATTTGGCAGTGAGATATTTAGTTCCTAATGATCAACAGGCAGTATCGTTTGGCTTAAGATGGACTTCAGTAGCAGTTAAACATCATATAACCGTGAGATCTGTCTAGGGTAATCAAAAATGAACTCTATTCAGTCTCTTCTTAAAGCATTTAACAAAATTGTTCTAGAACAATTTCGACTATATCATATCGATCATGTTCACACGTTCGAAAATTCTAGAAGAAGGACCGATTAAGACATCAGCGAACCAAATTAAAGATTAATACAAAAACTGTCTTCGAACACGGTCGTGTACTGCGGTGACATGAAGAGGCTTCTTTACTCACATTTCCACATCGCTATAACGCTCTTGTAGTTCTCCATTGGTTTTACGAGAAAATAAAAGTCGTCGTGGCCTAAACGATAAGACGTCCGGTGCATTCGTATCTAGCGATGCACAGGTGTTGGAATCCCGCAGGCGGGTACCAATTTTTCTAATGAAATACGTACTTAACAAACGTTCACGATTTACTTCCACGGTGAAGGAATAACATCGTGTAATAAAAATCAAACCCGCAAAATTATAATTTGCGTAAATACTGGTGGTAGGACCTTCTTGTAAGCGCGCACGGGTAGGTACCACCACTCTGCCTATTTCAGCCGTGAAGCAGTAATGCGTTTCGGTTTGAAGAGTGGAGAGTGGAGCAGGAGTTGTAACTAAATTAAGACCATAGAACTCATATCTCAAGGTGGGCGGCGGCATTTACGTTGTAGATGTGTATGGGCTCCAGTAACCACTTAACACCAGGTGGGCTGCGAGCTCGTACATCCATCTAAGCAATAGAAAGAAAAAAAAAAAAAAGAAAAAAAAAATCGCTAAGCGATTTAGCCTTTTGATCTGGCGTGCTTTTGCATAGCCTCATCAAGAACAGTCTCTAGATGAAATTGATGAAACAAACTTACTTAAACGTACTTTTCTCATTTGAAATTAGGGTCTTCTTGTCTAAAATGAATTAAAAGCACCAATGAGAATTAATCAGAGGTAGTGGGCCAATTGATAACATACCCAGTGTAATCGTATGGAAGCTATGCGGGCACCAATTTTATGCCTTGGACTCATAATTACTAGTCCCGCTGTAGTGTTACAATCTTGCCGTGACTCGGCAAAGCACTGCTAATGCTAGGGCAGATGTTGTCAAACTCTTTCAGATCTTGTGAGCTCGCCTGGAATCACGGTGAAGATTCCCTTAGCAAATAGGTAAGCAACAAAAACCCCTGGTACTTGGTGGATTTTTTTTCCAATAGATGCACAATATCATGTACATATGTAAAACTTATGGCCAAATTTATACGTAATTATTTTTGATAGTTAATACGCTGTGAGTACAGACAGGTTCACACTAATATGTTACCCTATTTCTGCTACTAAGCCACTAGGTCTTTCAGCAGTCTTTCAAACTTTATAACTGTGAACTCTAATGCGTGATCTGATAATTTCAGTTTATTAAAATCAAAAATCATGGATAAATCTTGTTCCATGAGCCACGTGTCGATCACGATGGATAACCACACATCGTGGGCTCTTTCCTGGTATCGGATCTAGTACGGGATTGATGTATGTAGATTCGTGGCTTATTTACATACGCGAGTCTATTATTTCAGGAATTCACTATGCAATAGCAACCTCTAACTCCGAGACGGATAAAGGACTCCATTTATTTCGTTTAAAATCAATAAATAATGAAACCCAGCATTCCTGTTATGGGAATGGCAGAATAAGTTCATTACATTGTTAGTCGATGAACTGGCATATTTCTGTTAATACTCAAATATATAAAAATGAATTGCTATTCGTTAATCTCGCTAAAACTCGAGAACGGCTGGACCGATTTGGCTAATTTTGGTCTTGAATTATTTGTGGAAGTCTAGAGGAGGTTTAAAAGGTGAATAAATATGAAAATGCTCGGATTTATATCATAACAAAAAAAATTGTATTTCCTTTGATGTGTCTCCTTTTTTTTTTTTTTTTTCGGGTAGAGGGCCGAACCTCCTACGAGGTCCCCGCGCAAAAGGGGCGCGCGGGGTATGTGAGACTCAACGATCTGCATGGTGTTGTGAGCAGACCGCGGGCCCAAGGATTTTAGGGCCCACCCACTAAACGACTCCCCTGCACTCTTACACCCGACGTCCGATCCCCTCCGAGGTCAGAACCCGGATGAGGTAGGGGGGCTACCGCGGTCAACACTACAACCAGACGGCGCGGCTCACCCCAAGGACGCCCAGCCGACGGAGCCTTCGAGGCGAATCGAAGGCTCTGAAACGTCGGCCGTCTCGGTACGGCAGCCCGTCGGGCCGCCCAGACGGTGCCGCTGGTGTCCCGGAATACCCCGCTGGACCAGAACCAGCCTGCCGGGTCGGGACGCGATACACCGTCGACCGGTCGCTCTATTCACTCCACGGCAGCGTGCTAGAGTGCTGGTAGCGCGCCGCGCGGCCTCACCCCCTCAGGTCGCCCCTTGACCTTCACCGGGGGAGGCCTTGATGTGTCTCCTGTCGAAACGATTTTTTTTTTATTTTTTATACAATAGTTTATGTATTTAGCTATCGATTGAGGCACTACGAAGTCTGCCAAGTGTCAGCTAATTCTCAATATTTATCATCGTATTGTTCTGAACCATATAATTAGTTTTTTTTTTTTTTCACTTGAGCTCTTCAACAACGTAAGCACTGCCAACAAACTTCACACATGAGTTCTAAGTCTCAGTTATAACAGTACAAAGGCTGCCCTATCCTTCAAACCGAAACGCATTACTGCTTCACGACTGTGGTACCTACCCGTATGGGCTCACAAGACCAGCTACCTAGTAATAAAAGTATCTTAAGACTTCTGTAGAATCATAGTACAATTGAAATTTTCAACTTGAGTCCACTCAACTACCGGTCTTCAAAAAATTCCAAGTCTAATCTGTATTTATAAGAACAAACATAAACAATAATCTGTGCAGAAGTCTTGTTAGCTTCAAACTTATTATCGTGAATTCTCATAAATAAACGCACCAACATCTCCGCAGAGGAAGTCATATAGATCGACTGTTTCGTGTCGCGTCAAACGATTTCCCTTTGCCGTTTCGTAATCATTAAACAAATGTTTATCCGTGACAAATGATTTTGTAATTAGAACGCGTTGTGCCCATAAATTTTATATGGATTTTAATTGGAAACGATAAAGCAAAACTTGTAATGTTTAAAATATATAATTGTTCCTAAATGTGAAAAAACTTTCACAGCTCTTCTGGCGTCCAGGGATTATCGACTAATAATAATACAACAGTTGTAACTGTCAACAAAATCCCTAAGACACAGCCCACTGAATTTCTCACCGGATCTTCTCAGTGAGTCGTGTTTCCGATCCGGTGGTAGATTCTGCGAAGCACTGCTCTCGCTAGGGCTAGTATTAGCCAACGTCAGATTATAGCCCCGTGAGCTCACCTACTTGCCCGTTGAATTTAGTATGACCCCTCGAGGCCACTAGAATATCTAGAAAGGAAAGAAGAGTTCGGAAGCGTAGTAAAAGTAAGAAAGTCTTGGGTAGGAAGATTCCCGCACGATCTATCATAATCTTTGAGATAAACAAAAATCAAAGTCGGTACGTATGCATATTTGACATTGATGCTCTCAATAAGCCTTTACTTTTTAATGCCTTTCTGAGGGGATGAGCATACGGCCTACCTATGGTGAGTGGTTACCGACGCCCATAGACTTCAGCTATGCCAGGGGCAGAACCAAGCCGCTGCCTACCTTTAAGTACTCTTCACAAGCCTCGTTTGAAGAGGGACATGTCATAGCGCTCGGGAAACATCGTGGAGGGGAGCTCATTCCAAAGCCGGATGGTACGTGGCAAAAAAGATCTCTGGAAACCCACTGTGGATGACCGCAGTGGCTCCAGGTAGTATGGATGAACTCTACTCCGGTGGCGGGCAGTGCAATGGTAAATGGTTTATCCAGTAACTAAGACTTAGCACATTTGCTGATGACTCTACAGGAATTTTTTCTGTATAGTACCATCAAGTGACGATAGATAGCGCGCCAGTATTTTCAAGAAATTAATGATTTCATTATACTTTATTTTGAATACAACCACGATAGCTTTGAAAAATGTAAATTATTATATTTATTTATGCCTAAGGCATTATTACTATAAAATAGATGTTAATAAATAAATGTACATAATACATAATTATGATTACTCTAGTTCTATTTAATAATAGAACTAGAGTAGTCTAATTATCAACTTTCGATATTTTTTACGAGGGAAGCTTAAGCTATTTTTTTAATACTGATTTTAAAAAAAAACAAGAAATTTCAGTTTAATCGATAAACATGTAAAAACCATAGTTTTGAGAATTTGAAACTTTTTAGAGGCTATTACTGAATGTATGATAATACAGGATATGTTTTTTTTTCCTTGATCTACTTAATAAATAATCTTATTAATTACTAAACTGTCTACAGTAAAATTATGATGTTTTACTTAAAATATGTAGTGACACTTATAAAAAATAACCTCAATTCAAATATCGTAACATTATGTGATATCCATCTTTATCTAAGTCTCTGCTAATAAAAGTTAATACGAAAAGTCCTGCGTCGCTAGACTTTCGTAACATACTTAAATAATCATTATATCGTTAAGCCATGCTAAGGTNACTAAACTGTCTACAGTAAAATTATGATGTTTTACTTAAAATATGTAGTGACACTTATAAAAAATAACCTCAATTCAAATATCGTAACATTATGTGATATCCATCTTTATCTAAGTCTCTGCTAATAAAAGTTAATACGAAAAGTCCTGCGTCGCTAGACTTTCGTAACATACTTAAATAATCATTATATCGTTAAGCCGTGCTAAGGTTTTCCAGTTTAAAATGAACATTAGGGCACCTACGCAATAATTATATGACTAGGGAAGTTATAAATAAAAGCAAAGTGAATTCAATCTATCATTGAGAGACAAGAGTAAAAGTGATTTTCTCCTGCCCTACCCTACGCTATTACGCTGGTAGCCGTTTAGAGGATATATCGTTCACATGTGAGGTAATTTCGATATATTAACTTCTTTGTATTCACAGAGCATAGGTAAGAACAGTAATGTAACCATTTTGATATTTTTTTTAATTGTTAGGAATCTGAAAATACTCGTTAATAAAGATTTTTCTAAGAATTATTTTATAATTTTTCAATGCTTACTAATTTAAATATTCGTTACTATAATTATGTTTTTGGTGGTCATTTGTAAGCTTAGGTTTAGTCTAGTTGGACTCAGGTCGATTTTCGCAAAATCTACCACCGGAACGGACTTGCAACCCACTGAGAATATCCGCCGAGAAACTCAGTAGGAAAAAATTAAGTTATTTTTTTTCCTACCTACGCCGAAAGTTCGATTTTCCTCCCGCTGAACAGCCCACGCCTTCGGCTCGGGTGGCAATTCTACACGCGGGAGGAAATGTCCAACTTTTCTCCCTTGGTGCACAATGTACTATTTAGTTATAATTTCCTACTGAGCATGGTTTTTCATATTTAAAGGTACTTTATGCGGAATGTTTACTAAATACTTAAAGAAAATATCTGGAGCGGTTTCAAATAACAATGTAAGATTGAATATTTGTGTAGCGAAGTTTATTAAAATTTTGCTACATTTGCATAAAACTTTAATGTCGAATTAACCATGGTTATCTGGCCCAAAACTTGGGTTCCCGGAATAGGAACTAAAGATTGATATACATACTTATATATGTTTAAATATATACATTTTAAATACCAACGTAAGAACAAAAATCCTGTTTGTCTCATGAATGTGAAGCTATTAATGCTGCATGTATTTCAGCTTGTATTTCAGCAAAATCCGATGTTTGTTGTAAGTCATTCATAAGAAAACTATCACTGAGTACTCACTGGAAATCGAGCTCTTATTGTATTCAGCCTTTTTTAATGAGTAAAGCACCGTTCATTTATTTTGACCAAAATGAACACCCTGTATCTCTTATTACACGACACACACACGTACCTTAAGAACGTGTGACAGTATCTGGTTTTCTATTTAAATGATACACTTTCCAATCGCCTCATTTGTCCACCGGCTCTAATACTCATACGATTTCCAATTGTGAGGAGCTGATTGTGAATTCACTTTTACTTTGAATAATGTTGTTCGAGTGAAATTTATACGTATACAGGCAAACGATGTCTCAATTCGCATGGGCTTCTTGGTCTGCGTTGAGTTTCTTTTTGCGGGATGTGTGGGAATTGCTCGATGGAGAGTTTTAAGAAACAACCAAGTTTAATTTAAATTTCATTCATCCTAATTTTGTGGTTAGATTATTAACAAACATTTTTACTGAGGTAAGTATTTTATTGGTGTCCGACAATCTGCCATCAGCACTATGAACTTATAAACTAGATCACGAGCCATCTTGAGGTAAGTGGTTCCCGAAGCCTATAAGTACTACCTCAACCAATCTTGAGGCACGATGCGTTGGAGATTTGTAAGGGTTTTACCCTTTTACCCTTGCAACCTTTTTTTTTTTTTATATACTACTTCTATTACTACTACTTTATATTACTTTATATTATAATACATTATACAATTAAATATACTTTTATTTAATATGGCAAGGATAAATTCCAAAGTATTACTACTTGTGTATCTTTTAAAAGCATCCAAGAGTACCAATTTTTATTCTGTCAGCATTCCGAAGACACTGGATTGGTACTAATCCTACCAATGACCAAATTTGCTTAATAAAGTACATGAATAGATACATTGCAAACTACCATCACTAGAATAGTATAGATCTAGAAACGCTCATTTTCAACACGCTCAAATCATGTACAAATCAAATATCTGACCTGGGTACTATCGTTAGCTGAGACCGAAATACAAACTTGTATAAGTTTGAATATAAACACATATACATTTATATTAAAGACCCATAGAAATGGCAAACAAACGTGTTTATCGCACAAACGCTTGTCCGTTGTGTGAATCGAATCCACGACCCTGGGCCCACCTGTCAGTGGCATTAACTACTGCACCACAGAGTAAACGCCAAAATATAACCGTTGTATTTGTTGCCTTTAGCTCAAGCACTAAGAGCAGTCTCAAGGACTCTTTGGAGCCTCTGGGTCTGCGGAGGGACTTCGGTTCCCTCTGTATTTTGTACCGTATGTTCCATGGGGAGTGCTCTGAGGAATTGTTCGAGATGATACCAGCATCTCGTTTTTACCATCGCACCGCCCGCCACCGGAGTAGAGTTCATCCATACTACCTGGAGCCACTGCGGTCATCCACAGTGCGTTTCCAGAGATCTTTTTTGCCACGTACCATCCGGCTATGGAATGAGCTCCCCTCCACGGTGTTTCCCGAGCGCTATGACATGTCCTTCTTCAAACGAGGCTTGTGGAGAGTATTAAGCGGTAGGCAGCGGCTTGGCTCTGCCCCTGGTATTGCTGAAGTCCATGGGCGACGGTAACCACTCACCATCAGGTGGGCCGTATGCCCGTCTGCCTACAAAGGCAATAAAAAAAAAAAAAAAACTCCGGTAACCGTACTCGTCGAACTTGGCAAAAAGTTTGATGTGCAAACTAACCTAAGCATCAGACCGCTGAGTTTCTCGCAGGATCTTCTCAGCGGGTCGCGATTCCGATTCGGTAGTAGATTCATTCGCGAAGCAGTTACTCTTGAGTTGTTAGGTCTCCTGTAGCCGTTAGTAAATTCCACCCATCCTGGCTGAGCCCTTGCTTACACATCTGCCCTGGTGAAACTACAAAGGCCTCCGGGACACCAGTGATCTATTAATCATAAAAAAAAAACTTCAAAATATTTCAACATGCTTTCAGACAAACCAGATTTGATCGTATGTAGCTTCAACCCGTGACCCTGTGTTTACGATGTGCCCATTATATAGCATAGCTGAGACTAATAAAGATAAACTTAACGACTGTTGGATTAATTATATACAGAAATTCTTGTCCAAATATGCGTTAAATGAATAGCTAAATCGAAGCGCTGGACATGAGAGAAGTAAAATGTACAAAAAGAAATCTGTTCATTATACTATTATATAATTGGAATAGCCCCTTAGATTATCAAAGATAGGTAGATTTTTTTTTATTAAAATGAATATACTTGCAAATAGCATAATATCCACAGAGGAATGCCCGTCTCTGATCTAACTATTTTAACTCAGTACATTAAAAATGGTGTGGTGGTGCTAGCTATAATAGAACAGATATGACAAAGGTCAAAGGGCAATTTCACCCGCTCGTTGGAAGGTGTTCCTTTTTAATACGCTTTTATTAGCTTGAGACGTATGTATGTAACGGAATTTTTGAACATGATTTTGACCCCCTTCAAAACGTCGGATTAACTCGAAATTTAGTAAACTTATTAAGGACCGATAACAATTCAATATTTAAAAAAAAATCTGAAAAATATATATTTGATCAATATATTATTGAAAAAAATTAAATTCAACTAAAAAATAAAAAATAAATAGTAGGTTAAAAAAACTAACAAAATACGCTTTTAAAGAAAATCCAACAAAAAAATAGAAAATAAATTTTAATAAATTTGAATTAAAAATAGTTTAAGAAAAAATGATTTTATTGTAAAAAAAGCGTGGGGTGCATGGTATCAGTAGTTATAAATATTTTATGAACAGATAAAAACAGAGAAAATTTATTTTCTATTTTTTTGTTGGATTTTCTATAAAAGCGTATTTTGTTAGTTTTTTTTAAACTATTATTTATGTTCCTTCCTTTCCTTCGAACTAATAACCCCAAAGTGATTTGAACACGCTAAATCTGATACCTTTAGAATCTCAGATTTATCTAAAACTTCATGTTCAAAACGTCAGTAAGATTATATTATAATCTTGAATATTCTTCTAATGTATTCCGAATACCTATGTCTTAATTTATTAACAATCCCAGAATCGTTTTTATATAATTAATTGTAAAATATTCGAGACATCAGATAGTATGGTAAGAAGAGATAAGCGGGATATTAAACCGCAATACTAATTCCTACCGTCATCGGCCTCTCTAAGTCTGCCGCGAATCATTTGTGGGATCCAGTTTTAAGAGCAAGAAAACATCAAATTTAAATCCAATTTCTATCAAGAATTCAGCTTCGGTATATATTGACTCCGTAACCAAAGTTCAGCAGGTATCAATAAATAGACTAAAGATTTATCAGTCATAGTAAGGTACTAAACAGGAAAAACTTATAGATAACTAGCTGACCCGGCAGACTTCGTTTTGCCTCAATCGATAAATAAACGACCTAAACTTTTGTGTAAAATAAACTTAAAACAAACAAAAGGAATCCGTCCGACGGGGGACATATCGAAAGAAAAACAAAATTGTTATTTTTATATAATTCCGAGCATTTTTATATTTATCTACCTTTTAAACCTTCTCTGAACTTCCATGAATAATTCGAGACCAAAATTAGCCAAATCGGTCCAGCCGTTCTCGAGTTTTAGCGAGACTAACGAACAGCAATTCATTTTTATATATACATATAGATTAAGGCCTTTTGAAGCCTGAGAACAAAGAGTAAGACTTAAAGCTAAGACCATCGTCGAACAAGCGTTGACTTGTAAGCACATAATGATAAATTCGATTGACAATTCGCGTAAGGAACAAGAGCACTCTTGTACCGAACAATTGCGGGTACTAATTTAACACGCGGCTCCTTATAAAGTACAGGAGTGTTAAGAATCTCGACTTGATAGGCGTTTGTATGTACAAGTTTAGTTCGCTGTGAACTTTGACGAGAGCTGGAACCAAATAGGGTTTGCTGTGTCGTGAAAAATTTGCTCCTCAACCCCCTTAATTGGGTGTCGCGTTGTTTAAAGCCGTCGGTATAGTTGGTTAGAATGACGGGTTTTTAAGATAGCCAATATTTGTGCCAACATTTGCTGGACTTAGTTTTTATGTTTTATTTTTATTTTTTTTATTGCTGATATGTGTGGACGAGCTCACAGCCCACCTGGTGTTAAGTGGTTACTGGAGCCCATAGACATCTACAACGTAAATGCGCCACACACCTTGAGATATAGTTCTAAGGTCTCAGTATAGTCACAACGGCTGCCCCACCCTTCAAGCCGAAACGCATTACTGCTTCACGGCAGAAATAGGCGGGGCGGTGGTACCTACCCGTGCGGACTCACAAGAGGTCCTACCACCAGTTAAAAATGTATTATGTATTTTTAATGTTCTATTTTCCATATTTATTTTTAACAGATTGAGTGATTTTTGTTGTTTATTGTCAAGGTTTATTCCGTGGTATTGTCTATATTAAATCTTTGTACTAAAATTAGCCTACATAACGTTCTTGAACAGGTCACAGCAAAAAAGCCGTTGGTTCGTGAGAAAGTCAAAACTAGAAATACACTTTTGCATTTAAATTTAATAATTGATATTAAATTTAAACAATTTTAGCCATTTTTTTCTCTAGTTATAATTAATTGTGAACATTATTGTACGATCATAATTGATCACACTATTCGGTATATGGATTTTTTTTTTAATTAGACGGATTAATCACTTTTGGAATTCCGGATATTTTTAATGCAAGCTTTTTGTCACAGCGAGCGCTTTAAAACAAGTTAGGATGTCTCGTCAATGTAATTTGGAACATGATTAATGATATTTAAAATGCAATATTTTTTGGAACAACGACACAATCAAGATCTCCCATTGAGCGGATGTAACGGCTCGATAGACCAACGGCCCCAATGTTAGTGTTCGGGACTTATATATATCCAAACTTATCTAGAAGATAACGTTAACGAGATTCAGACATCTTTCAAATATCTTTCGCTCTGCGATACCTACCCGCTATATATTATAGATTAAAAATAAATTACCGATTTTTAAATTCGAAAAAATCAAGACCACATTGGGCATTGGACGTTTTAGCCGTCCATGTGTACGGCCACTCCAGGGTTGTCACTGATTTGTTGTCGGAACGTTTCTTTTAGCGTTGATGTGGCGCTGATTGGGATGTATGAGGTGTTCGTGAATGCTTTTTATGTCTTCTTTTTGGTTGCTAATGAGTGCTCGTCAGGACTGTCGAACGAATTCTTGCGTGTTCGATTGTCATCGGATGCGTGTGAATTTTATCTCAGCGTTCTTTAATAATCAATTAGTATTTAAACAAATAATTATTTTAGTTTTTGTATCTATGATGTTATCGCTACGTTTGATTTGGAAAGACGGTTTTTATTGCTTAGATGGGTAACGTCATGTTTGGGCAAGGTCAGTCATTGATTTACTAATTTCAATGGAATAATAGTTTTTGATTTTTTTAATAATGAAAAATTGTCGTGTGAGATACTAAATATTATAGTATCGGAGCATAAAATCGGGACGTGAAAGCCAATACCTATCTTGACACAGTAGTCGGGGATAGGGGGCTCAGTTCTATTGTTTTGACTACTAATTCCTCCAATAGCTACCGTTGAGCTAGTAACGCGTTAAAATGCTTATTTAAACTCATACAATCTAATTCAAATAACATACAAAAACTGGTCTCAATGAGCCAAGCGTTCGGACACAGATCATAACTATCATATTCGTTACCCAATTCTATACCCGTGCATACGAGTAAGCACCAAATACGTCTAATTTATACAATTACCTTACATGTTGGATAACTTCATTGAAAAGCAAACTATAAAGTGAACTAACATATGTGCCGTCCATTTGTATACTGAATAGACTGTGAATAAATACACTAGATTCGTAAAAAACCATCTTCTTCTGGTTTGTTTGGTTTGATTAGTCTTTGTAATGGTGGTAGATCCTCTTGTGA
The DNA here is from genome assembly GCF_003987935.1 of Bombyx mandarina. The sequence continues at coordinate 9,674,263 of NW_021011476.1, read as the reverse complement.
GTCCGCACGGGTAGGTGCCACCACCTTGCCTATTTCTGTTGTGAATCAGTAATGCGTTTCGGTGTGACGGGTGGGGCAGCCGTTGTAGACCTAAGAAATCATCTCTCAAGGTCGGTGGCGGCATCCACGTTGATAATTTTAGGGGTATGGTAACCAATTAACGCCAGGTGGGCCATAAGCTCGTCTACCTAACTAAAAATATAAAAAAAGATTATAAATCACGATTAGTTATTCATAAAATTGTTTTAAACAAATTCACGTATAGTTTTTCGATGTATCAATCTTTTGCGTATCTATATCTTAAAATTTAGTGTCTCAATAAATATTATCTTAAAATTTATCACATAGTTATTTATAAATCGAAATATTAATACATAGTACGCTTTAGGACCCACTGGTGGACCTAGACCATTCGGCCCAAGAAAAATCACGGAATCAGTAATTTTTATCAACTTCAGATTTTCATTCTAAAATTCATAAAATGCGATAAGCTGCACGGAAAATAAAAATTAACTACTTTTACCGTAAAGTTTTTGAGATATTTTAAAAGATATTAAATTTTTACCTTGATTTTTTTCCCTACCTACGCTGATAGCCTTGAGAGGCTATTTCAGCTTCACCCTGACATGTAGGTGAGCTCACGGGGCTCAAACCGGAAGTGTTGCTAACGCTTACCCTAGCACGAGCAGTACTTAGCAGAATCTACCACCGGATCGGGAACGCGACCCACTTAGAAGATCCGGCAAGAAACTCAGTGGGCTGCTTAACCTTGATAAAAACTACAAATTTCTATTGGATTTCAAGAGCACGCCGTTCGATTTGGCTAAAAGACCACGCAGTTTACTTGCATACGCGTTTCGTTTGACAGTAATGTTTGGCTTGTAAGACGCCTTTACATAACCCTCATGCTCCGAAGGGTTCAGTTACTTCGAAAAGGTACGCGTCATGATAATCGCCTTATCGTTGCCGCCGCTGACTATTCCACGAATCCTGATCACGCAGGAGCCAGTCACCGTCGACGCCCTAGACACGTCCTTACGGACCCATCAGATCCAATAACCTTTGCATTAGACGCCTTCAGCTCTAACACTAAGAGCAGGCTTAGGGACCTTGGTAACCGTACTCATCGAACTCGACAAAGAGTTCGCCGTGCAACCTAACCCATGAATCAGCTCGCTGAGTTTCTCGCCGGATCTTCTCAGCGGGTCGCGATTCGCGAAGCAGCTACTCTTGAGCTGTTAGGTCTCCTTCGGAGGCGCTCGAGTAGCTGTTAGCAAATCCCACCCCTCCTGGCTGAGCCTTTGCTCACCCACCTGTCCTGGTGAAACTGGAAAGGCCTCCGGGCCACCAGTAATCCCAATCATAAAAAAGGGTTCAGTAAGATAAGGTTCAACCAGTCAGTCCTGTAGCCTGAATGAAAATACTTGATTTTTCATGTGGCGTTCAATATCTTAAGAGGTAAAGCGGACATTGGTACTAGACCGGGAAAACGCTAAGAAGAAAAAATAACGAAGCTTAGTTGCACAGCGGTTAGCGCTATAGAATAAGCTTCTGGCTTATCACCATAAACTTACGATAAGTCACATACATCTGTAGTTTCATAATGGAACGTTGCCGAGACTCACTAGTAACTAACGAAAATGATATTTCATCGTTCATTTTAAAACGATTTAATTTTTAATTAATTTTCCATATTTTATTCAGCAATTATAGTTTTGTAATTTTAAAGCCGTATCTTGTAAATAATCTAGTATTACACCTGGATCCAGTTCTCAGCCAGACTTTCTAGATATTGCTTCTAAATGTCATTCGTTCGATAACCTATTGCTTTTTTTTTAATACATCTTTTTGAAATACACTTTTTTTATTTTATACGGAAAATAAATTCAAAATATTCTCACATTAATCTCATCTCCTGATAAAAAAAAAAAAAACGCGGTAGCGTTTTTGTTTGGACATAATCTATGCATCCTTCTCCTAATTCAGTTGAAAGTGCTTGCAGCTATGTATGATACATAAAAATATTATTTTTTTTATGATTAAAGGATTACTGTTGGCCTGGAGGCCTTTCCAGTTTCACCATGACAGATGGGCGAGTAAGGTGGTGGTATTATATGTATTATATTATATGTAATAACTGTTATACGAAATGAGGAGATCCGTAGAAGAACGAAGGTTGCTGACATAGCCCGTAGAATTAGTGAACTGAAGTGGCAATGGGCCGGCCACATTGCACGAAGAGAGGACGGTCGATGGGGCACAAAGATCCTGGAGTGGCGACCACGTACTGGCAAGCGCAGTGTGGGACGGCCACCTACTAGATGGACCGACGACCTAGTAAAAAGCGCTGGGTCTCGTTGGATGCAGGTGGCAATGGACCGGTCTGGAAATCTATTGGAGAGGCCTATGTTCAGCAGTGGACGGCGATAGGCTGAAATGATGATGATGATGAACTGTTATACATTAAATATTAAATTAATTAATAATTATTATAAGTAAGAGGGTGGCCTGAAGGTTTTTTTCATAAAATAATTAATTTCTATATAAATCAGAGCATTTGTTTTCCGAAATTAAGATTGTTCATGTTATGCCAATATATGTATTTAAATCAAATTTAGTTGTTAAATATATAATAATTATATGAAATCCTGACCCAATTGCTGTGATAAGACTCAAAAAGCGGATTGCGATGTGGTGCAGTCCTATATAATATATCTTGGGGCTTTTTATCTCAAATAATGGCGGATGTGTGGAAGGGTGGGGTAGCCGTCGTAACTATACTGAGACTTTAGAACTTATATCTCGAGGTGGGTGGCGCATTTACGTTGTAGATAGATGTCTATGGGCTCCAGTAACCACTTAACATCAAGTGGCTGTGTACTAGTCCAACCATCTAAGCAATAAAAAAAATTAAAAAAAACATAGAACGCTCTGTTGTACAGGGACAGGTATAGGGAAAGGTAGATGGTACAAGACCGAGCGTGTGTCACCAATGCGGGCGATCAAATTACTACTATAGTGGGAGATCCCCTAAATTGGTGCAGTACAAAGGCCTTGAGCAGGGAGAGATGACGGTACATCGTGAGACGGATCAAGTCTGCCCCCCCGACGACCATGATACATGATGCATGATGATCACAACCACTCTGTGATTGATGATGGAGAAGAAGAAGAACGCAATTACACAATCATGTGCGTGTGTGTTTTTTTTAAAAAGGTCAAGAAAAAGTATAACAACTATTCTACCTTTGAAACTAGAATTGATTGCTGTTTCGTGGCCGAAGTGGACAGAATCTTGGAAAATCTACTCATAAATATAGCACTTGTTTGCTGACTGTTTTTGACGTTGTCGACGAACCGATTGTTATACGGCATGTTTTTTTTTAAAGTACAACGACCTTTCATTCAACACTATCTTTGAATAAATTTCTAAATGAATATAATTTCTATAAAATACAACGAATATACCATTAATATCTAATCGTTGTAATTGGCTATGCTCGAAGCTGCTAGGCTAAGTTAATCACACTTACGTTATCCACTTAAACTTCAACAATACTCATCAAGAGTAGAAGGTGCTGGTTACAAAAATCAGTATGGATCATCATTATCATCATCATACAATGAGTAGCTCATTGTTTATTTTGGCCTCAAAGGATGTCTCATGAGAAGTATTTTTTTTAATTCTCTCGGCCATTTCGGTACATTACAACAGTCTGGTTTCCTGTTGGTTAATAAGATTTGGAACAAAATTCAGAACTTATTTTTAAACATCATAAATAAGAAACAAACGTCAAAATTGAATCATCACGTCCAGAAATGAACAATCGTATAAATCAAGTATCACACGGAACAAACGAAGACCTAAATAGAGCAGCGTTGACGCGGGTGAATTGGCCTGTAATATCGCACCTATGTACTGAGAAATATTAATCTTGATACTGGTAATATTTTCACACGAGATATTAAACATTAAATCTTTATTAAAATTGAATTTCATTAGTTGATAGCAACTTTGATGAGGCAAAATGACGAACACACTGTAGAAAAGATTATGCTTCCTAAAGAAAAAGAAAAGGATAAGAATATCATATGGTGAATAAAAGCCACGACGACACTAAGTAAGGTCAGCTGAATACGCAGATAATCTAGGGATGAATAGTTCTGCACCTAAGGATAAGAAGAGGCGAAAGCCAAAAGAAAAATATTCGTTTTAGTTGGAACAGGCTGCTACAATAAAATGAATTAATTATCGCAACACGTTGTAGAATCAAGGATAAGACGTCCAGTGTATTGAAACCAAGCTATGCGTATTCAAATCCTTCGAGCAGGTACCGACACATCCAAGGAAATGCTTACTAAGCGTATCGAAGAACGAATTTCACGATGAAGGAATGACAGATAAAATTCAAAATAATAAAATTTATGCGTAATTAATTACTATTTGTAAGCTGTATTGTGAACTCCCATGGATGGATACCAGAGCCCTGCTTATGTCTTGAAGTAGACCACATTTCGGCTTAAAGGGTCGGACAGTAGTAATACAATACAATTCAAAGTTCAACCTCATGTTTCAAGATGAGTGGCAGAGTTAGCTCGTTAGCCAGCAAAACGATAAAAAAGTTATATAAATAGGAAATTATAAAAAATCACTTAATTATAGGTCAAAGGAACTATGTTTGTTATTAAACAATGTAAATAAATAAACTATTAATTGAAATACAGTTCTTGTCCTGGCAGTTCCTTATATACCAAAACCGGAGCCGTGTCAAACTATACTTTGCGGTAGGCAGCGGCTTGGCTCTGCCCGTGGCATTGCTGAAGTCCATGGGCGACGGTAACCACTCACCATCAGGTGGGCCGTGTGCTCGTCTGCCTACAGGGGCAATAAAAAAAAAAGACTCGCCATTCTAAGCTCTAAGTTCTCACTAAGTTCTATCATACGAATTAATTTATTAAACAAAATAGAAAAAATTTGTTCACACTGAAAGGTGTGGATGCAGATTTAAATATTAAAATAAAATAAATGAGCGATTAATAAATCACCTATCTGTGTCTCGATACAACATGCTACTGTAAAATACTGTTCAGATATTGTGACTGATAAAAAAATTAAATGTTGAAAAAAAGAAGGTAGGTATGTTTTAAATTCATACCTATTCTTCTACAGCAGTAACTATTAATAATCTAACGTTTCATAATATTTATAGGAATAGGAATCTACATACATATATAAAACTGAATTGCTGTTCGTTAGTCTCGCTAAAACTCGAAAACGGCTGAGCCGATTTGGCTAATTTTGGTCTTGAATTATTTGTGGAAGTCCAGAGAAGGTTTAAAAGGTAGATAAATATCAAAAAGGAAAATGCTTGGAATTAAATAAAAATAAAAATTTTATTTTTCCTTTGCTGTGTCCCCCGTCGGACGGATTCCTTTTGTTTGTATTAAGTTTATTTTATACAAAAGTTTAGGTCTTTTATTTATCGATTGAGGCACTACGAAGTCTGCCGGGTCAGTTAGTAGGAATTAAAAATAAACTAAACGATCAAAACCGGTTGGTCGCCATAAACATTTAAGTGCGGAAACAATAGGGGGATCAAGTTTACAAGCGGCTCAATTGGCCGGTTGTAATTTAGTCTTTATTGTCTACATTTTTCCCATCGGTCCCCTCACCGGTCCCTGTTCCGTCGGGCCCCCGGGACGTCGTTACGTCCTTTGTATTAGCATATTTACGACGAGGGAAATGGCGATTATTGTTGTTTAATTTATAGTAGGGGAAAATTTTCCTCACAATATTCTTTGGAGGCTGAGGAATGTTTGAAAGTGCGATAGGGATTAGATTTCCCAAATTGTATGCATAGTGATGTCAGTGAAAACGTTTTCTTATTTATGGAATTCGAATTTGACATAAGTCGTCGTGGCATAAAGGATAAGTCGTCCGCTGCATTCATAAGTAGCGATGCATCGGTATTCGAACCCTATTAGCAGGTACCAATTTTGTCAATACTATACGTACTTAACAAACGATTGACTTCCACAGAGAAGGAATAACATCGTGTGATAAAAATTAAATCCACAAAATGATAATTTGCGTAATTACTGGTGGCAGGACGTCTTGTGAGTCCTCGAGGGTATGTACCCACCACCCTGCTTATTTTTGCTGACAAGCAGTAATGCGTTTCGGTTTGAAGGATGGGGTAGCCGTTGTACTGTTAAAAGTTAGACCTTAGAACTCATGTCTCAAGGTGGGTGTCGACATTTACGTTGTAGATGTCTATGGGCTTCGGTAACCACTTGACATCAGCTAGACTATGAGCTCCTCCACCCATCTAAGCAATGAAAAAAGGCAGATGCGTTAATTATGACGAGATTCTGATCCACGCTCTATGAACGTAATTACCGTTTGTGATCGTGGGCAACAATAGCAGGGTCATAGATAAGCCGATACCTACCAGTGAGGACTCCTTTCAAAACCTCCTTTGAATAGTGGTAGGAAAACGAATTTACAAGGCCTGGAAGATCAAAAAAATTTTCTGGAGCCGCACTCTCTCTGATAAGAATGAGTTCCACTCCAGCGGTTATTTTTCCTACCTATGCTGATAGCCTTGAGAGGCTGTTTCAGCTTCGCCCTAATATGTAGGTGAGCTCACACGCCTCAAACCGGAGTGTTGCTAACACTGACCCTAGCAAGAGCAGTGCTTCGCAGAATCTACCACCGGATCGGAAACGCGACCCACTGAGAAGATACGGCGAGAAACTCAGTGGACTGTAAATTTAGCGTTAGTTAAAATCAGCTCAAGCAATCCCGCAGAGTGGCCTTGTATTAAAAAAATACGAACGAGAATACATAATACGATCGTCGTTTGAACTTTATTTAAAAACGACTAGAATATAATTTCACGGTCGACAAAAAATTTGTCAAAATTAAAAAAAACGACTCTTTCCCACAATATCCGAAATATAAAATGTATTTCTATAATTTCAAAGATAAATTCCATCGCTCCGATAACGAGTTTACGAGCATATATATTTTTTTATAATTTTCACCGAATTATCGAGATATCATCAATAAAATTAATTAACCATAAAAACGTACAAGTTTTAGTTGTAAACGATCAGATAAAAGCCGCCACATCCGACAATGACATATTTATACAAGTAATGCGTTTTAGCGCCGGTTAAATGTAAAATGCACTTACGCGTCTGCATGTACAGAATGTTTTTTTATAGCTCTATATTGGCGGAGCTCACAGGACAGTGTACTCTATATTGGCGGAACTCACAGGACAGTGTGCTCTATATTGGCGGAGCTCACAAGGTGATATTCTCTATATTGGCGAAACTCACAAGGGGGTGTGCTCTATATTGGCGGAACTCGCAGGATGGTAAGTGGTTATGACTTGCGAATAAATCTGCTAGAATAGTAGCACAGGCAAGTTTAAGCTCACAGGGACACTTGACAGAAGTAGTTGACAACTTTCTGTACCTGACCGCAAACATTAGTGGTAATAATGGCTCATGTGAAAATGAGATACGAATAAGAATTGGAACGGCAAAAGTGGCCATGACGCTAGATTAGAAGATATGGAGGGACAAAAATATCTCCCTCAAAACCAAGATCAATCTTTACACACCCTGGCTTTCTCCATATTTTTGTAGGGCGCTGAGACATGAACCTTGAAGAAAGCCGATCGTGAGCGTATTGATGCATTCGAGATGTGGTACTGCCGAAAAAGGCAGGGGATTCCCTGGAAACCACATCGCACCAACGTATCAATCCTGCAAGAACTAAAGGTTCAGACAAAGCTTTTTACCATCCGCCTGCGTAGAATTCTGAAATACTTTGGCCACATTGACAGAAAGGATTATGGCACTTTAGAAAAGTTAATGGTCATTAACGGAAGAAAAAGGACCACGACAGCGCAGTCCACGGTGCTGTACACAAGGCAGCAGATAGGAATCAAATGGAGTAGAGTGATCCCCAAGAAACTCTTGTTGCGAGGAAGTGGTCATGACTCTCAGCATTGAGGAAACCGAAGCGATGCGGCACTTATTTATTCCATGAGGTAAACTGAATTCTTAACCTCTCTGTTTTTTATCGTATTAAATAAGCTAAAAGCTTATTCGTGCTAGTTTTTAATATTTAATTTTACGATTTTTTATTGCCCAGTTTGTATATATTTTATTGATTCCTATATTATTAGAGTAGTAATTAAAAATTAAAAATTTTAAGCTGTTTTAATTCAATATTGATAATAATATGCAAACGTTCTGATTTTTTAATAACCTATCGAAAATTGAGGCAACACTGGAGCAGAGAACTCCGAACAATGGATTTTCTTCGAAAAATCTTGCTGTTTCCTATTCTGTCTAAAAATACTTACGTGATAGCCATGGACTCCAAAAGGTTAGTTTCATTTTTAGCCGACTTCAAAAAAGGAGTAAATTGTCTCTTCACCCGTATTTTTATGTGTGTTGTGACTTCAGAACCTTTTCTTGATGCTTCTTATTTGGCCACTTAAATTTAATCAAGATCTGATCAACAGTTTTTGTGTTATCCTTAAGGATTTTTATTATTGCATAATAATATTTAATTAGGTTTGATTTTTTTTTTTTATAGCTTAGATGTGTGGACGAGCTCACAGCCCACCTGGTGTTAAGTGGTTACTGGAGCCCATAGACATCTACAACGTAAATGCGCCACCCACCTTGAGATATAAGTTCTAAGGTCTCAAGTATACTTACAACGGCTGCCCTACCCTTCAAACCGAAACGCATTACTGCTGCACGGCAGAAATAGGCAGGGTGGTGGTACCTACCCGCGCGGACTCACAAGAGGTCCTACCACCAATAAAAAACTGAAAGACTGCATTGATGGTGATGATTTTTGTAATTAAAATTTTAAGAATATTTTAATTCAACGATAATGCGCAGACAGACTTTAGATATATTTTTTTCATTTTGTTTTACTTGTAGAGTGTTGACTGTTTTTTTATTGTGCCTTTTACATTTTGCTGTATTTCTGAAGGGTACCTAATTCCTATAACACATACGTAGGTAACGACAAAAACAGTCAGAGACATGGTAATTTGTTTTATTTAATCGAAATAATTGATAGAAGATGTAACTATACTTGAGACCTTAGAACTTATATCTCAAGGTGGGTGGCGCATTTACGTTGTAGATGTCTATGGGCTCCAGTAACCACTTAACATCAGGTGGGCTGTGAGCTCGTCCACTCACCTAAGCAATAAAAAAAAGATGAATTTGAATTTATTAAGATTGAAGAAGAATGTCATATTATTAGTTTGACTGGATCGTTTCATGATATTCAAAATATTTGGTATTAATTATTATTTTTATTATTAATTAATCCCGAAACTAAGCGACTTACACTATTTACACAAAGATTACATCAAATTATTAGTCTATTTAGTTATAAGCAAGATGTTTATCTTGTACTGGTGGTAGGACCTCTTGTAACTCCGCGCGGGTAGGTACCACCACCCTGCCTATTTCAGCCGTGAAGCAGTAATGCGTTTCGGTTTGAAAGGTGGGGCAGCCATTGTAACTATACTGAGACCTTAGAACTTATCTCAAGGTGGGTGGCGCATTTACGTTGTAGATGTCTATGGGCTCCAGTAACCACTTAACGCCAGGTGGGCTGTGAGCTCGTACACCCATCTAAGCAATAAATAAAAATAAATAAAAAACTTTATTTAATTAGGATTCAAACCGTCCTGATCGTTTTGGGTAAGTCTCTAAAAATAATTACCGATAATAACAAATTCAAGGATCAAAATCATTTTGGAAACACATAAAGATTGTCTGTCATCATAGCTTATGTACATACGCGTTGGTTAAGTTGGAATTCCTCGTGAATATTTTTTTTAACTTATTTCTGTTTGCTCTTACTTCTAATACTGACAGTGTTAGAAGTTTCATGGCAGCCTTGATGTCTAAGCCATGATCTATCAGTTAAATTAATGCAGAGAATATAATGGTAGGTGCATTGATACATTAACTGAACACACAAACACATACAAATATTAACATATTCCAATAAAAACAATAAAAAAGTATGAAACACAAAAAATACACACAAAAATCTACATAACTACTATACATTGACGGCCGTCTGGTGTAGAGGTAAGAGACATGGTCACTACACAAGGGGGTCGCGGGTTAGAATNTTAATGCAGAGAATATAATGGTAGGTGCATTGATACATTAACTGAACACACAAACACATACAAATATTAACATATTCCAATAAAAACAATAAAAAAGTATGAAACACAAAAAATACACACAAAAATCTACATAACTACTATACATTGACGGCCGTCTGGTGTAGAGGTAAGAGACATGGTCACTACACAAGGGGGTCGCGGGTTCGAATCCCGCCAAGGGAAGATATTTGTATGATAAATATAAATGTCTTTTCCAGGGTTATGGATGTATATTAAATATATGTATGTGTATAATAAAAATCTTACATTTATATCCGTTATCTGGTACCTGTAACACAAGTTCTTTACGAACTTAGCACGGGACCAGTTAACGTGGCGTGATTGTTATTAAATATTTATTTATTATTATTTATTTATTTATTTATTATTTACATTGTCATAAGTGTAAATGATAGCTTTTCTTTAGCTGCAAAGTTTCCGTTTTACAATACTTGCCATTTGCCAAATCTAATTTATGTATTGGCTGGCAATAAATCCTAAATTTAAATGAACTTTATTTTTATAATATGGAATTTTATTTTCAAACACAGCAAAAATACAGCAATATTTACAATTTTTTTTTATTGATTTGTTCTTTGTCATCACTACATAAAATATGTATATTTTTCATCAATATATTAATGTGTTAATATAAATTTGCGTTATGTAACACGAGTTCCGTCGCGGTAGCAATGCCACAAAAAATGGCTGACAGCATTAATGACATGTCTGGAGTGAAAAATAGTACAAACAAACGCATGACTCGTGATTGGTTTCAAGTCAAAAGGACTTAGAAATTTTGATCTAAAATAGATTTTTTTTTATTGCCCTTGTAGGGCATACGGCCCGCCTGATGGTAAGTGGTTACCGTCGCCCATGGACTTCAGGAATGCCAGGGGCAGAGTCAAGCCGCAGCCTAAAAAGTGGCTTGTGGTTGCCCGAAAATTAAAGTCAGCAATATCGCATTAAAAGCGATAATGGAGGCTAATGATACTGAATGCACCGCTGAGTTAGCAACAACTTTGAATTCAACCATCAAAAGCATATTAGTCCGACAAATAGGCAAAGTTAAAATTAAAAAAACTCGTTAAGTAAGTGCCGCATGAACTGGCCAGTGTGACGAACGCGTTATGTTATTTATACATTGTGTTTCTTAACATACGCATAAACTTGTCACTTGCAATGAAATACGTATTATTTTTGATGATCGAAAGCAGTCCTCGTGTTTGTTAGACCCTGTTTCAACACCCAGGCAGTGCCCTAAACGAAAAATTACCCATAAAAAGGCAAGGTCACCCACCGTACTGATCCTTGCTTCGACAGACTTCTACTTTTTCTAAAGCTTGGACAGCTTTTTGGCTAGGAAAAAAATCAATATCTGGGAGGCAGTACAAACTCTACAATGCCTTTGAGGACTTCTCTTCAAGAGGGACATTGAACCACTGCATTAGCAGACATGCATTGCTACCACGGGTGTATATATTGTGTTATAAAGAAGACTAACTTTTATATACTATGTATATTATTGCATATATTATATTAATACGTGAATCAAAAACTTTGTACGCCTTTTTACGAAAATTACATGGACCGGGGAATATGAAATTTCCCACACATATAGAGAACATAGAGAAGGAGTGCAGAATGCAAATTTTTTAATTATGCATAAAAGATGTGTTAAATCAATAATAAAAAAACAATACACACACTTTTTGACACACAAGACACGCATATACTCACTCTTTTGTTTATTGTTAAAACCTGTGGTCAAATTGACAATAGATTAATAATATTTGTCTTTAATATTAGGTATTTGTCTATAGTCTGTAGCCGTTGAGAAATCTGTGATTATGTGAGAAGTAAAGTCTTTATTAACAATAGAGCCATAATAATGTTCAAACTTATAATTGGACCGTTTATTTTGAAAGTGGTGTAAGTCTATTTTCTTTTGTTTCGAGAAAATTAAAGGTTACTATATTTGTTGATTTAATAATACAGCCAAATCATATGAGGTCTGGCTATGCCACCTACCTCTGTCAATTGGACTTACACCACTTTTATAATCGATGATTATGCAATTTCATTTACCGATCGATTGTAAGTTGTATAAAACATGGGATTTTTTCGAGAAATTAAACACGGACTAGTTATACATAAAAAAATTACATTAAATTAAGCATGAATTACGTGATAGCTCATTTTTCTCAAAAATGGACTTACACCACTTTCAAAATAAACGGTCTAATTGTAATTAAATAATTATACTCGAATTTCGATTACCGGGCGACCACTAATACTGTACTATACGGCAATAGGAACTTTTTTTTTCTTCATAAAATAGTAACATAATAACGGATCACACATCAATCAAAAATGATTCTGTTAATTTTTCTGACAGCATTCACGAACCCTCAACTTGTACTCAACCAATCAATTACATTTATAAATGTTTTTAAAAGTAACTTTCTTGTATCCTTTTAAGAAAAATTAAGATTGACCCTTTAGAAGTACGCTGATATTCTTAGTTCCGATAGTAATTCAAGCGTGAGTCTTCGTGGCCACACAAAAGTTGTCTATTGTATGAGAATAATATTTTTTAAAGGTTCACCTTTTATCACATTTCGAAAACGAGGCAAATCATAAAAACCAATAATAGTAAAAGAAGCGTGTGAATCTTAATAGGTAATAATCGGCTTTCTTTTTATCATTCAGATATAAACATAAATATTTTAAATAAATGCTAATTGGCCGCTTAAATTAAATTAAGGAATATTTATGTGCCCTATTTTAATTATATTATGAAAAGCATTTGAGATTTAAATTTACACCCGGTCTACTTTAATTTCGTAAATAAAAGGCTCTTTGTGTATTTTAAAGTTCTAATAGGTGTGTGGCTCTAATAAAGAATAAATAAAAAAAAAACGTTCATAACCATAATTTTTGAACCGGTTTAAATATTTTTATAGTTATTTAGATTCTTTGCTGTCAATAAAAGGGTGTAGAGAAAACATTATAAAAAAAAGAACACGATTTCTGAAAATATTTTTAATTGGAAAGAAAAATGTATGTAGCAATTGTTTTTAGCACGTAATGTAACACATGTTAAAATTCGAAGTCCACGCGCCGTGGGGATTCCCCACTTCATTCATGCAGAGGTCATCCAAATTTGATTTAGATTGCGGGCTCGTTAAAACCCAGTAGAAGATATATGATTAAATTCTTAATGGCTTGTCAGTCAGTTTAATTGGAATAAATGGCTGCGTTACTGCAGAATTAGGCAACCACACTACGCACACTACCATAAATTACTGAAATAATATTCTCTTACTCAAAATGTATAAATAATCCTATTATTAGAAAAATAATCAACAGTAAATATTAAATGTTGGTGCGTTTAAAATCATGGTCACCCTCTGGTCTTTGGAGCTCATTCGGCGTTTACATACAAAACTTCTAAACTTGTAAATTTCATAATTTTAAAACGAAATCTCTAGATAAATCGAGATAATAAGGCCGCTGATATAGTGATTTTTATGTTAACATGAAAGCATCATTTAGAAAAAAAAAAACATATCAACGCTTTTAGTTCTTAATTGGTTTTTAACAGTTCAAATAATCATTAAAAAAAAAACAACTGTTGATTGAAAAACACTTATAAATGCAGATGCTATTCCGCTATTTTATTATATCGCTAAATCTGTATTTTATTGTAATTTCCTTCTATAATAAACGCACCGACAATAGCTTTTTAGTTTTTGGCAAAAAATAAACGACCCTAGATTTCCATTAATCTAATGAATAAATGGAACAAAATACCTTATTTACATTCGTAACATTGTTAATTACTTTCGATATTTATGATCATATAATAATGTTAATAGGGTATCTGTGTATTGATTCGTTGTTTTAAAATTCGATTTCTTTATAGGTAAGGTATCCAAATGTATTTGCGGACATAATCTGTTAAGAAATTGTAATGTTATAAAGTGTAGTTGTAAGTTCCTTGGTATGATTTTGTTCGTTATTAAAACTATATATTAAAGTTATTAAAGCAGTAATGTGCACTGACAAATCTATATATTAATACGTGAAGCAAAAACTTTGTATCCCTTTTTACGAAAATTGCACGGACGGAGGAGTATGAAATTTTCCACACTTATAGAGAATATAGAGAAGAAGTGCACAATGCTAATATTTTTTAAAAATAATGCATAAAAGATACATTAAATCAATAAAGAAAACATTACACACACTACATACCATGTATTTGACGCACACACGCATACATACTATTTATTGTCAAACTTTTGTTCTTGACGTCTATGGTCAAATTGAGAATAGATTAAATATTGTTTGTCTTTATTAATATTTTTTTATAGTGTAGCCTTGGCGAAATTTGTGATTATAGAAGTATAAAATGCAATCATAATAGTGTACAAACTTACAATTCCAATTAATTATAGTCGAATTTCGACTTCTGCGGGACCACTAGTCTGTATTATTACGTCAAAGGCGACGTACATTTGTATTTTCCTTAAATATCTGGATCAATTTCGATGAAATTTTCAGGAAGTCTTCAGAATGTTCTAACAGGTGATCCCTGAAATTTGGCACCGATCGGACCAGAATCAAACCAAAGATTGGCTTACAAATAGGGCAGAGTTAAACTAGTTACATACATACAAAGAGGAATAGTTTTTAGACTTCCTACAACTAGTGTATAAATGGTTTATGGCAAAATTCACTTTGGTATAAAATTCTTTTAGATCTATTCCTCTTATGCAAACTAATTTTTTTGGGTGAGCGGTCTCATTCAAAACGAAACAACAAACTATTAAAATTGCGTTAAACAAATAACTAAAACTGGTGTAATATAAATAAATAGTGAAATTATAAATATTCACTATTCCAATACATTACCGGCTCTAGTTTACGACGTATCGATGATAAAGATTGAATGTTAAATACATAATGGCGCTGTAAAAATTTAGAGCCTTCCTTTATTGATTATTTATAAATTCTCCATTTAGTTTTCGGTTAGTGAATGTTGTGGATTCAAACCAATAAGAATGTCTTTATGTAACTATTTAAGCATAGGGACGCAAGGTCTATACCCCGATATTTCTTCTTCTCAGTCGTACATTCCGGAGTGTCGGCGGAG
Organism: Bombyx mandarina; assembly: GCF_003987935.1. The sequence continues at coordinate 9,658,870 of NW_021011476.1, read as the reverse complement.
TGAGGCGGAGTTGTCGTGGTTTTATGTCTTATTCAGACATTTCCATAACTCTCATGGGAAAATAGTAGCAGTGGTTTCCCGTTGCCTTCTGTTCCAGCAGAATTTGAGAGATTATTTGCACCTCAAGGCTGCTGTCGCCTCTACTCTAGGTAAGCGTATAGTTATACCGCTACTTCTTCGGTCACCAAAGCCTCGTTGGCTATCTAGTAGGAGGTATCACGGAACCCGATTGTCTTCCGCCGCCATCCAGCGCGTGCAGGTGAGATTGACATTTGGGACGGCAGAGCTGTTTCAATGAATGACTATTAAGTCTTTGAGATCAAACTGCATGTTTTTCGTCGGAAATAAGCAAAGCAGTTCTGTCAGACGCGGATTTACAGTACACCCTAACCATACGTTTGGCTACGATACTAAGAGAATAATCGTTTTTAATTAACTATCACCATAATTTAGTCGTAAAATTATTGTGAGTACAAAATGAGCAAATACTAAGGCTTTAGCGCGTCAGTAGCCAAAAATGCAAAACCACAAGCAAAGCGGTTTCTTACCAAAAAAAAAACCCCAAAATTAATCCATCTTTTTTGTTCTTATTTATCTCCGGGAGTCCCATCTCGTGTCGTGAGCCTGATTGCGTTCGTGAGTACAAAGATTTTTATATTTCGAGAGCACCTTTTGAAATGTGCCGGCTAAATTCCTTTGTCTTGAATAAGGCGGTGTTAAAAATAGTCTGTTACTTTTCTGAATTTAGGGCGAATGACCAAATTAAATGACCTTTTATTTTGTTTGAGAAATGAAACTAAAATTAGATTAGCTTTTGTTTTTCAAATATTGACTTTCGACTCCTACTGTTTTGGATCTGTAATTTCTAAAACACAGGTTATGTGTACTGTAGTAAACAACACTGTATACACTATAGGTATCCGAGCTCAGTGTAGCGAGAGAGATGACTTAACGCCGGATCGAGTGGGAGAGAATCGCACAGTCGATAGCGCATGGCGACGCGTCGCCACGGCATGCGTCGCCACGCCAGAAATCGGTTTTACGTGCGGCTATAGATGTTTCACATCAACGAACCACATTTACCACATCATCTACCTTATGTTGGATTCAGACAAGTAATGGGTTTCATGTGGTATTAAGCAGCTACTACAGTCCATAGATATCGAATCGAATGCCCCTACGCTACATTTCGCTAACGATATATTTATATGGATAGCATATGCCCAGCGTACGTGGATTGGAATGTTTAGTAGAGCTCATAAATAATACAAAGAGGTCGAGGTCTGTAGCGGCTACCCGACCATACGGCAACACGTGACTTCTTCACTTCAGAAACAGGGAGAATTAATGCCACAGCGTTGCCATCAATATTCAGCTCAAAGTTGAACTGTGCTCTCGGTAAATTCACACTCACAGTAAAATCATTGACTTGGTAGTAAATACGCAAAAACATTATCTAGTTTTAGACGTTTTGTAATAAAGCCATAATCTGAATTCTAGGTCTTCGCCAATTAAAATGAGGAGCGAACGTTTATTTCTACAGTTCATATGTTATTCAAACTCTCAACTTCGTATAAGTAATTTTTGCATTCGACTAAAAAACAGCGGATCTGTTGATTTATTTCTGAAAATAAAAAAGGTGTGGATTAAAAAGTTGGCATTATTTATTTATGTGTTTTTAATATAAATCCATGTAAATGTGATGAAGAGCAAACCAATTCAAACGTTAGAAAAATAATTTTATTTCTCAGACAATATACTAAGGTACTTTTTATATTTTCATTAATACGCTTTTATTAGCTTCAGACGTATGTTAGTATGTAACTAGAACTAGAATTGAACTTAGTGTAATTCAACCCGTTGAAGACACGGAAGAACAAGTTTGCGCGTTCACTACGAAGAAGGGCCCCTTTGTTATGGTGTCGTAATTCCAAGGAGTATCCCTGCAACCTTCCACCAGTATTGGGATACTTGGGGTCGACATTTCGAGCAATCTTCAATTTCGGAGTCATTTGGGGGACAAAGCCAAGTCGGCGTCCAAAATGCGGGGAGAGTCCTCAATAGGGCAAAGCGGTACTTCACACCTGGACAAATAATTTTGCTTTATAAAAGTGCTTTTGCTGCTCTGAGTCTGCGGAGGGACTTCAGTTCTCTCTGTATTTTGTACCATATATTCCACGGGGAGTACTCTGAGGCATTGTTTGAGATGATCCTATCATTTCGTTTTTACCATCGCACCGCCCGCCATCGGAGTTGAGTTCATCCATACTACCTAGAGCCACTGTATTCATCTACATTACATTTCCATTTTTTTTTTCCTACCTAAGCTGATAGCCTTGAGAGGCTATTTCAGCGTAACCTTAACTAGTAGGTGAGCGCACTGGGCTCAAGCTGGAGTGATGCTAAGACTGGCCCTAGCAAGAGCATTGCTTCGCAGAATCTACCACCGGATCGGAAACGCGACCCACTGAGAAGATCCGGCGAGAAATTCAGTGGGCTGTGTCTATGGGTTAATTCGCTCGTCGAGCCCTTCGTTGCAAGCGACGGGTTCGACGAGGACGGTGACCGGTGCTTGTGGAAGCGATCTTTTTTACCATTTACCATCCGGCTTTAGAATGAGCTCCCCTTCACGGTGTTTTCCCACCATTTAGGTCCTTCTTCAAATGGGGGCTGTGGAGGGAGAGTACTTAACGGTAGGCCGCGGCTTCGCTCTGCCCCTGGCATTGCTGACGTGCATGGGTGATGGTAGCCACTCACCATCAGGTGGGCTGTACGTCGTCTGCCTACAAGTGCAACAAAAAAAAATTAAAAAAAGGGTTCAATTATTACATTCTTTTTTTTTCATTTCATTGTTCATTATCCTGTCTCCGCGCGTTTTCATGTGAACAAGTCTAGCCTACATCGTTTAATGAATAAAATATAAGCAAAAATAAATTATTTATGTAAAAAATTTACTTATCGTAAAATCCAAGAGAATCGCTTATTTGCATTGCATTTTTTTTTAAATAAGTTAGTTTTTGAGAAAACAAAATTCACAAATAATAATTTATGTATCAACAAACGATTTTATGGCTTGATCTTTTCGACTTCAATACATAATTTATAAGGTGATTCATCAAGATTCCTTGAGTGCCTGTTATGTTTGCACTGTGTCGTCTAGTGAAGTGAAATGTCGCATATTGCCAAATGCGTCGGTGCAACGGCCCGTGTACTAGTGTATAACCACAACCTGATCTATGTGATGACGGAGCACTTGTTTGCGGCACGGTGCAACTTATAAGAGACTAAGTAAAAGTACCGTCACGTCACGTTGCGTCGTGGTGTATCTATATATTAATACGTGAAGCAAAAACTTTGTATCCCTTTTTACGAAAATTGCGCGGACGGAGCGGTAGAAAATTGTCCACACTTATAAAGAATATAGAGGAGTGCAGCGTGCTATTATTTTTTAATTATGCATTAATAATACATTAAATCAATAAATAAAACATTACACACACTACCATGTATTTGACACACACACACACACACACACACACACACACATACACATACTCTTTGTTTATTGTCAAATTTTTGTCAGTCTGTGATCAAATTGAAAATAGGTTAATAATATTGTTTATCTTTAATATTATTTGTCTATAGTGTACTTTTGGCGAAATCTGTGATTAAAGAAGCTTCATAGACTTTGACAATAAAACCTTAATGATGTTCAAACATATAATTTCAATTAATTATAGTCGAATTTCGACTACTACGGGACCACTAGTATCAATTATTTATCAATCCGATCATCAATATTTGATTCAAATAGTTCTAACAATAATTAAACAAGTTTATCTCTTACCATATTCGATCGTGACCTCTGAACGGCTTTGCTTACTCCAAATCTATACATAATTAATTTAATTTATTAATATAATGCTTATTTAATTGAATTTAATTTAATTATTTTGTACGAAAAAGATAATCCTTAATATAAATAATTTGCAAGCCGTTATTCGTTTTTGATTAGATTGTGTATTATGGTCTAAGCGTAAAAGTGATTGGAACGGATAATAAATTAAAGTGGAGTTTTTTTTAATGTGACATTTACAGTCTGGAGCTAGCCATTTTAACGTATTTTAGGTAGGCAGCGGCTTGGCTCTGCCCCTGGCATTGCTGAAGTCCATGGGCGACGGTAACCACTCCGTATGCTCGTCTGCCTCCAAGGGCCGCATGCTCGTCTGCCTACAAGGACCGTATGCTCGTCTGCCTACAAGGGCAATAATAAAAAATAAAAAAACCTCCGTATTTTCTTCTTATTTTCTTCCCTCCTTTTTTCCTCCTTCCTATTTTCTTGCTGTTCGTATTTTCTAGCTACGTATTTTCCTCCTTTTTTGCTACCTATTCTAGTGACCTCGAGTAATGCTAAATTCACCGATTCACCGAGCTCACGGGGGTCTTACCTGAGGGCGCTGCTAACACTAACCCTAACAAGAGCAGTGCTTCGTAGAATCTATCACCGGATCGGAACCGCGACCCATTGAGAAGATCCGGCGAGAAAGTCAATGGGCTGTGTCTGAGGGTTAATTTGCTTGCCAAACTCTTCGACGGGTTCGGCGGGACTGGTGACTGGTGCTTGAGGTACCTAAAAGCAACAATCTTGGATCGGGAAGATCCAAAATGATTTGCGTTTTTCCTCATCTACAACACAATACACAATAACATAATTTGGAAACATTGACGCGTATGTTTTAATCTAACAAGTTATTTTGTAGCGTGTTTGTGAGTCCACACGAGTAGGTACCACCACCCTGCCCGTTTCAGTCGTGAAGCAGTACAGCGTTTCGATTTGAAGGGTGGGGCAGCCGTTGTAACTGTACTTGAGACCTTAGAACTTATATCTCAAGGTGAGTGGTGCATTTACATTGTAGATGTCTATGAGCTCCAGCAATCACTTAACTGGTGGGCTCTGAGTTCGTCCACCCATCTAAGCAATAACAAAAAAATTTCAATATTGACTTCGATTCCCACATCGGGCAAACATTCGTGTGATGAACAGGTTATTTGCTCTGCGTCTGGTTGTTTCTTATCTATATACATAATATGTATATATTTAAACACATTTATATATCGACGCTTGAAAGGCAAACGTGGCTAAGCGACAATAACTGCTTTGTACATAAATGATAGGCAATAACCATATTCGATGCGCAAAAAAAAAATATTTCTAGGTCTATTAAAATCATTTCAATCCTACAGCTACTAGCTAGATTCTACTACAGCTCGATTCGTTAAAATAAATTTTGTTTTCAGGTATTTCAACTTTAAATTAGTCTACTGTAAAGTTCACGCATTGTCGCTTAGTCACGTTTGCCTTTCAAGCGTCGATATGTATATCAATCTCTGGTACCCATAACACAGGGAATCCTAATTTGACGCCGGATGACCGTGCGCGATTTGTTCTCAGTTATTATATATATAACTAGCGACCCGTCCTCGCTTCGCTTCGGAAACATAAAATTTTATTATTGATAGGCGAAGCCCGCCATGTTGCGCGCGGTACGACAATAACTGCGGGTGACGCCGCGAGGCGAAGCTAGTCTAAAAAAAGTAGCTTAAGTTCCTCCTTATATCATCAGCTACCTATTAGTGAAAGTCTCATCAAAATCGGTCCAGCCGTTCCAGAGATTAGCCCCAACAAACAGACAGATAGACAGACAGACAGACAAAAATTGTAAAAAATGTTATTTTGGTGTATGTACCGTATATATATTCATATGCATGTAGTAATAAGCGGGTATTTCAATTCTACAAACAGACACTCTAATTTTATTTATATGTATAGATAATATATCTATAAATTTATCTTTGAATCATGTATGTATTTTCGTTTGGTAACAACTTTTAGTTGATTAATAAATCAGCCTCACTGATGGGATCGATACAAAAAATATATTTTGCATCTCGAAAAATAATCAATGGCAATAGATATATTTACATTAACAGCAGAATTGCAGTCGGTATCAGTTTGATTAATGTCTCCATCATTTGTTTCCTCATTTATTTATTTTTTCAGCAGCTACCCAAAATACCTCAATTTCAGCTTTAAAACAAACGAATAAGATTCCGAATTCTGACACATTCGTTGGACATTAATTATTTTCACACCTTCGAACTTATAAATTGGACCGAAAAATACTTATGTAGCGCGAATACAAGAAACGTACAGACTGCAAACAAAAAGTATTGCAATCACACTTCATTCGAATACTATTTACAGGGGCTTTTAAACCTTTTTATTGGTGGTAGGACCTCTTGTGAGTCCGCACGGGTAGGTACCAACGCCCCGCCTATTTCTGCCTTGAAGCAGTAATGCGTTTCGGTTTGAAGGGTGGGGCAGCCGCTGTAACTATACTGAGACCTTAGAACTCATATCTCAAGGTGGGTGGCGGAATTTAGGTTATAGATATCTATGGGCTCCGGTAACCGCTTAACATCAGGTGAGCTCGTCCCGCCATCTAATCAATAAAAAAAAAGACTCAGTTTTTTTATTTTTTTTATTTTTATTGCCCTTGTAGGCAGACGAGCATACGGCCCACCTGATGGTGAGTGGTTACCGTCGCCCGTGGACTTCAGCAATGCCATCCATGGACTTCAGCAATGCAAAAGCTGAGATTTGGAACTCATATCTCCAAGTGGGTAGCGGCATCCACGTTGTAGATGTCTATGGGCTCCAGTAACCACTTAACACCAGTAGGCTGTGAGCTCGTCCACACATCTAAGCAATAAAAAAAAAAGGTTATGTTTTGTGAATTCGAGTATCATTTTAAAAAATTGTTTTTTTTTTTTTACTTTTCTAATTTTATTAGAACAAACAACCAATCAACGAACGGTAAAAACGGTAAATTACGATGAAAATCTGAATTTGATTAATCAAAAATAAAATATACGACTATTAACACAAATAAAAAGTATTAAATGTTTTCGGGATTCGGAGTCGTCGACGGAATGCAATAATTCAAAAAGATTATCCTTTAAAAAACATTCGCGATTAAATAACATAAAATTTCATTAAAAAAATATATCCGATGTACACAATATTATTATATTTAGATACATAAATAAACATTTCGAACGTTTACGTGTTTCTTATAATTTATGGTGCACCACACGCTATTCCATTTGTTGTTGATTGAAAAAAATACATAACTTAATTTCACACATAATTTAAATTAAATAATACAAACAGCTTTTTAATTCCTAACTTTAAATACTGGCTGCACAACTAGCATTTCCCATGAAGAAAAAAAAAAGTGAGATATAGCGAGAACTTAAATATCCTTGTTCACAACTTAAGCAACATTAATTTGTAGAATACTTTAAATAAGTATTAAAATTGTACATTATTTAATTCTTTTGCTGCAATTTTCGAACGAAGTTCCTTATGAGACGATGCAGAGGGGTACCTTAAGCGGGAAAAAGACGTCCGTAACGTAAGAATTTTATTATTTATGTATAGTCTTAGTATGATGGCTATACAGTGTCTAATGTATAGTCTACGTGATGACGGTTATTATTATTATTTATATAAATAACTGTTTCTTTACTATATATTTTTTATAAATCATTGTGAATAAAATAAAGTTGATAACTTTGTAACGTAGTTTTTTTTTTATCAATAAAAAAATCATAATAAAAAATGTATACCCGAATAATTATTTTCTTAATACCTCGAATAGAACTTAAAATTAATATTTTTATATAAGGAACTTCGCTTCTATCCAGTGTCCCACGACATCACACATATTTGTTGTGTGCATTGCCATTTTTGTAGTTTAGAGGAGCCTTTTCCTTTGCCTTAGATGAACCAACGATATTATGTCTGCCTGGTGTTAATTTATTACCGAAGGACATAGACATCATAGCATCAATCAGAAGCTATGGTATTGGTTTACCTTTCATTATTTTTTTGGCCTTGTAGGCAGACGAGCATACGGCCTGCCTGATGGTGAGTGGTTACCGTCGCCCATGGACTTCAGCAATGCCAGGGGCAGAGTTAAGCCGCTGCCTAAATCAGGCACGAATGCTTGTGCCGGAAATGATTAGGTACGGAGCAGATTTAGGACTGATATAAAATTAGGTTAATAGGCAGAGTGAATTTGGAAGGAGAAATATAAAAAAAAGAAAAGTGTATCATTGAAATGAGACTAATGATAGTAAGAAGCGAAATGAATAAATTTTGTAAAATATTTTTTTGTGTATCTCAGGAATGTGGACAATATATGACTATCATAACAAATTACATTATTATTTTAGCAACGTTTCGGTCTTTTATTAGACCTTCATCAGGCATCATAATATGAATTTAATAATCAGTAATAACTGATTTAGCGGCTTTGTAGATTTGTGTTATTTTCTGATGTCTAAGGCAATTGCAATGTAGGATAGTGATTATTTAAATTCATATTATGATGCCTGATGAAGGTCTAATAAAAGACCGAAACGAAACACAAAAAAAATTTAATAGCGGATATATTTGTTTAACAACATAGATTACAAGTATCAAATCGTTTTAATATAGATACACATAAAACAATACGTCGTAATGTATACACAACAAGCAATTTGAACTCACAACAGGGGTCATGGCAGCGACTCAGACGAGTACAATAAATCACTCGATCCATTTTCCTAAATTGATATTGTAATCCGTTTTCGTTTCGTTTTTTTTTTTTTTTTGTAACGTGTTGAATAAATGAAGACGTTTCTGTGATGCGGCTTCGTTAAACCGCTATCCACCTTCATTGGGATGCCGTGGAGACGATGTTACAACACCAATATTTCAATAGTCAATATTGTTGAATTTGAAAATTTATTGTACGTGCGTAAAAACATTGAGGAATTCCAAACAAATATACCTAGTCAGGTCATAAATTCTGTCACATGTTTAATGTAAAATAATNAAATGAAGACGTTTCTGTGATGCGGCTTCGTTAAACCGCTATCCACCTTCATTGGGATGCCGTGGAGACGATGTTACAACACCAATATTTCAATAGTCAATATTGTTGAATTTGAAAATTTATTGTACGTGCGTAAAAACATTGAGGAATTCCAAACAAATATACCTAGTCAGGTCATAAATTCTGTCACATGTTTAATGTAAAATAATTGAAACAAGTTTATTCATTATGTAACCATTCATACCAAATGAATGAAAACCAATACCAAAATGAACTTAACAAAACATAGATTCTTATGACACTAAAGTTTATTCAAAATGACCTCCGTGATTTTAAATACAGGCCTTCAATCTGCGCGGCCAGTCGTCTATCGCAGCACGAACGAGGTTCATGTCAATATCGGCGGCTGCCTTAATCAAGGATGTCTTGAGTGACTCCAAATTGGGATGAGGCAATGAGCACACCTTTTCCTCCAAGTGTTGCCATATCTTGTAATCTAACGGATTCAAATCTGGACTGTAGGACGGCCAGTCTTCGTGCCGGATGAAGTCGATTTCACGCGCCGCCAGCCAGTCTTGTGTGCTCTTCGCTCTATGAGCTGGCGCGGAATCTTGTTGGAATACCCAGTGCCTGTTATTGAACATGGTATGAGAAATAGGTTCCACAAGGTTCGTCAGAACTGTATTTTGATACACAACTGCATTCGTTTTTACACCTTTCTCACAAAAATGTACCTCTGTTAAGCCCCAATAAGAAACTCCCAACCATTACATTGAGCGAGGATGGAAAATGACCTCGTTGGACACGCGGAATACGGTTGCTCGCTTCTTCACTACTGTGTGCCTACACCTTATCATTTTGTTTGTTGTAGCTCTCTTCTACGGTAAAAATTTTTTCATCCGAAAAAAGAATTTCCCGATATTTTTTTCCCGCGTACCACTTCAACAAAGCGCGGCATCTCTTCAGTCTCAGGTCCATTAGACGAGCATTCAAACGATGTCCTGTTTTTCTTCGATATGCCCGAAGCCCTAAGTCTTCATTTAACACCCTTTTCAATGTGGTTCTGCTTAACCCCATCTGAAGGGCCAACAGTTTCTGCTTACGTTTGGGATTTCTTTGAATTCGCGCCTTCACTGCTTTTATCACTGCTGGAGTCCTAACAGACCGAGGGCGACCACTTCTTGACCTGTCATCTACACTAGAGTCTTCATTGTATCGTTTGATGGTACGATAAACGAATCTTTTGGTTATATTCAAAATTTTCAGTATGTTAAAAATTTGAATTGGCGCGTAACTGCAACGATGCAACGCAATAACTGCAACACGGTCTTCTTTAAGCGTCCACTCCATATTTAAAAATGAGTAAAATTCTAAAAGCATACATTTTTATTTTCATGAACAATTCGAAATTCGAATTCAATAAACTCTTTTGTGGCCAGCATTCTAAAAGAAAAGTTTTTACTGTGTGACAATACTTATGACCTGACTAGGTATTTGTTTCAACTGTTAATTTTCATTTTATTATTAATTGAATTTGTTTCAATTTATATATATATCTCTAGGCTGCCCTTTCACACCAGATTGGCCGTGATATCGTTAAAATTAATTAGTCGAAGTTCTGAAATCGTCGTGACCTAAAGAATAAGACGTCCGGTACATTCGTATGTAGCGATGCATCAGTGTTCGAATCCCGCCGGCGGGTACCTATGCCATGAAGCAGTAATGAATTTCAATTTGAAGGGTGGTACGGCCGTTGTACTATTATGAGACCTTACAACTCATATATCAAGGAGGGTGGCGGCATTGACGTTGTGTATGGGCTCCGGTAACCACTTAACACCAGGCGGGCCGTGCGCTCGTCCAACCATCTAAGCAATAAATAAAAAAAAATAAAAAAAAAAAACTTTGGCCTTTATTATCTGAAAACAAACTAATTATTAAGATAATTAATTGTCTTATTAAAAAATAACGACTTAAATTCGAATCAACATTAAATACCACAGAACATAATATTTTTAGCTCGATGTCGACTTCACGCCACTCGTAGCCACGCTTATCGCACGGGCCGATACAAAATGGAGTATCAGGATGCACAGAAGGCCTGACTTATGTCCCCGTCGGAGCCGGTGATATGTTCATCGCGAACAATAAATATTCGTGGCCAATTAAACGCGAGGCGGACGGCTACTGCACTGCATTATGACATAGGAAAGCCGGGGATTTGTTACTTTAGTATTTATTGTTTATTTATTTATAATAGAGGCTATTTTTTATATTGTTTCTGTTATTTATTAACCGACTTCAAAAAAGGAGGAGGTTCTCAATTCGACTGTGTTTTTTATGGTTGATACCTCATAACTTTTGACTGGGTGAATCGATTTTGATGATTCTTTTTTTATTAGAAAGCTGACGCTTCAATTTAGTCCAATGCTGATAATGGTATCCATGAGAAAAACATATAAGTCTTAAATTTGCATTAAGTACGTGCGCGTCAAATAGATGAATAACTCAATAACTCAATATCACGCCAACCGATTTCGATGATTATTGTTTTTAGTGCATATTAATTTGTTTTGGAATATCTTTTTTTTCTATTTGAAGTCGGTTTTTGTTAAAGCATGTCTATTTACAATTATGACTAGTTAGTAGGGTGAAATCATTTCTGAAGGAGGGTTAAGAAACTTGGGACGACGGGATGGATGTAATATGCTCTGCGTCAACCCTGTCCCACCGTCTTAATAGCCCCAACTGGGCTCTGGCCCGGTCCGAGGTAGGACGCCGGTTGTGAGCGGCAAGAGTTTTTAGTGAGGTTCAACTCCCACATACCCCACCTGCCGCGCGGGTGGAGATCCGGCGATTTCCTCCTGTGGAAAAAAAAAAGGATAAGAAACTAACTCTACTAGTGTTGTACCTATATTGACTAAAAAGCATTTTTAACTGTTTTGTTTTAGTGGCGTATCCCGCAATGGAATGATAGCAGTTATCACTAATCATCTTCATGCAGAAGCAATGGCGTCCCTACCCCCGAATATTCGTCGGCGAATCCGCGCCTTGCGAACTTTTCAGAAGGAGTTTGTCGACATTGAGGCCAAGTTTTACAGTGAAGTACATGCACTTGAATGCAAATATTCATGATCCATTAACGGTGCTTTTAGGCACCACCAGCACCGGTCACCGTCCTCGTCGAACCTGTCGCTTGCGATGAAGGGCTCGACGAGCGAACTAACCCATAGACACAGCCCACTGAGTTTCTCGCCGGATCTTCTCAGTGGGTTGCGTTTCCGATCCGGTGGTAGATTCTGCGAAGCACTGCTCTCGCTAGGGTCAATGTTAGCAACTCTCCGGTTTGAGCCCCGTGAGCTCACCCACAAACGTTAGGGTGAAGCTGAAATAGCCTCCCAAGGCTATCAGCATAAGTAGGAAAAAAAAAAAACTTTACAAGCCTCTTTACGAAAAGATGGGCCTTAATGCGTTTTGCAAAATTTTACATACATAGATGAATGAGCTTACTTAGTTCTCCTATTTTTAATGCACAAATTATTTTTGCTAATTTATCAATATCGTTTCGTTCACTAATCACTGAACGATCACGCGAAGTTACACAAAATTCGCAAGAAATAAGGTATACTATTTTTCGAAAATGCCATTGTTTTACGCTTGATTTTACTTTTAAAATCGAGGTCACAGTTACTCTAATACTGATATGAATTTATCGATAATTTAATTTCACGACTTGATTTGACAGTTATCAATAACTAGAGATCTCAACAGATTTTGCCCTGTCTAGTCCTTAAAAGAAAAAACAACCTTGAATTATCATCCCAGTGCCATGAGAATCTAATTATAAATTTAAACCATTCAGAGACTTACTAAAACTACACAAAAAAAAATTAAAAACATGTCCGGCTTCAGACGAACACACGTACAGAAGAAGTTTTAAATTAAATAATGATATTAAAAGCTATTATGTAAATGGAAGCGTTTTTCATGTTGTATAATTAAGGGACTGTATACATTGAGAGCTTTTCGGATATAAGCGGTGAGATTGTCAGGTGCGAATATGTACACTTCATACGACTATCGTCCGGTAATAAAGTATCGCAACAATCGGGACATAATCAAAAGCACTTTATGGGACGATAGTTCATAGAAGATTCTGGTTTTTGTTTATATGAGACTGTTGTGGCGTGCAACCTCTTTGGCAGGACATAAGACCTACAACGACTAGACATAGAAACAGACTAAGACAGAGACTTGACAAGAATTCGAAAAGAAATGGAACGAGGGCGTACGTGACTAGCGGCAGGCAGTACATTTTTTGACTTCTTAAAAGACGGACACAAAGACGACAAGGAACGAACCGACCGTTCTCATATACATATAAAATAGTCGGCAAAAGAACGAACCAACCGTTCAACTGATCTTTCGATCGTTCAGAGACAAATCAGCGTTGGCCAAAATATCACAGGCAGGAATAGTCGCTCAAGCAGTTTCGGACAATACGTGCTCACAATTCGCATACACAGGATATTAATTAGGGATATAAGGCAGGTCGGCTATCTTTAAGTACATGGTAGACGGAGAATGAAATATCTAGAGCATATTTCTCTTTTTGTCGTATTATTCTTGTCAGAGAAGTCGTGGTCATCATTCATCATCATTGTTGTGGGCAGATGTTATGCCCCTCACGAGCAATCGCCACTTCTCCCGGTTTGTGGTGAGCCTGGTACACTCATGCAAACAACTGCCAACTGCCGACTTGCCTCGGTCGGTCCACCGCAAGGGTAATCTTCTAGAAGATATGCAGAAGCCAAAATAAATTCCTATATCGGATTTTCTATCGAGTTTTCTGCAAGCACGACTTATTCAAGAAGTCTCAGTTGGTCAATGCTGTGTAATGAACGACCAGTTCTAGTTAGTTTTAAAGACTAGAGAAAGAAGGCTGGGTCGCAAATAACTGCTTGAAACTCCGCCCCGACTTTAATTTCATACCGATTCTTCTAATTAACAAACTAGTCCAAATTGACAGGTAATATAACGTAAATAAATTGAAAGATTTTTATTTTTAAAAATACACCTTCCTCTTCAGTGGAAAAAATCAATGGAAAGAATAAAAATATATCATATACATACCAGATATTTTCGCTTGTTACTTGTTTTATTCGAGAATCGTATCGTGTAAACGAGACTTTAAAACTCAACTAAATATTTATTAAACGTTTTGCATTTCGATATCATAAAGTATTGTAAAATTTACTCATTAATTAAGCTTTAATGACAGCGACTCGCGATATGCTTCTAACGAACATTATCAAATGATTGATAGGTTTAACAGGGAAAATTGGTTGAATTTCGACTATGGCAACGTATTTCCTTGTACCTTCGCTTTATTAAGGATTAACGCAATATGTGATACTCTACTGTGTCAGTATTTTGGCCATACCCATCTTAACTGTAACGATATGCTAATAATTGTCCAAGAGTCCACGAGAGAGACCTAACATTTTAAAGGCAGCTTTGCGAATCAATCCATTACAGGGTTGGAATCGCGACCGGTAGAAATATTCCGGTGAGAAACTTAGCGGGCAAGTACGATGACCTGTGCTTTGGTTGCTGCTACCGTTATAACTATAAGGTCCAAGAATAATGAGAGTAGATAATGATTAGTCTTCTGGTTGCTTCAATCTGTTCGGTTGCTTCATTCTGAATTCTGTTCGATCAGTCGTTGTTTAAAAAAAGCTTAAGCTTACGAAACAGGCTTAAGAAGTAGGTTTCAGATTCGTTATGTCCCTGATATTGCTGCTCATTATCATCTGTAACCACTCATCCTCAAGTGAACCTTATACTCGTCTTTCTCGTCTAGGCTATAAAAAGTAGTTTAGCATTTTGTATAATATTTTTCATATTTTATTAACGAAGTAAAAATAAAAAAAACTGAAGCACAAATCGTGACTAGCTGGAACCACTTTCTCTCGCATTCGGCATTTTAGAATTTCTTTTGAAACTAATTGAATATCAACAATATATATGTGAGAAACTCATCTCGGTCAGCAACACGCATGTGTCTCGATTAAATTGTTTTAATGAATCGATTAAACGGCGATCCCTTATCGATACGTTATCGATTATTACGTTCCGCTCTACTCGTTTGAGTACACCGCCGTGTGATGTCTTTATTACAGTGATTTGAATATGATAAAATATATGTTTGTTGCTGTGTGTGGTGGCTATAATCGTTGGAGGTTTCATATAAAAAAACTGAATCGCAAATTCGAAATATTTCAAAAGATAAAGTGAATGATCAAATCTCATTTTGGTTACCTTTTTTCTTTATTTGCCTATAATATGTTTTGCAATGTCTTATCATAACGAGGTAATTAGATGATATACGGAAACTTTTGTAATATCGTACGGTTCCTCTAAGCATCCTCAGCATGATAAGACCGATGGAAAGACCAAGAAATCTCAACATACTGTACCGACATAGTGCGATAACGCTCGTACACCCGAAACAATGACAGAATAGTGTGATATGGACGATAACTTTAATACGATATATGATAAAAAGAATAAGCCTAAGGGAAACGCAGGGTATATGGGATTTGACGATCTGCATATATTGGGAGCAGACCGCGGGCCCAAAGATATATTTAGGACCGTACCGCACCAACCGGCTCCTCTTGCACCCTCTCATACAACGTCCGATCTCTACCCGGGGACAGAACCCGGTCAGAGTAGGGGGGTTCCTGCGATCAACACTACAAGCAGACTCGCAGCGCCACTACAAGGACGCCCGACCCACGAGTCATTGAGGGGGTTGTCGACGACCAACGGATCTTAAGTGGCGGAACCAACGTACATGCCGCCGCGGACCCTAAGTCATAAGGTCATAAGGTCGAAATCGCAGTTGAATTTTATAAACGATGTCACGCTCTTTAAGCTGAGACGACTGCTTGCGGCAACGATTAGTTTATGGCAGCAGTCCGTGTGGTACGCAAAATAAATTTGGTAAGTTTGATTCTTTACATTCGCTTGTTCCTTCATGTTGGAGCTTAAAACGTGTCAGGTACATCATTAGGCTGGATTTGAATATCGGTGCAGATAAGTTGCTTCATGCGAGCACCAACGTAGCTTTAAGTTTAATAAACTCATATTAGTTGGCCATTTCAGGCTGGAAACTTTTTTCGGTTTCATCTTCGAGATCGATTACTTCACGCTCTGTTTATCTTATACTACGGAGACACTTATTTACTGGAGACACTTATTTCTTATTTACTGGTGGTAGGACTTCTTGTGAGTCCGCGCGGGTAGGTACCACCACCCTGCCTATTTTTGCCGTGAATCAGTAATGCGTTTCGGTCTAAAGGGTGGGGCAGCCGTTGTAACTGTACTGAGATTTTAGAACTTATATCTCAAGGTGGGTGGCGCATGTAGGTTGTAGATGTCTATGGGCTCCAGTAACCACTTAACACCAGGTGGGCTGTGAGCTCGTCCAACCATCTAAGCAATAAATAAATAAAACACTCAAACGTCATAATATCGTTGTGTGAATTCACACGATTCCACAGAAAAGTTCAGCTATATTACGAACAGCTACCTTACTGACTCTAAAACGCTTTTAAATATTTCCAATTCGTTATCGCGTTGAAGGCAGAGTGCCGCTAATTCTAAATCATTAATAATAAGCTTATTTTAAATAAATCTCTTCACAGTTCAATTAACAGTACTGTTCTATGTATTTTTCTGATGTCAATGACTGGCGACATGTAGACTGAATCTCTCCATAAATTGGCAGTTGATTGTATAGAACCAGATAATTAAGTCTCGATTTTGCATATAAATCGATACAAAATCCCGCTAACTTCTGCTATTTTTTCAAAAATGTTCTGCCAGTTTTTCTTGTTACTATCAAAAACAGTCCGGCGAACAGCTTTACTGGGCATAAGAGATGCGTAAACATCGGAACAATTAGGGAAAAAACCAAGCATCTGCCTAGCAAAGTAATTTATACATTTTGAAGGACTCTTTTGGGGAAGGACACAGAACACATATCTGCTTCGTGAGAGCAACGGACAGAATTTTAATACCCATTCGGGTTCTTGACAGTCGATTATGAAATTGAGGGGAGGGAAAAGGTAGTGAAGAAATTAATTAAGGAGAGGATAATGCTACAGATGAGATAAGGGAATTTCGTAGAAGCACTTAAAAGACTTATTACTGGTGGCAGGACCTCTTGTGAGTCCGCACGGATAGGTACCACTGAAATTAGGTTAGGTTAGGATAGGAAGCAGGGTGCTTATTTCCGCCGTGAAGCAGTAATGCGTTTCGGTTTGAAGGGTGGGGCAGCCGTTGTAATTATACTGAGACCTTAGAACTCATGTCTCAAGACAGGTGGCGGCATGTACGTAATAGATATCTATGGGCTCTGGTAACCGCTTAACACCAGGTGAGCTCGTTCCCCCATCTAAGCAATAAAAAAAAGACCATCAGTGTAGGATACACTCACCTCAGTGAGGAAGTTGTTCTTGTACACACGCATTAGTCTTAATCAGTTGGCTGACCTAAATTATCTCACTCGAATTCTTTCTACCCTGTGGAAATTAGGAATGAACAGGCAATTTTTAAGATAATCTTTGTAACGCGAGGTCCCCGGGCGAGTCTCGGTCAGCGTTGTACGTTGTGAATACAAATGTTTATTATGTACAGGAAAAAGTAGCCAAGTATTGTGGCGTGCCCTAAGGCGAACCTGCTGAAGGAGCCGCGAACAGGTCAAGGAATGGAATCGGTTGGTTTAATTAAAACACAAAACAGTTCATTGTTTTTTTGTAACACGAGCCAAACGAAACAGTGCTTTGTTGATAATACGGTTGAACAGTTTTTTTTTGGCTAATTACCCGTCTAAGATGAAACATATTAAAAAATATACGTTGTGCTCTCCTCCGAGTGCCTGAGATTCGAGTTTGCAAAACTTTAAAAACATCACACACTGTTCCAAAAATTACAATTGAAATCCGCGCAGCAATGTCAATGTTAGCCTTGTTTAAAATGTATCGATCTATTTCGACGGCATAGTGTTTTTAAGTTATAATTTATAGGCAATAATGTACGAAAACTCATACATTGGCAGATTGCGTCATAAACTAAATAACTAAATTTATTTTGGATACTAAAATGATTCCTTCGCCATACACTCGTGGCGTTACATACGATGGTACTATATAAAAGCTGTCTTCTCTGTTGTCTTCTGTCTCTTATCTAATGAGTGAGTACCTATGCCTGAATACTGAAACTGCCTCATGAAGTTTCAGCTTGATCGGGTGAGTGATACGTCAACAGGGCGAAGACCACACAAAAGTGCGTGATGACTAAAATCCTTCGAAACCGTCCAAAGAAGAAAACAAATCATTTTCAATATTATCACAAAAATAACAGCAACCATGAGTCCTCTAGATACCAATAGACAATGTGTGCAAAAAGCAAATTCTAATAAACATTTATTAAAAAAGCAAACTAGCTGATATGATATTTAAATGATGATGAGTAACAGCTTAGTCGTACGTCACAAAAATTGGAAACTATTAAAAACGTCAGTAGAAATTAAATTAAAATATTAAATTAGAAATAAAAACCGTAAAAATAGTTTTATTTAAAGGATTGGTTTCACTTCAAAATTTGTTTTTGAAGCAAACAATGTAGTACATTTTTATTTAGTAAAAAAAAAGATGTGTGGTGTCGTGGGACACCGGATAGGAACGAAGTTCCTTATTATAAAAATATTAATTTTAAGTTCTATTCGAGGTATAAGGAAAATAATTATTCGGGTATGCATTTTTTATTATGATTTTTTTATTGATAAAAATAAATAAAAAACTACTTTACAAAATTATCAACTTTATTTTATTCACAATGATTTATAAAAAATATAATATAATAAAAATATGTTATTTTTTGTACGTTATTACAAAGTTAAGTCGTACACTGTGTGCATTAATAATAAAAATCTTACGTTACGGACGTTTTTGCTCGGTTAGGGTACCCCTCCACATCGTCTCATGAGGAACTTCGTTCCAAAAAAAAAAAGAATCAACTCTATATATTTCCCTGTTCGCTTGTCGTCTCGGCGGGCATTCGGCTGGCATTGTCCGCGCTACAAATGTGATCAAATTATAAAGAGTGGCGCACGCCGGCGGCGTTGCCGTCGAGGGGCAGCGAATAATCGCTCCGTACAATTCACGTTCTGACCAATATCTACACTTGAAATCTTAAAGGCTTTTGTTTCTCGCTTTATTTACTGATAGCCTTCATTTTTATGAAGCCTTCGGTTATTCAAATAATAATTCATTTACGTTTTAATCATTTTTTAATCATCTCGCTGCTTCCTTGATTACAGGAGACAATTTAATCAATTAGATATTGGTTTCTTTTTTATTGCTCAGATGGGTGGAAGAGCTCACAGCCCACCTGGTGTAAAGTGGTTACTGGAGCCCATTGACAACCAAAACGTAAATACGCCGCCCACCTTGAGATATAAGTTCTAAGGTCTCAAGTATAGTAACAACGGCTGCCCTACCCTTCAAACCGAAACGCATTACTGATTCAGGGCATAAATAGCCAGGGCGGTGGTACCTACCCGTGTGGACTCGCAAGAGGTCCTACCACCAGTAAAGGAGACAATTTTATTTTGTTAATTCCGAATGTAGACTTAAGCAGTAAAAAAAATATATAATAATAATGTGAAAGTAACTCATAACTTCACTAATGAACTGAACTGAACTAATGAAATAACCCTACCAATTGGAAAATAGAACTATTCTAAAATACTTCTATTTTCCAATTGGTAGGGCGTTGAACCTTGACAACACGGTACTACCAAAGCAGCTTATAAAATCGAAGCAATTAAGCATTCAGGACGAAAAGGTAGGTTGATACTATGACAAAAAAAAATTAACTGTATTCTCAATGTGACAGATACAACGGTCACTGACATAAAAGTAGCAGTAGCTACCTTCTACGTCCCAGTCGGTATCTTGAATTCTGAATCTGAAAACTCCCTGAAAAATTCTTGTCCACATGTTTCTATACGGTAGTGTTTCAGGTATAGGCATGCTGGTGGCCAATCCAATCTGTTTTGACCAACGGGTAGACCTAATAGTAGCAAATCGATCGTTAAATATATAATGCATCCAATGAATAATATAAAATATCAAATATGACACAACCTGAAGTTATAAGAACCGGTTTTGTGAGATTGAAATTTATTATTGTCTCGTTATATTATTATTTTTTTAGTGACTTGAAAATTGTTCCAGTAGCCACCCGTTTATTACCGCAAAACAAAAGACCGGTCATCTGAATATATTATCGTTATTCCAGCCGTCTCAGAGATCGTTCCGGAATTGCGGGCTTACCCTTTGTTCAAATGTCACATAATGTCGATTTTAGAATAAAAAGAAATTAATAATATTTTATCTGATATCTTAAATTATGTTATAGGTAAACGTAGCAGAAAGCAGTGTATGGAAGTTGTTGTTTTTTTAACAACTCAAAAGAAGCTGCTTCGCGAATGAATCTACTATCGGATCGTAATCGCGAGAAGATCCAGCGAGAAACTCAACAAGCTGTTGTTTAGGTTAAGTTGCACGTCGAGCTCTTTGCCGAGTTCGACGAATACGAAGTCCCTAAGCCTTCTCCTAGTGTTAGAGCTAAAGGCATCTAATACAAGTGTCATTGGAGTGCTATTTGTGACTGGTTCCTGCGTGATTAGGATTCGAGGAGAAGTCAGCGGCGGCAACGATAAGGCGATTATCATGACGCATAGCCTTATCGAAGTATGGTTCCGACGCTGACTACACATGTGTGCAGATCGATTCGACGCCCAGGTCGTGGTGTAAGTCAACGTTGCTGATGAACCACGGAACTCCAACGGCTAACCTGCAAAAGCGGAATTGCAGGGATAGGAGGATGTATGTGTGAGTGCGAGTCGTGTGAGCGAACACCATACGCGCATAGGTCTTGATGCTTTGAAGTACTCTCGCGACTTTTTTCTTCGACTCCTTTTAAGCCTCATTTAAAGATACCGATTTGTTGTACCGATCAGGAAATACAAAGTCAATATACATACAAGCCGATTGGTACGTGGCAAGTATGGTCACTGGACACGTACTGTGGAAGAATACAGCTATAGCTGCTTGAAGCGCATGAATTCTGCGCCAATGACAGATGGTGCCAAAAGTCAAGCTCATCCGACAAAATATAATGATTACATTGGTATACTTTTCGGTAAAATATGGTTTATACTAGATTGTCTTCGATAACCGATGGTAATTTCCTTAAAATTTGAAAGTAATTTTCGTCGCATTCATTTTATATGTACACAGGACGAAATTTTATTTTATAAATGACCAGGCTTACACTTTAATGTCATCGACATTGTTGCCCGCTTAATCATATAGTTTGGGTCAAAATAAACGCTCGCACATTTGTAGGATTTAAAACAGAAACATGTGCGGTCGGGAGATACAAATTAAAATCATGTAAAAAAATTAAACTCTAGCCTTGCAAAGTGCTCCAATAGGCATAACGATTTTTCGTTACGTGATTATGTTTACGAGTCAACTGTTTCCGCAAGCTGCCTTAAGAGACTTCCTATGGTCGTATACCTGTGGGAACAAAGACAAAACTGGAATTATATTTGTATGTTAATTTGCGTAATATAACTTAAACGATTCCAAGAAACACACGTGGCTCTAAACATAAGACACTCGGCGTATTAGCAAGCGATGCGACTATATCCAGGTTCAAATCCTACAGGTACCTTCAAGAGCAAGTATCAGGACGACTGGTGGTAGGACCTCTTGTAAGTTCGCGCGGGTCGGTACCACCACCCTGCCTATTTCTGCCGTGAAGCAGTAATGCGTTTCGGCTTGAAGGGTGGGGAAGCCGTTGTAACTATACTTGAGACCTTAGAATTGATATCTCAATTTACGCATTTACGTCATAGATGTCTATGGGCTCCAGTAACCACTTAACATCAGGTAGGCTGTGAGCTCTTTCATCCATTTAAGCAATAAAAAAAAGGAATATTTCTCTATGTTTAAAAACTACAAATGTCTATTTTACCATAAATGAAGCATTCCTGTTTGAAGGTTTGACAGCTTGTCTCCAAGTACATACTTTACGTATCGTTCACGATGTGATCTCTATGGACCCTGGTAAACACTCAACACCAGGTGGACCATGAACTCATTTGCATATCGACAGCAATAAATAAATGATAAAGAACCTAGAGCAGCAAATTGTATGCGTGTTTAAAAATAATCCTAACGGATAAACGATTTATTGCTGCACCAAAAAAAAAAAAAGTCAAGTCTACTGTTCGACTAAGTGTGTGCTTTGTGACATAAATGGATATTAAGAAGTGTATTCAGAGACTTTAATTAAACTATTTATCTGTGTTGATTAGCAGACATCCGGCACCGGGTGCTGAGCCGCTATCTGAGTCCAGATACACCGCAACCCGTATCCCATTTTGAAACCTGAAAATGATGTTTTAATATTCTCGGAAAATCAATTCAATTTCGTTCAAAGTAAAAGGCTATTTGCTTATCATACGAATTATGCAGGGCTGCATTATATTATTCATTATACCATACATAATAAGAAACAATGTCGAACGTACCGACAATGGAAACTGTGGTGTCATTTTTCAAGAAAGCGAGCGCGTTTCCTATCTAAATTTGTATCTTCTTATGATGGTCAGATATGCTGTATTGCAGTAGGCGATTGGATGAATTGACGGTCCAACATGTACCAGGTGTGTGGGGCTGCCAGATCTATATATAACGGAGTCAATTATGTGAGGTCCGGGAGCTTGACTCGGTCAAGTGAACCGGATGGTAAACAGTCGACGTCGCCCTTAACACGTCATTACGGATACTCCCGATCCAATAACGGTGGTTTTAGGTACCTCAGGCACCGGCCACCGTCCTCGCCGAACCCGTCGCTTGCGACGAAGGGCTCGACGAGTAAATTAATCCATAGACACAGCCCACTGGGTTTCTCACCGGATCTTCTCAGTGCGTCGCGTTTACCGATCCGGTGGTAGATTCTGCGAAGCACTCCTCTTGCTACAGTGTTAGCAACACTCCCGGTTTGAGCTCCGTGAGCTCACCTCGCCTACACGTCAAGGAAAAGCTGAAATAGCCTCTCAAGGCTATCAGCATAGGCAGGGAAAAATAATTAATTCAGCAGTATTGTAAAACAGCTGCCTGACCAATCAAAGTCGCACGGTAAGCACAATTTTATTATCATGCAAGTCTTGAATATTTTTATTAATCTATTACGTACAGTTCAATAAATATTGCCGGTGTTAGTACAAGCCATAACGAAACAGCTTTTGAGTGCCAACCGAACGTCTTATAAATTCGCGCGTTCCACTCCCAAGCTAAACGATGCCTCAAGCAACTTACACCATAACCTGTTCTTGCCACTTGTCTTATCCCATCCAAGCGCCGTAACTTCAAATTTGTACTCTAACATTTAAGAAATAGATTACATTCGCATTTGTATTGTTTGCGTCAATAGGTTCTTACGTATCTGTGGCATCAATGGCATCTACTTCGAGCCTAACTGCATCTATACGTAAAGCTCAAAATACGTTCGCCATACATTGTTCCGAGTGTTCTGTTGATAACGCTACTGCAACAGCCTTCACACAGTAAGTCAGTTCTAGATTTATGCCTTCAATGGGATCAACGTGAAATGCTTTCATGGCCTGGAGGGGTGTACTTGTTAAATTATTGCCTGGCAAGCGTTACTTGCACGGAATAATTCGCTATCTCACCATCGCGTTCGCTTCTGACGTATTTTACAAGTTAGAGTTGTGTCACTGATTTTCATCGTTGGCTTAATGAATCCAGATTTATGAGCAGTCTTATGATGTTTGTTTCTTTGTGGTCTCACGCTGATTAGTGTCAATTTAAAACTGAAACTGTACTCATTTACTGTTGTAGTTGAACTTTTATCCGAAATTGGACCAGTAAATTGAGATTCATTTGGTTATTTTTTAGTGACACATTGTGTAAATTGTATACTTACTGAAGACTATAGACATTTTTGAAGTCGTCGTGGCCTAAAAGATAAGACGTCCGATACATTCGAGTTGAGCGATGCACCGGTGTTCGAATCTCAGGCTGGTACCAATTTTTCTAATGAAATACGTACTCAACAAATGTTCACGATTGACTTCAACTATGAAGGAATAACATTGTGTAATAAAAATTAAACCCGCAAAATTACAATTTGCGTAATTACTGGTGGTATTACAACTTGTGAGTCCGAGCGGGTAGCTACCACCACCCTACCTATTTCTGTCGTGAAGCAGTAATGCGTTTCGGTTTGAAGGGTGGGGCAGCCGTTGTAATTATACTTGAGACCTTAGAACTTATATCTCAAGGTGGATGGCGCATTTACGTTGTTGATGTCTATGGGCTCCAGTAACCACTTAACACCAGGTGGGCTGTGAGCTCGTCCATCCATCCAAGCAATAAAAAATAAATAAATAAAAACATCGGTGACATGGTAATACATACCCTTACGGACTGATACTACTAATCGCAATGCCAGTTGGCAGTTGCAATAAGTATGATCCGCAGATAATGCTGCTACTCAGTCTCCAATGAATTCTTTTGTCGCCTTTTTCAGCACTCATGGGAATAGGGTTTTCAGCACTCATGGAGTTGTGCTATTCTATGCTAATGCTTACCAATGCCATTTACCTATTGCCATTCATCATCATTATCATCAGCCTATAGCAGTCCACTGCTGGACATAAGCCTCTCCAATTGCACGGTCCACTACTTCTCTCATCCAGGTCTTGCCAGCCACCCAGCAACACGTTTGCCAATTCGTGGTCTCCATTGAAGTACACGCTTACCCAGCGGCTATTGACTGTCCAGATAATATGGCCAGTCCATTTCCACTTCAGCTTACTAACCCGCTGTGCTATTGCGATAACTTTGGATAACCTAAAAACTCATCGTTACAAGTCCAATTACAAACCAGCAATGTAACTAAAATACATTTATGCTTTAGATTGCTTGTACATCTTCTAAGTATATTCCATAAAATTAACTAAAATACCATTCCAGGATTCGCTGTTATTAAAATTAATTTCAGTAACTAATTAAAATCAAGTAATCCTTAGCTAGTTATTATAACTAAAATTCTCAGACGGTTCTGAGGCGAACATTTCTTTTATTACGTACATTATTATCCGACAAAGCTACTTTTGTGCAATACATTGATCTGCGCTGTATACTTAATAAGTCTATATTTTGTTGTTCGACTTCATATCTAGTTTCATAATAACGTCTAAACTATGCAGTTTTGTTAAATAAATGGCCGGTGTCGATACTTATCGGATATTCGACTTATTATTTGATTGCTGCAATATTATCGGGTTTCGCCTGTTCAAATTTATCGTATTCGTAATAGCTTATTGAATTGTATAATACATTATATAAAAAATTGTTAAAAAAAAAGCAGGTAGTTAGTTGTCTTTTGCTATTTAGTTTCATAAGCAATTCGAATTTAGTTTATTACTATTTTGTTATTTTATAATAACATTCTCAACTAATCTCAAGGGCAAGCTATGGTCAACTGATAAATATTATTAATCTATGGTTTATTGTGCTTCAATTATAGGAAAAAACACAACCAAAACAACAATTTTACTGGTGGTAGGACCTCTTGTGAGTCCGCATGGGTAGGTACCACCGCCCCGCCTATTTCTGCCGTGAAGCAGTAATGCGTTTCGGTTTGAAGGGTGGGACAGCCGTTGTGACTATACTGAGACCTTAGAACTATATCATAAGGTGTGTGGCGCATTTACGTTGTAGATGTTTATGGGCTCCAGTAACCACTTAACTCCAGGTGGGCTGTGAGCTCGTCCACACATCTAAGCTATAAAAAAAACCCTTTAAACAATGCATGGCAATATTAACATTGTATTTAATATATTTCGTAGGTTTGTTTCAGTGATTATAACTTTTTGCTGCTTCCGATACAGCATGCACACTTTAATGAAGTACAAATCAATTGCCGGACGCTATTTTGAATATTAAAACATGTAATTTATTTAATGCGCCTCTATTAATGTACCAAAAATTCAGAAGCTTATCTCGGTGATGCAACGCGTAAGTCAATAGTGTTTAATAACGAAATAAAATGCAGTAAATCACCGATCCCATTACTTATCTATGTGTTAGGAGTCTAGCCTCCCGCATCCGCTAACGTTTCAATATATATTAAGAACCTATTAACCGCCGCGTGATTTATGACAAACCTGTTATCACTTAGAGTAGCGTTCTGTGAATTTATGAACGTACAATCCCATGTCATTTTATTGTTGGTGACAAATTTAAATGAGCCTTATTAAATTCGAATTCGGTGCATTTAATTGAGAGACAGTGCAAACAAATGCTATTATTATAAATTTTTTTTTTTTTAACCTTTTTAGCCTTGAGAGGCTATTTCAGCTTCGCCCTAACGTTTGTAGGTGAGCTCGCGGGGCTCAACCGGAGAGTTGCTAACACTGACCCTAGCAAGAGCAGTGCTTCGCAGAATCTACCACCGGATCGGAAACGCGACCCACTGAGAAGATCCGGCGAGAAACTCAGTGGGCTTATTAAATATTGATTACGTTGATTCATGAACGAAGTCTACGTGTGGTTAACTGGATATTGGAGTCCCTATAGGCATCTCAATGTGATAGCACCGGATCACCTTGAGACATGAGACAGAAACACACTTGTATTGTTTTTTTTAAATTAAGGATAACTGGTGGTCGGGTGGCCTTAACAGTTTCACCAGGACAGATGGACGAGCTCAGCCAGGAGATATGAGATTTGCCAACAGCTGCCTGAGCGCCTTCGGAGGAGACCTAACTACTCAAGGGCAGCTGCTTCGCGAATGCATCTACTACTGGGTAGGAATCGTAACCCTTCTCAGCGGGTCCGGCGAGAAACTCAGTGGGCTGATGCATGAACTAGCTTGCACTCAGCAAAGAGTTCAAGTACGGCTACCACAATCCTACTTCTAGTGTTAGAAGGCATCTAATGCAACAGTTATTGGATCTGATAGATCCGTATGACCGTCACTTAAAAGCTCTCCTACCCTTCAAGCTGGAACCAGTAACTGGTGCGCGGCAGAATCCAAAACGACTAGGGACACTATTAATATCAGATTGCATTCTTATTGTTACGGGCTGGGGTTCGGGATAAATAAAATCCATTCAATTCACTTAGAACACTTAAAGAATGCTTTACAATTCGTAATTCCCTTCTTCCGCTTCGCTTCGGGTGATCCGTTCGCTGTTTCGCTTCGAGTAGAACCGATTACTTACTGCCTTCGTGTCATCTCTGCAACGCTTTTATAGTCGATATGACATCTCTACAATTATCGAGAACATTCTCGGTAAGGCCAGTCGTTTCGATGTGTGTTTCCGCTATTTCATAATAGATGGCGTTGCACTTCTCGAGCGTTCTCGATTTTACTAGTTCTTTTGATATTCGTTTCTGCTATTCGGTGATAGATGGCGTTACTCTTACCGACGTAACGTTATTGAAGTAGTACAAAGTTGATTACTGCATTTCACAAAACAGTTCACAAAACAGATAAATTAATATTCAGACTGCTGATACTAAATATGGCAAAGATACTGACTCCAACTTATAATCGAATCTCGAAACTACTCACTGTCACCAACAACAAAACATTCCGATCCGATTCTATTCTAGTTCATTCATTAATTTATGTGAGTAAAATTTAATATGTCATTTTTATTAGTCTTTTAGCATCCAAATGGCCATTCTAAATTTGGCTACAATAAATTATTTTATCAATAGTAATTTATTTCTCTCCTGCAATAATGTCAATGCAATCGAAAATTCACTAATGATATACGATGAGGTAAGGCTAGTCTGCCGTTCGCATTGAAAGTGGTTACCTTTTATTTTTCGGCTCTAGACATAATTAATCATTTGACTGCCATGTCAAATGGCGCCGGAATATCTGGTAGATTCTAAGAAAGGCGAATCCGAAGATACTGAGAATGAACCTATGTATTTCTAAGAGACCTGAAAGATTAAAAATATACATTAACAAACAAAAGAAGGCCAAGTTACGGAATCTAGGCGCTCAGTAATAGATTCTCGACTAAGCGCGTTAATACCTCCGCCATTCGCCCCATCATATTGTACAACCAGCCGTAAGCCCCGAAGGTTAAATACTTAGGCGCCACCCTCGACAGAGGAATGACATTCCGCCCCCACTTAAAGACTGTACGCGACCGTGCCGCCTTCGTACTAGAACGCCTCAATCTGATGATTTGCAAGCGAAGTAAATTGTCCCTTAAAAATAAGGTAACGCTCTACAAAACTTGCATACGCCCCGTCATGACCTATGCAAGTGTAGTGTTCGCTCGCACTAGCTTAAAACCCCTTCAAAAATTCAATCCCGTTTTTGCAGGATAACCGTCGGAGCCCCGTGGTTCGTCAGGAACATCGACTTGCATGACAAGAAGAAGAAGAAGAAGGGTCGTCGTACCCCCTTTCGGGGGCACGGAACGGGCCTCGGGGCAAACCCCACTGCCCGGAACGAAGCTCCCTGCCACACAGGGCAGGGGTGAAGTGTTGCAAGACGGGATTAGGGGGGCTGTTCGTATGCGCGTTCGGCGCACTCCACATCGACAAAAATATATACATAAACATAATACGATGGGCTTGATCTTAAGCGACGGCTTGATGCCCGCGGAGGAGTCACCCCGGCGCCGGCTGCTGTCCTCTGCTTGATTTTTTTTTTTTTTTTGCATGACAACCTGGACCTAGAGTCCATCAGTAAGTATTTACAGTCGGCATCAGCGCTATTTTGATAAAGCGGCACGACACGAGAACCCTCTCATCGTGGCCGCCGGTAACTACATTCCCGATCCTGCGGACCGAATGGGTAGCAGTCGATGTCGCCCAAAACACGTCATTTCGGATCCTCCCGACCCACTAACGGTGCTTTGATTGGGGCGACTCTGTCCATGGTGGCAAAATATTCGAGGCGTCGAAAACAATATCATTGAATAAGTAAATTAATTTCCAAAAAGTACTAAAAGTACTTTCTTTTAATGGTGTGATCGACACGCGAGAACCGTCACAAAATATATCGATTTTTTAAATTCGCTTTTATCTTCCAGTTACATAATTTATCGCCTACCAACGCGGGCACTTGTTAGATAAA
The DNA here is from genome assembly GCF_003987935.1 of Bombyx mandarina. The sequence continues at coordinate 9,629,636 of NW_021011476.1, read as the reverse complement.
AACCGATATTATCCTCGTCCGTTCTTGCTTAAGCTCTACAGCCACATAATAATTTGATTCACAGCCTGACAGACCCACATCAATTAGCTTTAATTAAACCACTTATCATTTGGTATGTAATTTTTATCAAAACAAATTACGTATCCATCGAAGAAAAACATAAAAACTCATTTAAAACATCAATCAATAATATGTCATCTAAAAATTTAAAATAAGTCTTATAATAAATAAAACTAGTGGTCCCGCAGTAGTCGAAATTCGACTATAATTAATTGGAATTGTAAGTTTGTACACTATTATGATTGTATTTCATACTTCTACCTATATAATCACAAATTTCGCCAAGACTACACTATAAAAAATATGAACAAAGACAAACAATATTTAATCTATTCCCAATTTGACAACAGACGTCAACAACAAAAGTATGCATGCGTGTGTGCGTCAATATGATATGTAGTGTGTGTAATGTTTTCTTTATTGATTAAAGGTATCTTTTATGCATTATTTAAAAAAAATTTAGCATTGTGCACTTCTTCGCTATATTCTCTATAAGTGTGGAAAATTTCATACTCCTCCGTCCGCGCAATTTTCGTAAAAAGGGATACAAAGTTTTTGCTTCACGTATTAATAGATAGATATTTAAAGTTCTATTAAAGTAAGTTAATGAAATTATACAATAGTAAAAAGTTGAATTGCACGCGAAGAATTCATTTGTATGCAAATTGCTTTCTATAGTATCGCATTTGAAGTATACATACGAGATTATAGTGGTACGTCAGTGGATTGAAGAAAATTTGGATGTGCTAATTATATTAAATTTATTTATTTTTTAACGGCCGTCTGGTGTAGTGGTAAGTGACATGGTCACTACATAAGGGGGTCGCGGGTTTGAATCCCGCCAAGGGAAGATATTTGTATGATAAATATAAATGTCTCTTCCAGAGTTGTGGATGTATATTAAATATGTGTATGTGTATAATAAAAATCTTACATTTATTTCCGTTATGTGGTACCTGTAACACAAGTTCTTTACGAACTTATCACGGGACCAGTTAACGTGGCGTGATCGTTAGTAAATATTTATTTATTTATTTATATTTATTTATTGAAATAAACTCAAGTTATCAATTAACTGACTCCGACCAAGAATCTAAGCGGTGTACTAGTCAATGTCAATATTTATTTATTTAGATTTTCCAACAAAATATATGAACGATCGTTTTTAAACAACTAATGAAAGGTTATTAGCAACTGTACTCCCCCAATTATAAGAGAAGCAATAAAAAAAGCAACAAAAAAAAAACACATTGTGATATTAAAAATATATACACATACGACATTGACAGCTGAGACAAGTGATATCGAATTGAATTAGTAAGTTATTACTTTCTTATAAATGGTACGAGAGCCTATAGACCTTAACAACTTAAATTTCACCACCCACCATGAGCTATGAGTCTTATTTTTTAAAGTGGCTGCCCCGCCCTTCGAGACAAAACTTATTGCTGCTTCATGGCAGAAATGGGCAGTGCGGTGGTACCTAGCCATACCAGCTCACGGGACCTCTTGTGAGTAACGCAAATTATATTTTTTGTGGATTTCATTTTTATTACACGACGCTGTACCTTGACCATGAAAGTAATTCGTGAACATTTGTTACGTACGTATTTAATTAGGAACATTGGTGTGGGATTTAAACACTGGCACATTCTCTCTGTTGGATACAAATGCATCTAATCCTTTAAGTCGAGATGCCTTCTAAAACTAACTATCATCGAGACAATATTCAAGTTTTTTTATTTATTGCTCAGATGGATGGACGAGCTCATAGCCCACCTGGTGTTAAGTGGTTATTGGAACCCATAGACATCCACAATGTAAATGCGAAACCCACCTTGAGATATAAGTTCTAAGGTCTCAAGTGAGTTACAACGGCTTCCCCACCTTTCAAACCGAAACGCATTACTGCTCACAAGAGGTCCTACCACCAGTAATTACGCAAATTATAATTTTGCGGGTTTGATTTTTATTACACGATGCTATTCCTTCACCGTGGAAGTCAATCGTGAACATTTGTTGAGTACGTATTTCATTAGAAAAATTGGTACCCGCCTGAGATTCGAACACCCGGTGCATCGCTCCACACGAATGTACCATACAAAGTCGCCCATAGCTGGGCTCGACACTACTCCTCCATTTCGTGCCGGCTACTCTTCGAAAATCATCAGCCCATTTGGCCAAAGGATGCTCAAAATTACATTTGCTTGTGGGCGGTTCCGTATAATACCGCATCCAAATTTAGCGAATCCATGACAAGAAGCAGTCTAATGTTATTCTAAATTTAAACTGCTTGTGATTATCCGGGGAAAACCTGAATAATGTCCATTCGATGCTAGCAACAGATTAGTTTAGTTTAACCTCAACCGATACTAATGCTAGGATATATTGCAACCAGGTGGCTGCAACCAGTCTGACCTTTTCTGCGACGATGCATCATGCTTATCAGCTTGAATGGTGTGATTGCAATTGCATTTTACTCGTACTTACTAGAAATGTGTTAACGAAATCACAGGTCGCTCACTCTCATCACTACACTCGCCCTCCGGTCTGAATGCCCCACGAGATGCCAACATCGACATTTTTATTGCTTAGGTGGGTGGATGAGCTCACAGCCCACCTGGTATTAAGTGGTTACTGGAGCCTATATACATCTACAACGTCAATGCGCCACCCACCTTGAGGTACCTCGCCCTTCAAACCGAACGCATTACTGCTTCACGGCAGAAATAGGCAGGGTGATGGTACCAACCCGTGTGGACTCACAAGAGGTCCTACCACCAGTAAACCAGTGGGATCACTAAAGTCATTCCACTAATCAATCCTCCTAGACTTTTACCCGAACGTCCGAGTTTCTCCCAGAACGGAGCCTAGTAGAAAAAAGGGTGACTGTGCTTAACATTGTAAAAACTAGACACCAAAGACTAGACACTACCCCAAAGACAGCCCTTCCGTGTGTTCGTGCTAATGTTTTGAACCATTCCGCTGGAAAACTAACGTGTCAGATCAGAATCTGATACACAACTAGCTGGTTGCGGCTTTAAGCCTCTATGACGGTGACATAAAGATATGCCCGATATATTAATTGTATTATACAGAATAACTCAAGGTTCATAGGCATTCACGTGTATTTATGGATTCAAGGTATTCACGTGTATGTAGGTTTCAATAGTCTTCTTATCAGCCCACAGACATCCACTGCTGGACATAGGCCTCCCCTAAGCCTCGCCACAAAGACCGGTATAATATTAATATCAAATGGCCGAAAGTTCTCCCGAGAAAAGACGTAATACGTATTCCCAGGCGATGTCCAGTATGTATAAATGACAGACTGTTTTAATCTTGCACGGATGGATAGCACCATCCTAACAATTTTTTCTGCAAACCAACCATGTAAATAAGTCCGAAGAGTAATATGCCATAATTGGCCGTAAGCTCGTCTCTACAACTATTGCAACGAAAAAAACTAGAGAAAACCAACGGGAAACAGTGAAACACAAATGAATACAAATCCTAATCTAGTGGAATACAAGTTAATACATACGAAATGAGTGTGATTATGTAAGACGTCGCCCGCAGGCTCCGCCCGATGTGCCAATCTTTTCCTTATAATGCTAAGTTTACATGATTTATTTATTAGATGTCGAAACTGAATGTTTGTGAGGGAATCTTTGAAATTCCGCATAGGCGGTACGTACGTACGTACTTTAGATGAATGTAGTGATTTTAATTTAAATATTGGAATTTCTTAAGGTGCTTGTTGCTAGGGCTTTGCGAGACGTGTCTTGTCGGATCCCCCGGATTCATTGTCTGTGCTTTTAGGCCTCTCAAGCACCGGTCACTGACCTCGCCAAGCTCGTCTATTATGACGAAGAGTTCGAAAAGCAAACTAACCCACAGACACAGCCCACTGAGTTTCTCGCCGGATCTTCTCAGTGGGTCGCGATTCCGATCCGGTGGTAGATTCTGTGAAGCACTGCTCTCGCTAGGGTTAGTGTTAGCAAATTCTCTCAGATTGAGCCAGTGAGCTCACCTACCCGTCCGGACGTAATGGAATAGCCTCTTAGGCTACCAGAAGAAAAAATAAGTAAATAAAATACTATTAGGAAGGGCTTTCAATCGCATCATTAGTACCTCGTTACTTTTTTTAAATTACACCACGAAATAGACCGTTATTGATTACCAATTAAAGTTTTCCTCGATTTTAGACGCATCGGACAAGCCAGATAATATGTGAATGAGAAGATGAGCTCTCAACCCGCACAATGCTAAATATTTGTCGGTGTGTCGACAACGGTGCATAGCGACATAACGATTAAGTCATACCAAAAAAAAAGACGCGTGCGCACATCAACTTATAAGCAACAAAACAAACAAATAACTAGACTTTTCTAATCCAGCTTAATTGAAATTAAACTAAAAATTTGAAGAATCTACTTTATTTAATTATATATATCGACGTTTGAAAGGCAAACGTGACTAAGCGACAATAACTGCTTTGTACATAAATGATAGGCAATAACCATATTCGATGCGCAAAAAAAATATATTTCTAGGTCTATTAAAATCCTTTCAATCCTACAGCTAGATTCGTTAAAATAGAATTTTTTCAGGTATTCCAACTTTAAATTAGTCTACTGTAAAGTTCACGCATTATCGCTTAGTCACGTTTGCCTTTCAAGCGTCGATATGTTGAATACTGAACAGGTATCTACAATAGCCATCACAACTTGAATGTTCCTACCAACCTTGGATATTGAATATTTTTATAAAGACTTTTAAGATTTTATAAAGACTATCGTAGTCCTAGACATAGATGTTCACAGCACATGAATATCTATGTAACCCAAGCTTCTAATACAAGTACATACGCAATCTACTATTAAAGGGAGTCAACGTACCCGTATGTATGAGGCATGTTATAATAACAACAGCTACTGTTTACTTGTACAACCGGTATATGTTTATAGGGCTGATACAACCAACTCCACTAATCCATTTTTATATAATGCGAAAATTAAATGCGAAAGTACATTTGTTGCACTTTTTTTTGCAGTAAACGAAGCATCAAACTATTTACTACTATCTTCTCTAATTGGTATAATTTAAATAGTGACGTCACAAAACATCCTGTCGATGCCACATTATAATAAGGGCGATCTCTTCGGACCGCAATACATGTTGTATTTCGTAGTAAAAATTCACAGAATTACGTCTTAATAAATTCATCTAATTAAGAGGTAATTTGTAAGATTATTTACAGTTAACAGCCTCTATAGAAATAAACGAATTTGTAGTCATAATATTCATAGTAAGTATTTAAAAGTTTGTCAAAGTTGTAGATTATCGATGTGCAAAATTTCATTCAAATCCATTCTGCCATATTCGCGTGATTGTATAGCAAACATCTGAATAAACAAACAATAAAATATTAGTATAGATAAGACAAATAAGGCGCGTGATCGGTTTATCTTAACTTTAAATCTCTGGATTTTATATTAACATAAGAAGACGAAGTAAGTAGTACCGACAATTGACTTCTTGAATGCTTTGCAATACAAGGTCACTAGTAAATTCAAATTTTGCAGGCTTATAAAATCACTTATAAAAGCCGCAATGTATAGTGAAGGTAGCTCACGAACGCGGTACAAGAGCACGCGGCTCGCCCAAGCTTTGAACGTGCAACAAGTGCATTGCGTGCAATTTAAAGATAGCAATAAATTAAATTTCGACGATAATATGTAATATGTAAAAAAGAAATACATTTTCTTATAACTTATTGGTGGGAGGACCTCTTGTGAGTCCGCACGGGTAGGTACCACTACCCTACCTATTTCTGCCGAGAAGCAGTTATGCGTTTCGATTTGATGGGCCGGGCAGCCGTTGTAACTTTTCTGAGACCTTAGAACTCATGTCTCAAGCTGGATGGGGGCATTTACGTTATAGATGTCTATGGGCTTCGGTAACCACTTAACACCAGGTGGGTTGTGAGGTCGTCCACCCATCTAACCAATAAAAAAAAAGAAATAGATTTTCGTAAAACTTTTGTTTGGATTATCATACTAATTATAACGCTCAGTAAAGAAACCAAGTTCCATTTTAATCACGTCCCAATCACCGCGAACCCTGTTCTCCAATGAAACCAGAATAGGATAAGTAGTTAAGTATTCTTGTACAATGAAGTCTATCATATCATGGTTCAAGTTGGATACTAGTCCGATGACCGCTTAATACTAAGTGAGAAATGAACTCATAAAACGATTTTTTTTATTGCTTAGTTGGGTGGACGAGCTCACAGCCCACCTGGTGTGAATGGTTACTGGAGCCTATAGACATCTATGACGTAAATGCGCCACCCACCTTGAGATATAAGTTCTAAGGTCTCAAGTATCGTTACCACGGCTGCCTCACCCTTCAAACCGAAACGCATTACTGCTTCACGGCAGAGATAGGCAAGGTGGTGGTACCTACCCACACGGACTCACAAGAGGTCCTACCACCAGTAGGTATTTAAAAATTTAACTTCGTTTTGCGCTAAAACTTCATTGAAAATCTATTATCTCTATATTCCATCAGAGGCTATCCCGTTAAATAAAATTACACTCCATAATAACTATAGTATAAGACATCTTTCTTACTTGTACCATGTCTAAAATTACTCCGTTTTAATACTGATTAAATCTAGCAAACTTCATGTCCTTATAAGAGCTTGTTAAATTAAACTTTGCACTGGAAATGTTAGTATAGATGGTGTAAAAATTTATAATTTATTACTGAATACTACGCTATGTAGCAAAGCAGAAGGAATACGCTCATTTACTAAAAAAAAACCCGCGTTGTTGTTTTTATCCCGGTGTAGTGAGTAGATTGAACCGAAAAACCTTCTTTGAAATGTTAGGGTCAATGCACCCAAATATCCAAAAATATACCTAAATAATTCATAATTTCGAATCCGGCAGGCATGTGCTATTTTTCAAAATACTTAGGATACATAACTCGCGTTTAAGAGTCACTGCCACGATGTAATATTAATATTAATAGTTTTATCAAACAGTGTAATTTGCGCAATCACTGATGCGATTGAAACTTCGACCTTATATCTAATGGAGGATGGCAGCATTTCAGTTGTGATTTCTCTGTCGTTGAACCTATCTCGACCTAATAATAGTAGGATAGAGAATCTTTTGAAATATTCGCATCTGTCCTCTCATCATCATCATTATCCTGCCCTTCTCCCTGTCACCTGGGGTCGGCGCAACATATTTTCTCCTTTCATACTCTTCTATAATATACCATTTCTTCGCTCACTCCCCTCTTACCCATATCGTCTTTCACACAATCTATCCATTTCTTCTTAGGTCTACCTCTTCCTCTATATCCTTCCACATTCATAGTTAACACTCTCTTACCAACCTCATTTTCATTTCGTCTCATCACATGTCCATACCATCCCAAACGCGCACTTCTCAGCTTCTCTGTCACAGGTGCCACTTTTAGACTTCCTCTAACATCTGTCCTCTATCGTAAGGAATTTGGGGGCACTTTTAGCAATAAAGAATTTGATGACGGAAATGATCACGCTTGAAACGCATTTGTATCCAAAGCAAATGCGATCTAATAATAGTAAATGTGGCAGTAGCCATCATGCTACACAAGATGTTTGACAGATGCCTAAATATCGCTTACAAGATGTTCAAGGTAAGATTGTATATATACAAGTTCTGAACAAAAACATTCGGACCGTCGTTCTACCGATCAATATCAACCGCTCCGTGGAAAATCCTTCTTTCGTCGTCAAACTTCGCACAAAACATTCCAACTGTGGTCCGCCTTAAATAATTTTAACTTCCGATAAAAAAAAAATATGGAAAAATCTAATTTACCAAACGTATATATCACATATTATTATGAGACTGTAATCGAAAATATTTCTGACATTTTTAACAGTTCAATAATCGTGTAATACAAGTTAATGTACAAAATGATAAATTACGCAACAGCGGAATCCTGTTTGTTTGTCAGTTGTCCCGCCGGTCGCCACAATCATATCCAGTTGCGTGCACTTTGTAAAATATTAAAGATTAATATAGTGCTGATGAGTACAATCTATAAAAACATTGCATTTTTTATTTTTTCAAAACCATACACAGACAACGCGATTTTAATGCTGCCCCTCAATCTGTCATGAAATCTAATCCTCATCTGTATTTTGTAATAGCTGTATAAGTCAGAATGGTTGAATTAATTTATATTATATCACTGATTTGAATAATGATTGTTGGTGAGGGTGTAATTTATTGCACTCTTTTTCCCCTACCTATGCTTGAAAGCCTTGAGAGGCCATATAAGATTTACCCTAGCATGTAGGTGAGCTCTCGGGGCTCAAACTGGAGGTGTTGTTAACACTGGCCCTTGCAAGAGCAGTGCTTCGCAGAATCTATCACCGGATCGGAAACGCGACCCATTCGGGTCCGGCGAGAAACTCAGTAGGCTGTGTCTATGGGTTAATTTACTCGTGGAGCGACGTCGTTGTAAGCGACGAGCTTGGCTTGGACGGTGACCGGTACTTGAGGTACCTAAAAGCACCGTTAATGAATCGGGACTATCCGTAATGATGTCGTTAGGGCCGCCAAAACGTAATTAGCATTGAAAAGCAGATAATAGGCACGCAAAATATGCACAAAAGGCGGTCTTATCACGAAAAACGATTTCATTCAGAGAACCGTTTTCACGCACGTGACTACTGAAAAGTTCTCAGGTACATTGTTGTGTAACTAAGTAAAATATTCATAGAGATCAAAATATACTTAACTAGCGACCCGCCCTCGCTTCGCTTCGGAAACATTAAAACACACATGAAACCAAAAAAATAAAATTAAAAAAAATTTAAAAAAAGTAGCCTATGTTCATCAGGGACATGTCGGCTTCTAATGGAAAAAGAATTTTTCAAATCGGTCCAGTAGTTTCGGAGCCTATTCGAAACAAACAAACAAACAAATCTTTCCTCTTTATAATATTAGTATAGACTATTAAATAAAGAAGCTGTATTAATGTATATTAATGTATACCTAGCCTAGCCAAGATGCGGGCAATTAAAATACAACAGTGTAAACCAGTACGCATACCACTAACATTCTACACAACCCAGCTGTGTTAGGTAGGTTACATAAAAAATATTAATACTTATATAAAGCTAAGACGTGATTGACTAGACAAAGATTTTAAAAATAAAACTAAAAACACTAATACGGTAAAAAAAAATGTTAGGGAACATAAATTTCATTCCGAACCGTAATGAAAAGTAATTTACAAAAGGAAATCTTAACTGTTATCAATTAAAAGTCTCGACGAAGCTTCACTCAATCTTCTTAACACTACATTCATCAGCGCGATAAACTCAATTTAAAATAAAACAAAACTAATTATTTATAAAAACCGATTACAAGTGTTTTTCTAATCAAACGGAAACAGGTATTAACAGCTCTATAAACATAATCGATTGCAATTAGATTGTCAATGGACAAGTGCAGGACCCGTTTTCCGTTGCTTGAGAAACTCTTGTTACCGCAATAATCAACGCGAGAGTTCGTTGTATCAACTCTGTGTAATTATGTTAAAAACATATACCTATGCTTTCGTTTGAATTGCAACTTTTGATTAGTTACTAATCCACTCCTTGGAATTCGATAAATAAATAAATTAAAAACTATGAATGAATAATGCAGTTTTGTTTGTTTTCAAAGGTTTTCTTACATTACATAAAATTTTAGCTAAATTGATCCTAATCGAAATTATTTTTAAGATTTAAACTTGCAATTATTGTTGTCATTATATTGTTTCCGATATTTCTAATACTTTACAGTTTTCATGCTCACGGACGACTAGCTTAAACGGTCAGTCAGGTAAACCGTAAAAATACTTTTAATTACGGACTCTCAAAAACCGGAGAAAATAGTAATTTGTATTTAAAAAGTAAATCACGATCGCATCATCTTTTTTTTTAAATACATTTAATTGAATATACATTAAACGCCATATTGTTTGGTACAAATCGATTGATTTTATCAATTTAGTATTAAAGAAAGAATTTCAATGGATCTCACTAAATTGGTTCAATACTTTTCCTTATCAAAGACGTAAGCTGAAATGAATTCCACTAGTGGATCGACTTAAACTTTTATCGGGGTTTCGAACTTGACCATAAAGAAGACAAGCGTACAATTCACACAAATTCTCGTTGCTAATGCTACTCCAGCATCTAAGCAATAAAAAAAAAGGTACCAACGGAGAAGGAGATCCTTACGCGGAAGTGGCATTAGATTGGGCACATAGTGAAAAAGCTCGATACCCACCTATCCAAGAGAGCACTGACCTGGAAAGTGTCTGGCAAAAGGAAGAGAGGCCATCCTAGAACAACTTGGTGTCGCTCGGTGGATCAGGAGCTAGGTGTCTTGGGCATGACGTGGGAGGAGCTACAACAGACTGCCCAAGACCGATGCAAATGGAAGGATTTGGTTCGAGCCCTACACCCCAGCAAAGAAAATGTCCGTATGGCGCGATCTGAGATTATTTGATATTGTTCTATGTTTTTTTACCTACAACCGCAGACCGGTTTGTGACCTTGAGCTCACTGGCTCAACCCTAGAGTTTGCTAGCACTGGCTCATAAAAGAACAGTGCATCACAGAATCTACCACCAGGTCGGAATCGCGACCCACTGAGATAGTCCGGCGAGAAACTCAGTGGCTTGTTTCTATGGGTTAGTTATTATACCCCGAAACAGCCTTATAAATAATAAAAGAAGATAATTTCTCAACGTACATAAATGTTTGTGGAATGTTTGTGCCATCGCTAAAACCAGTAAATTGCGTATAAACAAATAGAGCTGGCCACCAGCGTATCGGCGTATAATTTCAATAATAAAAGTCAAGATTGGCGTACGTGACCAATACTCGCATTGTCTCGGTGTAGGTACACCTGCGTTTGATTGTATGTTTCGTGTACGCGACTGAATTACGCAGCGTTCGATGTTGAGTTAGCATGGATAGCATCGTATGAAAAAATAAAAATTAAGGTTTTTTACTAGGTGTGTAAATATATTTAAACATCCATGCTCCAAATTATCGAGGGCTTAGTAAGCTATTAACTCTGTTAATGACATAGGCGAAAGTTCTTTTTTATAATTATATGCTTATTTGCAAAAGTAACTAAGGGAAAAACGAGAAATAAACATTATTCCTATATCATTGTGTACATTTTTAAATGTTATTAAATACGTACTTTTAGTACTGCAATTAATTAAAATTGAATTTTAAGATTGTACTTTGATCAGATCCAAATAAAGCTACCAAACAAATAAGACTCACTTAATTTTAAGTTCATCTGAAACTTTAATCTCACTGTCAAACATGCAAAAGTATTGTCTCAAAAATACAAAAAAATGGTACATCCACATTATTGCTAACGTATCGCAGAGTGGTCATTAACCGTCATTGATCCGCCGGCGGGCGCTTCCGATATTACGGGCAGAGCTTTGAAAAGCTATCGTTTGTATAAGAAATTGTTACTTCTCATTCAATTTTGGTATTGAATTCACTTTTGTATGTGTATTGTAAATTTAAGACTACCGTGCAAATATGTATAATAACACGAAAATGTGTTTGAGAATCACAGCTGTAGATTGTACTAGATATAAAGGATTCGTGAACAGGTATTGTATGTACAAGCTAGCTATTGCCACGAGGGATTGTAAAGATCAAACATAGAGAAATCAAAAAGTAGTCTCGCTTCTGTTGAGTATTTTGATATCTTCTGCTACGTTGACATTATTTATTAATCTAGTTGTTTTATTGTCTACATGGACAGATAAGCTGCCCTAAAGATGAGTGGTAATAAGCTCATAGACATGACAACAATGCCAGTTCTATTGCGTGTTCGAAGCCTACACGCAATGTATACATTGTGCCGAAATAATTTTTATATCACAACGCTATTTCTTCATCGCGGAAGTCGTTCTTAAGCAAATGTTAAATGCTTTTTAGTTGTGATGACTGTGATTAAACTTACGACGCATTGAAATCGCTACAGAAGGTTTCTGTCAAAATATTTTTATTTATTTTATTTATTTATTTATTTATTACACACAGAAAACAAGACACAGTACAGAGTAATAGGAAAATTATGTACAAAGGCACTGCATATTATTAGTGGGTGCTCGTGCATTCGTAACTGTCAGGCCAAGACTTCTGTGATATACATTTCATTAAGCATAGACGAAGATTTTCTTACAATCAGCGGCAATCACAGCAAGGTGACTGCATTTCACTACAGAGAGAATTTCAGAGAATTTGAAAGCTCTGAAATCTAAAATTTACTGTTGATATATACAAATAAATTTTCATTTCTTTTTATCTCTTTTTCAACTCTTTTTTATCCTGTTAACCATTCAAGATGTAAGAGCGAAGCTATAAAATCATTGTACTATCATCGATCCTTCAAGGACGCATCATGCGTGTTATCATTTTCAAAATTTTCAAGGACGTACAAACTAGGCTGAAAAATCTGTTAAACTGTGTTCTCATATTACTAATCGTACCTACTAACGGCACACCCTGCGGCCAGTAAATATGACAATATTTTTAACGTAAATCTTAATCGGAGACTCTTTATCACTCCATTCAAAAGATATACAATCCGTTTTATAATACACCTCCAACACAAGCAACCTTTGATTAGGTTTCCGATCTAATATTGATGCCTCTGATAATTCATGTATAAACTCAATAAAACCAAATAATGGGCAGCCTTTAAGACTTCATCCATTTTACTTAGAATACTCTATGAAGGGTTTACGTTGAAATACTGATATATCGAGTACATTCAGATTTACAATAACCACTCTAACATTTGAATTACATAAAACCCTGGCTATAATCCTTAAGAATATCAAAAGCACAAAGATATCCGCGAGTCTTTCAATATCAGGACTTTCATTTCTTCTTCCCATACATATGCAAATGGAAGCCATTGCCCACAAAATCGATTCCATTCGGTCATTCATTCATTCGTTCGATCATCAATCACCGGGAGAGATTGAACGCCTCTTTTCGTTTTAAAGTGTCCGATCTATTATCTGTGACCTTTTCGATAATGTTGTATAGATATTAGACGGTAGAGCCTTTTTGTAATCTGTTTTTGAATTTTATAGCTCTATATTGAGGGATGTCCGTAATAATATAAACTTTATACACAGCAGGCGATCTGCACTAGAGTCGTATAGAAAGAAATGATGAGATAACATAAGGATGATCTTCTTCTTTTATCGAGTCGGTATTGTCATTTTTGTAGATTACATCTAGCTTTAAAACTGCTCTCTGATCTCTCGTTGGAGAATTCTTCTCTGCGTGTTTCTGTCGTGATAGTCTTTAATGCTTCAGGTATAGCCTATTAGCTTAAATTTGTATGGAGTTGGAAGGCTTACCTACGTTTGCCGCTAGGGGCACTGTTCCAACATACATACACATTTGAGTTAACTTTTACGCTATCGAAAACGTTAAAAACTCGCACTAAGCACACTAATTTGAATAGAGAACTAGGTACTAGACTAATAAGGATTAGTCTAGCAGTTCTAGTTCTATGCCCGGTTCAAGTCAATTGTAATGTAATTATTACGATATTCCGAGCCATATAATAATATATATGTATATATATGTACATTTATGTAGTAAATAATAATAAATAATAATAAATATTTACTAACAATCACGCCACGTTAACTGGTCCCGTGATAAGTTCGTAAAGAACTTGTGTTACAGGTACCAGATAACGGAAATAAATGTAAGATTTTTATTATACACATACATATATTTAAAATACATCCATAACCCTGGAAAATACATTTATATTTATCATACAAATATCTTCCCTTGGCGGGATTCGAACCCGCGACCCCCTTATGTAGTGACCATGTCACTTACCACTACACCAGACGGCCGTGAGTAGCTTGAAAATTTGCACACCCACCAAGGACTGATGTAATAAATAAATCTATTATTATTACTATTATCATTATTCTATTACATATATTTAAACCTTATTAAATATAAAATGTCATTTAATATTTAAAATAATAAGATATGTTTAGTAAAAATCATATTTTTATTCATAAAAAAACACTGTATAAAAATAGATTGCCGCTGATGGTGGTGTCTACGATAGTAATTATATAATTGGGATATTTTTAAAAATTCGTTTTTATGTCTTGATCATCAGGTTAAAAAAAGGTTAAATCAATTAACAGTTCGATTTGCGATTTAAACGTTACAGTCTTTAAACTACATATATTATTTGATTATTTATTTATTTCATTAATTGTACCAACAAAGTGATCACCAATACAGTGATCTTGACGAATCGACAAGAAGGTACGTGACAAATGTCACCTCGATAATAGATTATTTACGGCTCACCTGATGATGACTCGTCCTGATGATGATGATCTCGCATCGGAAGTCAGCAATCATAGGCAGAGAGCCAACCCACTGCCTACCGCAAACGACAGTGCGATAGTTGATAACTCCCTGGAATAAAAATAAAAATAATAACCGAATAATAATAGATATAAAACCTAGAATAATAAAAACATTTTTACTAAGTATCAAAATAATAAAAAAAACTTTACATAATTAGGGTAAAAATAAAAACTTATTTAATAAGGTAATTAATTTTTATCTTTCCTCTCGACACTTGAATACGATGTCTCAATTAAATCGTAATATATCTAAAGTCAATTTTCTAAATTGGAACGTTTGTGTTTTTTTTTATTACTTAGATTTGTGGACGAGCTCACAGCCCACCTGGTGTTAAGTGGTTACTGGAGCCCATAGACATCTACAGCGTAAATACGCCACACACCTTGAGATATAAGTTCGAAGGTCTCAGTATAGTTACAACGGCTGCCCCACCCTTCAAACCGAAACGCATTACTGCTTCACGGCAGAAATAGGCGGGGTGGTGGTACCTACCCGTGCGGACTCACAAGAGGTCCTACCACCAGTAATTACGCAAATTATAATTTTGCGGGTTTGATTTTTATTACACGATGTTATTCCTTCACCGTGGAAGTCAATCGTGAACATTTGTTAAGTACGTATTTCATTAGAAAAATTGGTACCCGCCTGCGGGATTCGAACACCGGTGCATCGCTAGATACGAATGCACCAGACGTCTTATCCTTTAGGCCACGACGACTTCAAATGAATGAAAACGTTTGGCCTTCAAATCACTTAAGGATCTCTGAGAATGAAAAGGTCATTTATTGCAGCCAATAACACAGCTTTTACGTACAAAGCTCAACTCAATTCGATCTGATACGAAGATCGTATCTATAGTTCGAAGCTTTCAACGATTGGATTAAAGATCGAGTGTTATGATTGTAAATGAATGTAATGCGTTAAATTTCGAAATACATTGCGTTCTATCTTTTTTTTTCATTTGAAACTGCTGGGGATGGTCTTGGAGATAATTTTACAGTTTTTTTAAATATCGACATAGAGATATCAGCTGTTTTGATATCAAATATTCAAAAGAACAGTTTTTTTTTATTGCATATGTTGATGAAAGAGCTCACAGCGCACCTGGTGTTAAGTAGTTACCGGAGCCCATAGACATCTACAAGGTAAATGCCGCCACCTACCTTGAGATATGAGTTCTAAGGTCTCAGTATAGTTACAACGGCTGCCCCACCCTTCAAACCGAAACGCATTACTGCTTCACGGCAGAAATAAGCGGGGTGGTGGTACCTACCCGTGCGGATTCACAAGAGGTCCTACCACTAGTAATAATCACGTGATGAACAGGTTTGCTTGCTCTCCGTTTCGATAATATTTAACTTTGAATATCAGTCTCTGATAGTCATCTTAATTTGGGATCGAATGACCGCATATGACTTTTATACCCGGTTATTATTATATCTATACTAATACGATAATGAGGAAAAATTTGTTTGTTTGTTTGTTTGTATTGAATATGCTCCAAAACTACTAACCGATTGGAAAAATTCTTTCACTGTTTGGAAACTACACTATTTCCGAGTGACATATTTTTTGAAAAAATTAGGGATCCTTACTAAAACTCCAATAATGTAACCCAACGTGTAAAAAATTACCTAAAATATTCTTTACATCACGTGCCCTGCGAAAGCTATTGATGATAGAATAAAATAATGTACTATGACTTTGTAGAACACATTATTATTTACAAAAAGTTTCGCGACAGCATATGTCTAGCTATTATAGTTATGCCACAATAAGTGTTCTTTTATTTTAAAAAAATAAAACAACGTCAACTATCGTTGAATTTTTTGTTCAAGACCCGAGCGGAGCCGGAGCTGGCCGCTAGTTACTTATAATTCTTATTATTGTATAAAGCCACATTAAAGTTGTAAAATTGTGGTACTCGCGAATACAACAGGCGTTTGTCAATCACGACACTTGACGAAATACGTTCTATAACTTTCACGTAATAAACATTTAATGCATTCGTTTAGCACTGTCTCGTGAAGGCACCGTAATAAATAATTACAAGCATATTATTTCTTATGCCCTGTTCGATCGTAATTCGTTTGTGAATAAGAGCTAAAATCGCTTTATACAAATAGTTATAGAATGGTTTTTATCCACATTAACACTCTTTGTTAAAAATGATTATTGAAAACCAACTATATTTTCGACTAGCTGACCCGGCAGACTTCGTAGTGCCTCAATCGATAAATAAAAGACCTAAACTTTTGTATAAAATAAACTTAAAATAAACAAAAGGAATCCGTCCGACGGGGAACACATCAAAGGAAAAACAAAATTGTTATTTTTATTTAATTCCGCGCATTTTCATATTTATCTACCTTTTAAATCTTCTCTAGACTTCCGCAAATAATTCAAGACCAAAATTAGCCAAATCGGTCCAGCCGTTCTCGAGTTTTAGCGAGACTAACAAAATCAATTCGTTTTTATTATATAGAAGATGTAAAATAATCGATATTATATTTAGTGCTACAAAGAGTTAGTAAACTCGCATAGGTAATTTAAAAAAAAACAGTCTCAAAATAGCGTAATAATTATAATATTATTGACTTGGATCGAACATAGAACTAAAACTGCTAGACTAATAAGGTCATTCGAAGGTCATTCGGTCTCAGTGCGAGTTTTTTAACGTTCTCGATAGCGTAAAAGTTAACTCAAATTTGTATGCAGTTGGAACAGCGCCCCTAGCGGCAAACGTAGGTAAACGTACCAATTCCATACAAATTTAAGTTAATACGCTATACCTGAAGCATTAAAGACTGCCACGACAGAAACACGTAGAGAAGAACACTCCAACGAGAGATCAGAGAGCAGTTTTAAGGGTAGATGCAATCTACAAAAATGACGCCACCGACTCGATACATACCAAGTCAATAAAAGCGTAATTTTATGTAGGTACGTCGTATAAATGGAACTGCACTTAATGATTAATCAAACGCCCGAAAAAGTTCATTGACATTAATTATTAATTAGTATCCCGGATGTAACAAACTGTCAACTTATAATCTATTTCATACTTTCAGCTGCAAGCGTCGTCATAAGTAACATAAAGGTCCACGCTAACAGCAATGCGCGCGTAGGCATCGGCTAGTCAAACAAGCCACTCTGGATCGCACCCGGCCCGAAAGTACCCATTACGCTAGCAGCATTGCCACGCGGCATGGCAATGGGTAATCTCTGAACCAGGTACGACCCAGACCGAGGATCGTGGCCTTGCCCTCTGAGGCGGTGGTCAATTGCGGCAATAAACTTTTTGGCCTCCGAACTCCACACACCCGTCGTTTCCACTGACACTGGAACCAACAGGTATGTAGATTTCATTACTGGAGGCCATAGACATCTACGACGTAAATGCGCCACCCACCTTGAGATATAAGTTCTAAGGTCTCAGTATAGTTACAACGGCTGCCCCACCCTTCAAACCGAAACGCATTACTGCTTCACGGCAGAAATAGGGGGGGTGGTGGTACCTACCCGTGCCGACCCACAAGAGGTTCCACCAACAGTAATTACGCAAATTATAATTTTGGGGGTTTGATTTTTATTACGCGATGTTATTTCTTCACCGTGGAAGTCAATCGTGAAAAATTTGGTACCCGCCTGCGGGATTCGAACACCGTGGCGTCGCTAGATACGAATGCACCGGACGTCTTATCCTTTAGGCCACGACGACTTGAATGAATTCAGAATACAACTGATAAAAAAATAAAAAAATATAAAATAAAATCACGGCACTATCATTACAAATATCGATTTTCATATCGAGCTGTGAGCATCGAGTGGAATATTGATACAAATAATGCGAGAACTCGGATTCTTTCATTCGAGATAATGTATTCGATTCCGGCGGAGTCGATGGCATCGTTCACGCGAGCTTCGGATGTCAGCGGCCGTCTCTACACCTACTTTTGTAATTCGATTGCAAGTGAGTGAAAAGTGAGAACTGTTCTTATAGAAGTCGTTGTTCAATTATTTTTTTTAATATTTGACTGCCTTTGAACTTGCCACTACTAAGTGTTCAATTGAGCCCAAACATCTTCCAGTGCGAAGTTCGTCACCCACTTTAATAATAAGGTTCACCAATTCTAATAAGGCTTATTGTTTATTATTGAACTCACATAATCGTAATACAATAATTAATAAAATAAAAGTAATATTAAAATAAAAAGGGGTATCTATATTTTTTGTTACAGGCCTGAACCTCATGTGAGGCTTCCGCGCCTTGGAGCCGCGCGGCGTATGTGGGACTGGACGGTCTAAGGGTGTTGAGAGCAGAGCACGGGTCCAAGGATGTTTAAGGGCCCTACTCACCAAACGACTCCCATTGTACTCTCTCATCCGACGTCCGATCTCCACCTGGGGTCAGAACCCAGTCAGAGTAGGGGGGTTTCCGCGGTCAACACTACAACCAGACTCGCAGTGCCACCCTTAGGACACCCGACCGATGGGTCGTCGAGGCGATTGTCGACGAATCTACATCGGCCGTGTCGGTACGGCAGCCCGACGGGCCGCCCCAGACAGTACCACTGGTATTCCCTGTTTGAATTTTGAACGTCAAAAGTGATGTTGATGATGATATTAATTTATTCCTAATGGGAAAGGCAAAGGACTTCATTCCATACAGCCAGGTCTTGTTCTTGGTAATAATTGGAGAATTTTTGTTTTAAAGGCCGAAGCCACGTCTTCATTGTTCGTCAAAAGTGTCAACGAGCGACGTCGGCTATGACACTTTTCCCTTTTTTAATTCCAGCCGCCAAGGGCGACACATCGATTTCATATTTCATAATAATATATTCATATATCTTTAATTTGTCACATAAGGACTAATAAATATATCAAAACCAATAAATACAGTGCACTCTCATTTACCACAACGCAAGACCAGCTAATGCATTTTTTCCGCTGGCAATAAGCCACTTCTATTATTTCCTACCGAACTCACTGGTTCCTAACCTCCTAATTTCCACCTTAAATATTGCGAGTAGAGATGTCTTATTCATTTATACCCCGAAACATTTTAGCTTCAAGAGTTATATGTTTTTTTAGCAACGAAACATTATGGTACATTTGTATGTTTCAGAACGCGCTTTCCATCTCTAAATTAACACAATCGAATACAAAAAGTAGTAGCCGTGATTCGAACTCGATATTCGGAATAGTCCCGCGATTATATCGATACACGACATTGAATATTTTGTAACGTTCGACAAAACGTGTCACCCGCGGACGTCGGCGCGATAAAATACAGTATTTGTGTTAAGAAGCGTAACATTCTTACGATTTTGTTTTTAATTAAAGGACGTATGTATGTAATGTACATGTGCCACTTATGATTATATTAATTTAGAAGTTTTGAATTAATAATTTCTGATTCGGAATCTCTACATGTAGCTTAAGCCGATTATTCTGCTGAACGAATCAAGTATAATAATAAAATAGAATTGACTAAAAGGATACTAAAGTAACTTTGGTCAATTACAATTATTTGTAAGGAAATTTTGAAATCATTAAATTTATCCGGTGGTAGATTCTGCGAAGCGCTGCTCTTGCTGGGGTTAGTGTTAGCAACGACGTCAGGTTTGAGCCCCGTAAGCTCACCTACTACTTATGAAATACTGAAATGGTCTTGAGAGACCATCAGCTTACAGTTGTCGAAAAAAAAAACTGGTGGCAAAATTTACGTTGTGATATCTATTGACTCTCATAAACACCAAACAGGAGTTGGTCTATAACCTCATCCACCATGCAATTAAATATATAAATATATAAAATTTTCTCTTTGATTGTTTGTTTTCGGGATACACAAAAAACTAACATGGTATTGGTATTACAACACTGTCTTTGAGATCAAACAATCCTGTGTTGAGAATAGCTTAAAAATGCGAGTTTACAACATTTTGTCTCCTTCCTTCCTTCCTGCTTTGTTCCACTAATTTTTTTGAGCTTATAAAGTACCATCGTGCGTATTACTGGCTTTTGACTAACATGACATGACACAGAAGTTGTCGTGGCCTAAAGGATAGGACGTCCGGTGCAATTGTAAGTAACGATGCATCGGTGTTCGAATCCCGCCCAACCAGATACCATTTTTTTCCAATGAAATACGTATTTAAGAAATGTTAACGATTGACTTCCACGGTGAAGGAATATCCTGTGATAAAAGTCAAACCAGCAAAATCATAGTTTACTGGTGGTAGGACGTCTTGTGACTCGGTACGGGTAAGTACCGCCACCCTGCCTATTTCTGCCGTGAAGCAGTAATGCGTTTCGGTTTGAAGAGCGGGCAGCCGTTGTACTGTTAAAACCGAGACCTTACAGCTCATGTCTCAAGGTGGGTGGCGGCATTTGTTGTTGATGTCTATGGGCTCCAGGTGGGTCGTGAGCTCGTTTTATCCATCTAAGCAATAAAAATAAAAACATGTTCTTAGCCGACTACCCGTACTTTTGCTTAATACGTTACGAGTTCTTTGCATGTTAGAAAAACAAGATGGCTTCCGCTAATTGTTTTGATTTTTAACACTAGTTACTTTCAGTAAAAGCATTAAGGAATAAAAGGGTCGAATTAAAACAATTAACCCTGTCGTGGGGATACAGTCGCCGCAAATAAAACCTGGTCGAGTACCGACTAATGAGTTGTTAGAGCCGCGACGAGTTCAACGGAAACCGCATGCGAGTTTAGTGTTGGAACGTGTCGATGCTTTGAGCGATCGAGATCGATTATCGATTATCGAGATTATACGATTGATCTTTTCGTATTAATCCATATCTGCGTATGTATCGTCTTGTTAAGTTCCACCATAATAAGAAGTCATTCGTGAGTAAATCTCGCAAGCACACGCTCTAACAAATATAAGGTATCAATTACATTAAATTTTTTTTTTCAGAAACCTGTCCACATTTGTAGCTAGAATGATTTTTTTTCCTGCATATTCTAGTGACCTCGAGGGATCATATTAGATTCACAGAACGAGTAGGTGAGATCACGGGACCTTAACCTGAGGACGTTGCTAACACTAGCCCTAGCAAAAGCAGTGCTTCGCAGAATCTACCATCGGTTCGGAAACGCGAGCCACTGAGAAGGTTCAGTAAGAAACTCAATGGGCTGTCTGAAGGTTATTGAATGACCTCCGGTCACCGTCCTCCGGTAAATTAACCCATAGACACAGCCGACTGAGTTTCTCGCCGGATCTTTTCAGTGGGTCGCGTTTTCGATCCGGCGGTTGATTCTGTGATGCGTTGC
The DNA here is from genome assembly GCF_003987935.1 of Bombyx mandarina. The sequence goes on along the minus strand of NW_021011476.1, from coordinate 9,607,758 downwards.
TCTTGCTAGGGCCAGTGCTAGCAACACTCCGGTTTGAGCTCCTTGGACTGACCTACACGTCAAGGAGGAGCTGAAATAGCCTCTGAAGGCTATCGGCACAGATAGGAAAAAAAATTGAATCACCGATATCGGAATAATTAAAATGTTAGGGAAAATAAAGTTGAAAGTGGGTCGTAATAAGTTAATAAATGCTAATATGAAATTTGCCCAGAGGCAGAAGTCCAATGCGCTGGTCGGACCAGATACGCTCCACTCTCAATACTTCTGTCCACGTTGCTATCCACACAGCCGAGGATAGACAGGAATGGCGCAGGATAATACAGGGGAACGAGGAGGCCACGACCCTCAGCATTGAGGATTATCGACGCAAGGAGGAGGAATATGAAATTTGACATTTTAAATTATCGATACATTGACGTGTCGCATCACTGAGACACTGGACTCGGTGGCCGCGGTTGGATGCGTAGAACCACATCACCGTTGCAGTAATTGGTTTGCGCAGTCCGTGCACAGCCGATTTTTATCTACATTTATTGAGTTTTCACGCCAATTAAATATAATCTCGCTTCCGGTGGAAACTTAGTTGTATCGATGCATCTGATATCGATAAGCCATTCCCTAATACAGTTTACTTAATGTATTTAAACGGTTGAATTGTAAATTTTGTTCGCCATTTACGTGCTTCGCCTTACGAATCGTGTTTCGTAATAAAGTAATAATTTTTAGTGGTGAATAAATACATTCAATTTGTCATTTTACATTAAAACAAGTCGTAAATCGTGCTTAGGCTCGAAATACTTCGGTAATATTTCAATGCGTATCTGGTTTGATAGTTTGTAACTACATTACCGTGATTTGGGGTTTAATTTTTTGTTTTCCAAGTTCGAACCAAGATTTATATATCGACATATATTAGGTACATCGACAATCAGACCACCGAGTGTAATAAGATATACGGTGCTAGTAGAATAGTGAGTGAGGAAATTCGTATGAAAATTAAACTACCAATTTTTTATTATTATTATTATAGGACCATTTATTTCAATGAGTTTTCGTGACTTCAATGGCGGATCTATCCACATAAAAACTGCCTTATAATACTAAAAGATAAATTATTTCACGAGTATTGATGCTAATTTATTAGTAATATTGTCAAATATAACTAAATGCTAACACAATTACGGACACCAACCTGAAAATTTCAATATACGATTCATTATCAGATTCCGCTCACAACAAATTATCTCACTGAATAATTCAAAAATTGTTTTTATTTTATTTTCAGTTACTCTTCTATTTCTAACATCGATAATTAAACAACCGCCTCAAATATCGTCCAACAACCCTACTAGCGTACCAGCAAAGTAAATTTCATTAACATCTCGAATCATTGTTTTACGAAACAGGCCAATGTACGAGTGTAAGTAATAAATAAAGTATTATCTGCAATAATAACTCGCTCGATTGAGTCTAACAATACGTTGAGAGTGGGCGGATAGTATCGAGACGGGACTGGAATGTATAGAGATGTTACAAGCCAGCTTTATGTGGAATGTACTGCAGAAGAGAACGTTTTCGCGTTTTTTTTTTTCTTTTTTCCTTGCTAAATAGCCTTGAGAGGCTATTTCAGCTTCTCCTTGACATGTAGGTGAGCTCACGGGGCTTAAACCGGGAGTGTTGCTAGCACTGGCCCTAGCAAGAATAGTGCTTCGCAAAATCTACCACTGATCGGAAACGCGACCCACTGAGAAGATCCGGCGAGAAACTCAGTAGGCTATTTTCGCGTTACGTGCGTCGCTAACATTCGAAATTATAATATGTTAAGTGTGTAGATAAACTTTTGGTACATTTATTTATGGAAAATCTGTTTAAATAAAATTTGATTTTGGCAAAAGATCTTTAGTTTTATATAGTATTGAGTGGGACGTATGGTTGAATTGACGTATTTGTGGAAATCCGCAGGAACTCCCCAACTCTGACCGCATTCTGACCCCGAGGGAAGATCGGGCGTCGGATGTGAGAGCGCAAGAGGAGTTGTTTGGTGCGGTAGGGCCCTAAAATTATCCTTGGGCCCGCAGTCTGCTCCCAACAGCTGCAGATCATCAAGTCCCACCGCGTGGCCCTTAAACGCGGATACCTCGTGGGAGGTTCAGCCCCCTGACCGAAAAAAAGGTTGTGGAAATTTAGCACAGAATTTAAATTGTTGTTATAATACAAAAGTGAGCCCTGTTTTGAATTAAAGCCAAGGGAATGGTGTTTGAATATAAAAACAAACACTTATCTGGCCTTTAAATATAGAACCAGTTAGATTAGAGCTGATCAGAGGATGTCACATTTATAGAAGAAAAAAATCCGTACAATTATTATGCACAACGAATTTTTAAACATCATTAGATATCAAATTAAGAATTTTAAATTATTAGTTGATCTAACTGCACCTTGCCTATTTTACATAAATTATACTAAAATATTATTATAATAATATAATATATTTCATTAATTTTGTGATCGCCGATTAGTTAAATAACGGTTTGATCAAATGAGGCGATAAGATAAAAAAAAAAAATTTCACCTAAAAAATCATAGAGGAACAAGCAAATTCTTATTCAATCCAATTTGTACAAAAATTTGCACACCAATTAAAATCGAGTTACTATCATCAGCTCTATAAAATCCGTCTGTAGAAGCACAACAAGTCCGGCTGATTTAATTGCGTGTAGCGTTAATTGTCCATTGTCTGCGGTATTGCTCTGGCCTTGCTGCCCCGAATTAACTATAGCTCCATTGTTCCTCGCAACCCCTTCATAATAGGATCGCATGTTGGACATAGCCCATTATGTTAAAGATTAACTTGTTTTGTTTGTGTTAAGGGTATAAAATGAAAACGAATAGGAGACATTGCAATTCAGCGTCGCTATAAGCAATGCTATTTAAGCAAAGTCTTCATATTTGGATTTTCGGATTTAATGTAAATCGGATTGAATGTGAAAACCTTACATAGATAGAGACAGAAAACAGAACTTTCTTACTTATGATTTATTTTCAATGATACTTGAACTCGCAACAACAAAATGGTATAAAACCTTTTTTATTGTTGTCGTTGTGGTTTTCGACATTACATTTGAATTTGAATTTTGGAATGTCATAGTTTTGTCATTCTCTTTTCATACGTGCTATTTATTGTACGCGATTTATAAAATTGTAAAAATATACAATTTTTATACGTGCAATCCTCGCGAGTTTATTTATCAAGTTCCTTGCCCATCCTAATCATACAGTCCACTACAGCAACAACACATATGGCATGTGAAAAATACGTTTTATTGCTAACTTAATCATCCATCCAAACATCATCAATTAAACACAATTCATTTATTTTAATAATTAATAAACAATCAACCGCTTCAAACAGGATCGCATTACATGATTAGGCAAAATTCAAGCTACTTCAACGATTTTTTCAATGTTATTCTTTTTGATTCGTTATTTTCAGTTTTCCTGATCAACACGGACGAATGACTAGTTATGACGTGCAATATACAAAGTGTATTTTTTTATGTGGTTTAATGGATACTAGAAGTGTAAATTGGTTGTATATTACTATAATATTTTTTTTTCTATTGTTTAAATGGGTGGACGAGCTCACAGCCCACCTGGTGTGAAGTGGTTACTGGAGTCCATAGACATCTACAACGTAAATGCGCCACCCACCTTGAGATATAAGCTCTAAGGTCTCAGTATAGTTACAACGGCTGCCCCACCCTTCAAACCGAAACGCATTACTGCTTCACGGCAGAAATAGGCAGGGCGGTTGACTTACCCGGGCGGACTCACAAGAGGTCCTACCAACAGTATGCGCATTATGAAGATACGTTGGATCCACTGTGAGTTTAACGAGAGACAAACGTTGTAAATGTATACAGAGGTGGGGTATAGTGAATTAAAAAGGGTAAGCAGCTGCGGCAGGCAGCGGCTTGGCTCTGCCCCTGGCATTGCTGAAGTCCATGGGCGACGGTAACCACTCACCATCAGGTGGGCCGTATGCCCGTCTGCCTACAAAGGCAATAAAAAAAAAAAGCAGACTCTGCTTTGCGCCATTATTGGGTTGATCGTACTGAACCTAGGACCGAGTTGTGTGTTCTGATCAATAGTCATTCATAAATATCGAGAACTTGACTTTCTTGCCTGGATTTCTCCATTGAGCCCGCAATAAGCGTGACAATATTATCGGCTGCTCCGTTATATTTATTATACGATTATATACGAATGCTGTGTGTAATTTGGGTGTGTAAAAAAAAATTATTCTCCATCTATCTCTATATATAAAAATGAATTGCTTTTCGTTAGTCTCGCTAAAACTCGAGAACGGCTGGACCGATTTGGCTAATTTTGGTCTTGAATTAATTGTGGAAGTCCAGAGAAGGTTTAAAAGGTAGATAAATATGAAAATGCTCGGAATTAAATAAAAATAACAATTTTGTTTTTCTTTTGATGTGTCCCGCGTCGGATGGATTCCTTTTGTTTGTCGTGTATTTATCGATTGAGGCACTACGAATTCAGCCGGGTCAGCTAGTTAATAATAAATCAAATTTCTTTCTACGCGACCCAATGTCTTAGCACACTTCGTACATAAAGTCAAATAAATAAAAACTGCCTTTGAAACTGCACAGAATTTAACTTGTTTATCTCATCAACGCAATTGTAGAGACGCGTTCAAATGTCCGACAATTTACCACTTACTGGTTCTAAAACGAGTCTCGCTGCATTATGCAAATGTTTATCTTTTGTTATCTCCGCTCGCGAGAAATGACTGACAAGGTATTATAAAAAAAAAACACATATCTCCCAGTAAATAAAGAACAAGAGGGGCTTACCATTCTTTGAAACAATTGCGTGATCGTTATAATTAAGTGTTGCATTTTTTTTAAGATTGACCTGCGACGTTTTTGTTGTGTGCGAATTCGGTAATGTTCGGTTATTGTCGTATAGTTATAAAAAAAAAACCTTTGATATTAAACAGTCGAACTTGAGTTCTTAAAAGTATATACGCGACGAGAATAAGCTCACGCAGGCCTCGAAAGCCAAAATACCTTTAACAAACATTGTATCCGATTAGGGCTCGGATCCGTGGTATAATATCTCTAATAACTTGATCAACAAGGCCACTATTGAAGTGAAACAATTTGCGCATCTACTGAAAAACAATGCCGGTACAAAAACTAAAAATTCTTAATTTTATTTTTACAATTTACGTGGAAAACTTTCTAGTCTGTGAGAAAACAAAATTTTGCATCAAGGAGCTTTGGAGTGAGACAATTACCTAAATTATTGCTACATTCCATCTCTGCAACGCTTTTACAGTCGATACGACATCCCTAGAATCATCGAGAACATTCCTTACAAGTCGAGTATCTTCGATGTGTGTTTCCGCCATCTGACAATAGATTGCGTTGTACTTCTCGAGCGTTCTAGATGCTACTAGATCCTTCGATATTCGTGCAGCTATTCGGCGATAGATGGCGTTACTCCCAACGTAAGTCCCAACAACATCACACATGTTCTAGCATAAATAAACCATATCCCTATGTCGTGCTCTCCTTTTTATCTTATTTATATGACGCGTGGACTAGTTCACGGTTTTACAGGTGTTAAGGTTGTTAAACGGTTTCAGGAGCCCTGAGATATCAAAATTTCGCAATTCAAACTGCAGTCTAAGTCTCAGCGTACGCTATACGCCTAACATTATGTGACGAATTGCCTCTTCGGCTTAGAATTGAATCGACCCAAGTCTTCCCGTGGGCTTCGTAAAAGACGACTAGATGCAGACGCGAAGCAGCTGTCCTTGAGTTGTAAGTTCTCCTCCGCAGGCGCTCTGGCAACTGTTAGCAAATCCCATCTCTCCTGGCTCAACCTATGCTCGCCCATCTATCCTGATGAAACTGGAACGGCTTCCGGGCCAACAGTAATACATAAATCAAAAAAAAAAATTCAAACTCACTTACCAACCAGCCTTCTTGAAGAGAGATACCTCCGTCCTAAGAACTGTCATTCGTTTTCGTTTGCTAACGTCAAGAGACGATTTCTAAATTGTTCTAAGACAACAAACGTGATTGGTGTACTCAATATTTATCTTAGGTCGATCACCCTATTCGTCCCTACGATGTCTGACGATGGTGTTAATAATTGTGGTTTCATTTCATCAATCAAGTAATAATCATTTCTTTCAAAATAAAAGCGACTAAATGATTTATGCTGATTACGATCTCATGCCAACAATAGCCATGGAATTCCATGACATTCCCATGGAAGGTTGATGCAAGGCAGGCGGCCGATCGTAAACTTCATGTCAAATTCCTATATCATGATAAGACGACATGTTAAGCCAATCCCATATAATATGGGATAAAGGCAGAAAAAGAAGACTTGGTAGCCACTTGTCTATTAAGTAATCATTAACTCTCTGTATTTTGTACCGTATGTTCCATGGGGAGTGCTCTGAGGAATTGTTCGAGATGATACCAGCATCTCGTTTTTACCATCGCACCGCCCGCCACCGGAGTAGAGTTCATCCATACTACCTGGAGCCATTGCGGTCATCCACAGTGCGTTTCCAGAGATCTTTTTTGCCACGTACCATCCGGCTATGGAATGAGCTCCCCTCCACGGTGTTTCCCGAGCGCTATGACATGTCCTTCTTCAAACGAGGCTTATGGAGAGTATTAAGCGGTAGGCAGCGGCTTGGCTCTGCCCCTGGCATTGCTGAAGTCCATGGGCGACGGTAACCACTCACCATCAGGTGGGCCGTATGCCCGTCTGCCTACAAAGGCAATAAAAAAAAAAAAAAATTGTTCGAGATGATACCAGCATCTCGTTTTTACCATCGCACCGCCCGCCACCGGAGTAGAGTTCATCCATACTACCTGGAGCCACTGCGGTCATCCACAGTGCGTTTCCAGAGATCTTTTTTGCCACGTACCATCCGGCTATGGAATGAGCTCCCCTCCACGGTGTTTCCCGAGCGCTATGACATGTCCTTCTTCAAACGAGGCTTATGGAGAGTATTAAGCGGTAGGCAGCGGCTTGGCTCTGCCCCTGGCATTGCTGAAGTCCATGGGCGACGGTAACCACTCACCATCAGGTGGGCCGTATGCCCATCTGCCTACAAAGGCAACAAAAAAAAATTAAAAAAAAATAACTCCATAATATGCTTCATTGCTAAAACATTTCTCGATAGTTTTCAGTAAAATTTGAAAATAAAAAATAAAAAAAGATTTTCTCTATCCTGTTGTACTTCAACTGACTTACTACTCGGAATATTTTATTTCAAGCAAAACAATTACCGTGGGCTCGTGATAATTGACGGCTGTAAACAATTCACCTATAAAATAATCGAACGAAATAATCAACTACCAATGTTCGTTTTAAGTCAATCAACGCGAACCTCATCAACCGGACGTTCGGATGATGCTACTGACCAGTCCTCCTTGCTTTGACAACAACAAACACCAACACTTATTAACTGGACATTTACCATTGCTGTCTTTCCTTTGAAGGCACATAGGCGTTCGCTATAGAGCGAGCAATGCACAACACGGCCAGCTGTAAAGTTAGAACCATTCGTTTTCTTGGTACAACGTGTCAGCCTAAGAACCAGTTAAGCAAATTATCTGCAAGGAATCAGTGAATCCACCTGCTTTTTAATTATGTATGCACGATCGCCGGCATTAGTGCATTGTTTTCATATAATAACAAAAAGATTTTATTGCGTAACTGATTATTGGTAACGTATATAGAACTCGTTTACAAATTATCAGTAATATGAAAGAGGATATTTACCTCAACAACGATCGTTATAACATCAGAATTTAAAAATATATATATGAATTATTGTTCAAGTTCTTGTTCGCTCGTGTTAATCTCAAAGACCCACTTTGTGACGTTGATAGCTGATGTTACAAGGAGCAACTTGATCTATATTATTATACATTAATTAAAAAAACATTGGGTTTCGCTCAAAAACATTTAACCCATGATATAATTGTGAACAAGATCTAATTTTCATAGTTAATCAAATTTATCATCAGCTTTTTTTCCCTACCTATTCTAGTACCTAACCTCGAGGGATTATTCTAAATTTGCCGAGCTAGTAGGTGAGCTCACGGGGCTCAAGCCTGACGACGTTGCTAACACGAACCCTAGCAAGAGCCGTTGCTTTGCAGAATCTACCACCGGATCGGAAACGCGACCCACTGAGAAGATCAGGCCAGAAACTAAGTGGGCTGTGTCTGTGGGTTAATTTATTCGCCGAGCCCTTCGTCGCGAGCGAAGAGTTCGACGAGAACGATGACCGGTGCTTGAGTTACCCAAAAGCACCGCTAGTTTATCGGGAGGATCCGAAATGACGTGTTTGGGGCGACTTCGACTGCTTTCCATTCGGCCCGCAGGATCCGGAATGTAGTTACCGGCGGCCACGATGAGAGGGTCTCGTGTCGTGCCGCTTTCTCGAAATCGCGCACTGATGCCGACTGCAGATACTTACTGATGGACTCTAGGTCCGGGAACATCAGCCAAAGTCACATCAAACTATGACTATATTTACTTAATACAAAACAAGAGAAAAACTAACTATTATGAAGTATACTAATATGAAGTCGTCGTGGCCTAAAGGATAAGACGTCCGGTACATACGTGTTGAGCGATGCACCGGTGTTCGAATCCCGCAGGCGGGTAGCAATTTTTCTAATGAAATACGTACTCCACAAATGTTTACGATTGACTTCCACGGTGAAGGAATAATAATCGAAATCGTGTAATAGAAATCAAACCCGCAAAATTATAATTTGCGTAATTACTGGTGGTAGGAGCTCTTGTAATGCGTTTCGGTTTGAAGGGTAGGGCAGCCGTTGTAACTATACTGAGATCTTAGAACTTATATCTCAAGGTGGGTGACGCATTTACGTTGTAGATGTCTATGGGCTCCAGTAACCACTTAACGCCAGGTGGGCTGTGAGCTCGTTCGCACATATAAGCAATAAAAAAAAAAACTTGATAGAGAACCGTACAGACTGTCATACCTGCCTGTATCTAATCGTACATATTAGAAGTTACCAACGAAAACCCGAAACGAATTCCAACAATTTCTCTAAACGTCAAATAACTATTTCCAATACGTGAGAAGAAATGAGGCGGAACAATATATTAACCCAGCCCCCCATTTAGACCGCTAAACAAACAATATGAGCGCGCATACACTTAACCGAATACACGAAGGTTTTTTTCAATCAGCAACGCAGCGTGATCTGTAATGAAATGTATAATGATCCATGCGTAATAAATAATGGTTCACTATACGGACGGGATACCGAACTGGATTTGTGTATATTTATTTAAAACGACGCTTTTAAAGTGTTCCGTTGCCTTAAACACATAAGTCGATATATAGACTCTTGAATGTATGTGCTTCTTATACGTTTATCTACTCTCATCTAGTCACTATCTGAAGGTGTTTTTTTTTATTGCTTAGATAGGTGGACGAGCTCACAGCCCACCTGGTGTTAAGCGGTAGACATCTACAGCGTAAATGCGCCACCCACCTCGAGATATAAGTTCTAAGATCTCAGTATAGTTACAACAGCTGCCCCTCCCTTCAAACCGAAACGCATTACTGCTTCATGGCAGAAATAGGCAGGGTGGTGTTACCTGCTCAAACGGACTCACAAGAGGTCCTACCAACAGTGTTTTTTTTTTTGTAAAATTTTACTTTTATTGCTTAGGATGGATGATCTCACGGCCCATCTAGATCAATGGATACCGGAGCTCATGAATATCGATAACTTGACTTCTACAGTACAAGAAGAATCATAGTAAACACTTATCGTCACTAGGGCATTCTCGACTGCCTTATCTATCCCCACACGTCTTCTGCTGGAAGTAGGCACTCCAGAAGCTTCGCCACAACGACCTATCATGTGCTACCTGCTTCCAGCGGATTCTCGCGAACCTCAATAGGTCATCTACTTTATAACAAAACAAGCTTTTGCCCGCGACTCTGACCGCGTGGAATAGTTACTTTGGCATAACGCTAAAAAATTTAGCGTTAGCCACCACTTCATTTACATAGAAAGTGAAATTATTTTGAAACATTCTTTATTGGTACTCCACTTACATTGGTCTTACCGTTATGTTATATAGCCTATAGCCTTTGTCAATAAATGGGCTATCTAATACTGAATGAATTTTTCAAATCGGACCAGTAGTTCCTGAGATTAGCGCGTTCAAACAAACAAACTCTTCAGCTCTATAATATTAGTATAGATAAAAAATGTGACATAACATCATAGTTGGAATAAATTATAGGTGTCCTAAGCAGTGAGTGAGAATTACATGAGCAGTCCGTATTTAAAAGTTTCTCATAGAAACTCATGTAATTTAATGTAAAGATACAATTACAATTCGATGTATGTTAATTGAACAAAAACTATCCGCTTTTCTCTCACGAATTATTAATTTACGCTTAATGTTAAATTAAAATTAAGCAATCAAGACTGATTTAGACATTTTCACTTAGCTTCGTCGGAGTTCAGGGCCGAAATTGGAGTTTGTGCTATATAAAACTATTGTGTTACGTAATATTTTTTTGTAATTAACATTATAAATATTATTTTGTTTTTATTAATTTGATGGGCTCCAGCCCACCTGGTGGTAAGTGGTTACTGGAGCCCATAAATATTTACGATGTAAATGCGTTACCCAGAACATTTCTTGAGTACGTATTTTATTAGAAAAATTAGTACCCGTCTGGGATTCGAACACCGGTGCATCGCTCAACACGAATCCACCGGACGTCTTATCCCTTAGATTTTTTGTTCCTACCTATGCTGATAGCCTTCAGAGGCTATATCAGCGTCGCCTTAACTATTAGGTGAGCTCACGGGGCTCAAACTTGACGATGTTAACACGAACCCTAGCAAGAGCCGTGCTACGCAGAATCTACCACCGGATCGGAAACGCGACCCACTGAGAAGATCCGGCGAGACACTCAGTGGGCTGTGTCTGAGCGTTAATTTACTCGTCGAGCCCTTCATCGCAAGCGACGAAAACGGTGACCGGTGCTTGAGGTACCTAGAAGCACCGTTAGTGGATCGGGAGGATCCGAAATGACGTGTTTGGGGCGACGTCGACTGCTTTAATTATTTTATTACGTAATAATTTTTTTAATTATCATTATAAATAACCTTTTTTTTTGCTTTGATGGGTGGACGAGCTCACAGCCCACCTGGTGCTAAGTGGTTATTGGAGCCCATAGACATCTACAACGTAAATGCGTCACCCATCTTGAGTTATAAGTTCTAAGATCTAAAAGATCCTACCAACAGTAATTACGCAAATTATAATTTTGCGGGTTTGATTTTTATTACACGATATAATTCTTTTACCCTGGGAGTCAATCGTGAACATTTCTTGGGCACGTATTTCATTAGAAAAATTGATACCCGCCTGGGATTCGAACACCGTGCATCGCTCAACACGAATACACCGGACGTCTTATCTCTTAGACTACGACAACTTCAACATCAACGTCAATTCTATAAGATTTTTTTTCTTCTGTCCACCTTTAGTAACCGCTTTTTCTTTTTAATATTTAATAATGAGTAGTGTTTTTCTTGGAAAATTCCATAGATATGTATCATCGAAAGCGTGAAAGATCTAAAACATACTTTGTAAGTGAGATTAGAATATATTTATTATGTGCCAATTTCACCACTGTTCCACTATGTATATTTTTTTCTGTAATAAAAGTCGAAAACACAAGTCAAAAAAAACCTAGATGATAATAGGTTTCCAACAGACGGAAATCAAAATCAATATACCGGTAATCTAGGTACTCAATCATAATATCGATCTATATAATTATTTAAAAAAGCCTATAGCGACAGAACACAGGTTCTGACAACAGGAAAATTCAGCAGTTTGTTAAATTCTTTGAGTTATGCGATTTTAAATTCGATTCCATTCAGTATATAAAAGGCGAAGGGGGTAAATAAACCCATCTATTATAGCGTCGAAGCTTTATGCATATTTACTTATTAAAATTCGACAAAATTAAATTATTATTCATAAATGACGTCACATCTAGAATGCGTGTGCTGCCATCTATCTATCAAGGACGTATATTAGTATCACGAAAAGTTAATTAGGTTTAATAATATATTTATCAAAAGTTATGTTATTATAGCTTATATAGCGCTGAAGCAATCAATTTAACGTGTTACATTAAATTATAGCTTTAATATAAATATTTATCGCCATTACTTCGAATTGGAAAACTAGTTTAGTTCTCATTGCTTTGTTGGACTGCTTAAACCTTATTGATTGAAATTTCAGTGTATCAAAGTTTACTATAAGCTAAAAGACAGCCCAATCGGCTTAAGTAAGCCTTTATTTCGACATAATAACGTCTTGTAAATCGATGAGCACTGGCTGTACGCATGAAAATGTGTCACGTTCCGCTTGAGCTTGAGCGTGCAAGCGAGAGCGTGGGATAAGCGATAGAGAGGTTCGATCGGCCCAAGCGTTGGCTTGTGACACATTTATCTCTCTTCTCGCGTGACGTCAGAGCTAGCTTCGAATAGTTCTGCTACTGACGTCAACACGTAATACTACCGTCTGTAAATCGACTTTACAGACAACCGATATTTTTTATTTGAAAGTCTCCAGATCATTTCAATACATCCCTGTGCAACACCATCTCCAATAGTAAGTTACCCGAAATCAATTAAAACAGTCTAGTCCGATGAATTGATTAACAAACAAGATTAATGTACAGAATTCTTTTTTTTAATTAGCGTGTTTTATATTTATTTTAAGAATTTATCATTCTTATCTTTTGACTACTGTGTTAGAAATTCAATACTGGTCGTTGCATTTGTTAAATGGTTTAGATAAAGCGGCGCGGGTGTTTTAGGCACCGAACTCTTTGAATTCGAGTTGGTTACGCAACTATTCACTTGCTTATAGAATGTTTTGAAGAGTTATAATTTAAATTCAAGCTATACCTATTCTACCTAACTATGCCTATTTTTTTTTTTATTAACCTAGAATAAAGATTTATTTATTTATTATTTATTATTTATTCAGCTCTATGCAAAAAAGTACAATGGCGGACGTAATGCTGAAGCATTCACTACCAGTCAACCAAGGGTGGCGTAGAGAATCCTCTGGTAGGTCCAAGAAATATAATTATAATATCATATACATATACAAACACACACACACATATTATTATATTGCATATATTATATAATCTTATACACGTTTATACACAGCATAAAAATATAACAAGTATAACATAGAGAAAAAAAATTAAGAATATAATATATTGCACAGAATAATACCAAAACACTACTAGATTGTGAGTCTAATTTTTAAATGTTACTGCCAATTCGTTCAGAAAATGCATCAATAGAAATAGTATCAAAACTCGAATATGCTTAGCAAGCATAGCATTCCCTAAAAAGTATTCTTTAAAATAACAAAAACATAAGCCCGTAGCTGACAATTTCAGAATTTCATTTCATTGATGACAAAAAGCTCATTATCGTTCGATTCAAAGTTAATAAAAAGCAGAATTTAATCGTCCTTAGCGCGTATCTTTGTACTTACGGGCAAGGTCCAGATTAAGGGGAGAGGCACACAAAACACCCAGAATTAATTAAACTGAGAAAAAAACAATCTCACTTTTCTTTTTTTTTTCTGTTGTACCGATGGGTGAACGAGCTTACAAGTCATCTGTTGATAAGCATAGACATAGACCAACCATAGACATCAATAATAATATTATAAAGTTTACAGCGAAACTGAGATCACCTCCAAAACAATTCAAGATTTTGTCTGTATTAAATTTGATCTTCAGAATAGTCAAACAATTCGAAAACTTTACAAAAAACACACAAACAAAACAACTCTACCAAACTTTGGGAATAAATTCATTTTGTTTTACAGGTAGCGCAATTTTTTTTTTGCGTTTAAGGATCTAAATTTTTTTGTAAGCGTTTATAATAATAAATTGCAATCATAGAACGAAAAACTGATGTAGTGAAAGGAACATCAAAACAAGAAACAGAAGAAGTTTATCCCTACTAGAAATGTAACCCAAGAAGGGTTGACGTTAGGCAGGCGGCCGGCCGTAAATCTCATGTCTATACACCATAATAAGAGAAGACGCTGCTTCGCATAATGTGGGATAATGGCAAGAAGAAGACGAAGAACTTCTTCTTCTCAGCCGGACACTCTTGTCAGAGTGGTCGTGGTTGCGCTGACGCTGAACAGCGCTGTGCAGAAGCACCCGTTAGGTCGCCCATGCTCCCGAGGACCGCCCTCCAGGCAATGCGTTTCCAGGTCTAGCGGTTCGAAGCGTTTCGAGTACATTTGTCCATAGTGGACTCAGTCGCCTTCTTTATTGGGTCAGTCCAGCGGGTTGGTGAGCGGCCGCGTGATCTCCTGCCTTCTACCTTGGACTACTAGTCTCTACATCGAGTGCTCTTCTCTGGAGATGTGACCAAAGAAGAACTAATGTTACAATAAACCACTCAGTGTGCCCCGACCGAGACAGCCAGAACATATCTATTCAAGTAATATTTGCGAATAATCCGCAAACAGGTAACATTACCCGCCCCGGCGATGTCGGATAAAGAAAATATCAAGACTGTTATTCCCGTCCGATGGGTGTCGATCTACTAAAAGACTTATTGTGGATATGTTCTTAATTTTAATACCTAAACATCGTAGTAACATTGTAAAGCTTGTACACAAAAATGCCTAATGCATGAAAAATAAAATGGATTACGACTTCGTAGCCTATGGCCCATAGGCTAAATGCCTATCGCCACCCATAGACCACACCAGGAATACTGCCCTACACCTTCGAATATGAGGGCAAAGTCTGAATCAAATTGTATTGAGTCTCTCCCACCCATAAAATCCGGCTGATAACCCTAGACTTAATGGCTTACAAATAACCGTATTACCTGTATCTAAGTAGTATATATTAGTATTATTTTGTATTCATGCAAGATAATGGGACGCTACGTACGCAGGTGTCGTGCAAAATGCCAGATGATTTAGATCACTCGAAATAATTTCACGGTCTTGGCAGTTTGTTACTCTTCAAAATGGCTGAACGAGAAATGAAGAATTAAAATGGTTGAATCTGAAAATGTAAAAGAAAAAAAAAATCGACTCTAACTTTGTGGTTTTAGTGGATTTGGCATTTAACAGAAGATATTTGACCGATGCCTGAATTGCGCTAGATTGCGCAGAAATACAAATATCCACCAATAGCGTTCGAATTATTAGTATTTTTTAGACTCTACTTTAAAAAAATTCAAAGCACAAGTTATACACGAGATTCACTTGAAATGAAACACAGGAACTCAGCCCACTAAGTTGGCGGATTTTCTTAGCGAATCGCAATCGTAATCCAACCGTAGACGCACTCGCGAAGCAGCTACTTTTAAGATATCAAGCCCCCCAAGCTGCCATCAAACTCTCCCTCTTAGCAGATCCCCTGAGCTAGACCAGCTGTCATACAAATGCCTAATAACCACAAGCATTTTCTCTATAAAAAAAAAACCGGACATCCATGTTATACTCACGTTTTAGCCTGTAATACGTATTGTAGTTTTGCATGCGATGTCGCGGCGCAGGTCTGGGAATTAACGCCGGAGTCAAATGCAGTGCGTAGCTTTGTTACATCTCACGTACTCGCTGACACATAGCAAGACACACTTTAGAATGTGAAATTTGATTTTTGACTCGGAACAAGTTTATAAACTGATTATCTTTCCGATATGCTTATTCTAATGGAGTTTCTTCGGGGTTTTACCAGTTGCCTATTGTATCGCGAGCAGAGATGTATTATTGCTAGTATTATCCCTATTTATTTTGCCTAAATACCTGGCAGAGGCCTTGAGGTTTTTTTTTAATACGCCCTGAATGGTGGATAAGCTCAGGGGGCTCAGTTTGAATTGGCTAATATCTGCCGTAGAAAGAACAGTGCTTCTACCACCGAATCGAAATCGCGACTCACTCAGAAGATCCGGCGAGAAATTAAGTGCGTTGGGTTAAGTTGCACGTTGAACTCTTCAAGAAAGCGGTGACGGATGCTTTGGAATGCACCATAATCATGATCGTGAGGTTTCGAAAGAAGATGTCATTTAGCCTACGACTACGATAAAATCTCACGCGGTTTTTTTTTATTGCCTTAGCAATAAAGCTCACAGCTGGTGTTAAATGGTTACTGGAGCCCATAGACATCTACGACTTACAACGGCTGCCCCACCCTTCAAACCGAAACGCACTACTGCTTCACGGCAGAAATAAGCGGGGCGGTGGTACCTACCCGTGCGGACTCACAAGAGGTCCTACCACCAGTAAGAAAATTCGTTCGAAAATAATTGTAATCATTGTAAGTGTAGAAATAAGTTAATAAAATAATAATAATAAATAATTATTTGCAGAGCAACAACTTGGTTTTTTGTTTCATTAACAACACATGAACGAATGTAATAAGTATTTTTTTTATTCAGACTTAATATTTATATTGTATTTAGTACAGTCTACTCGCTCAAGTTTTTTTTTTTTTTTTTAAATAAAACAATCGCTGTGCTCGCCCGTTAAGTAGAAATAAATATTAATATTAAAAAGCACTCGAAATTCAATTAAGATCAACATAATGAGTAACCACTAATCGCTAATTACAAGTTCATTAACCGATAGAAACTTGAATTTAGTGTGAACATTAACTTTATCATCGTGAAGCACCTCGACTACCCTTTCAGCTTTGGATAATTGTGTGATGATATTATTCAATAAAACGCTATCTATGATTATTGGTGCACTTAAAGCACGTGCGTCGACACATGTTATTAACTTGTTCCTGAGAGATAATGGTCATTATTATGTTGCTAACATTCTGAAATTATTATTATATTTTTTAACTTCTATAGACATTCACTTTCCACCTGGCCTTTGGGTGTCACCGAATTTATATATCGTAGTGGAATCCACCGCCTATCTGGTGAAAATAATAATATCTGTAGCAGGTAAGCCTTTTCCTATAAGTATTCCTATTTATAAGTATTTTTTGCAGGCTGAATAAACCCATGGACATCACAACTTTTATACTGGTGGTAGGACCTCTTGTGAGTCCGCGCGGGTAGGTACCACCGCCTTGTCTATTTCTGCCGTGAAGCAGTAATGCGTTTCGCTTTGAAGGGTGGGGCAGCCGTTGTAACTATGCTGAGACCTTATAACTTATATCTCAAGGTGGGTGGCACATTTACGCTGTGGATATCTATGGGCTCCAGTAACCAATTAACACCAGGTGGGCTGTGAGCTCGTCCACCCATCTAAGCAATAAAAATAAAAAAACTCGATGGCACATACCATCTTGAGGCTGAATGTCAATTTTTTTACCTATTTATATATAATGCCTGTAACATAATTCCTTTCAAACCGATGTCAACGCTAAGCCTTGGTTTGCGAGGTATCATCTAATCAGGATACGGAATAACGTGAGGTACTGATTCTATAACTATGGCTAGATGACGGGGAAGCTGTAAGATCTTCTAATACAATTCTATGCTCTCGCTATGAACAAGCCGCTTACTACAAAAATATCAATAATATATAACTAACATATCTAATCAGCTTTAAAAGAGTCAATGCTGGATGATTATCGAAGATCATTAATATCTCAATGAATCTTCTCAATCTAGAGACGTGAAGTTTAATACGGCTTCATATGACTGGATGTTCGCGCCGACGTTTGTGTATTTCAAAAAACTAATATTCAATAGACATATTTCATAGATATAAACCTCTTTGCCATTGCACTAAGGCACGCACGCACGTCACAATAAAACAATCAATCAAAAAATCAGAGTTTAATTTTACAAAAATTACATTCCAAATGTCCATACGAGACATAACGCTCCTTTACTTCGAACTGTAAGGCATGTTCGCTTTGAAATTGCTTCGAAACACGCTATTATAACCATTGCCAAGTTCAACTAAAATTGCAATTTGATAGTCTAGACAGCGGATTGTGGTATTCAATAAAATCGCACAGCAATCACGGGGACGGTACATTTTAACTGTCATTCTCATGTTAAAATCAACAATTTCCACTACAATCGGAAACGGGCGTATTCAATAAACGCGATGCCAATAAAACCGCGTCCACAATGGGCGACTGGCGACGGTCGCCGCGATTTATCGCTCGTCACTTAGACAATAAATTGTGATTTTCGCGTTTCTGTGAGACACGCAATGCTCCCAAACGTTAAGTTCTACGTTTCGGCTGAATATTTTAAGTGATCCGGAATTAAAATTGTTATCGAAGACGTGTAAAATTAATAATTGTTTAAAAAAACCAACAAAATACGCTTTTAAGCAATAAAGAGACCGACTTTTTTATTTATTGCTTAGATGGGTGGACGAGCTCACAGCCCACTTGGTGTTATGGTGTTAAGTGGTTACTGGAGCCCATAGACCCATAGACATCTACAACGTAAATGCGCCACCAACCTTGAGATATAAATTCTAAGGTCTCAGTATAGTTACAATGGCTGCCCTACCTTCCAAACCGAAACGCATTACAGCTTCACGGCAGAAATAGGCAATGGGGTGGTACCTACCTGCACGGATTCACAAGAGGTCCTACCACCAGACTAAGAAGAAGAGAAGAATTAGCTGTAGTAGCATATTTGTATGTATCTCCTATTCTCTCAACGATGACATTATTATTTTCACATTCTATTAACAATAAATTAGTCATTCTCATGTAAGAAAAAAAATTCTAAAATAAAAGATATAGGTGTACTTCATTTTTATATCGTGAAACGCATCATTTTACATTCTACGCCCTCTGTCCCGCAAGGCACGTCGCCTATTGTACTGCATATAAGGTAGAGTGAAGCCACTTGATATTTTTATACGATAGATGCCATTGTGGACGCTGGTCCAGCGAAAGTACTTCAGTCCTGCTGAAGCGAGGCTACGCTATTGGAAAGAAAGCTTTAGACATGACAATGCTAGAATGACATTATAATAAATAATAATAAACAATCAAATTATGCACGATCATACGGCCCCAAATCAGGATTCCCTGTTTTTTTTTTATTGCCTAAATGGGTGGACGAGCTCACAGCCCACATGGTGTTAAGTGGTTACTGGAGCCCATAGACATCCACAACGTAAATGCGCCACTCATCTTGAGATATAAGTCTAAGGTTTCAAGTATAGTTTCAACGGCTACCCTACCCTTCAAACCGAAACACATTACTGCTTCACGGCAGAAATAGGCAGGGTGGTGGTACCCACACGCGCGGACTCACAAGAGGTCCTACCACCAGTAATTACGCAAATTATAATTTTGCGGGTTTGATTTTTACTACACGATGTTATTCTTTCACCGTGGAAGTCAATCGTGAATATTTGTTGAATACGTATTTCATTAGAAAAATTGGTACCCGCCTGAGATTCGAATATCGGTGCATCGCTACATATGAATGCACTGGACGTCTTATCCGTTAGGCCACGACGACTTCATTCTTCATAAAAGAAAAAGTCTTTTCACGCTTAGCATCGCATAGCTTCACTTCAGGGGACATCGTCCAGCGGCCCATAGAACAGGTAGACCTGGTTAACGGTTACGTGTCCGCGGTTCCGCCTCGATCGGGTTCAATTGAACCAGCCCCGGTACAGGATTCGTTAGAAAGTTCACTTAATTGTTTTATCTTCGAGCTTTAATGATTCAAGTTTTTCACGTTAAATACCATTTCGAAGGAAAGCTTTTTTGTGAAACGCATTCAATTAACTTCGAATGATCGTTACAGAACAGATTTATCTTCTAAAACCACCTTCTCATAAATATAATAAAAAAAAAATTATTGCTTTGATCGGTGGACGAGCTCACAGCCCACCTGTCACACCTGGTGTTAAGTGGTTACTGGAGCCCATAGACATCTATAACGTTAATGCGCAACCCACATTGAGATATAAGTTCTAAGGTCTCAGTATAGTTACAACGCCTGCCCCGCCCTTCAAACCGAATCGCATTACTGCTTCACGGCAGAAATAGGCAGGGTGGTGGTTCTACCCGTGCGGACTCATAAGAGGTCCTACTACCAGTAATAAATTAATAAATCTATGGTGATTTCATATTGCCTTTAACGGTATGTATCTATCTATTTATTGTATGTACATAAATGTATTTTCTTTAATGTGTTGTTAATAGTATACCGCAATATACCTGCTGTATCTTTATCTATCCAGAATTTCGGGTAATTAAACGGTTGTCTGGAAGAGATCCCTTTTAGCGATAAGACCACCTATTGTACAAATCTGTTTGTTGACTATTTTCTGATGTTAATTGTGTTTTGGTGTGCAAGAAACTATGTTCTCTCTCACTCTCTCTCTCTTTTCTCAAAGGGAACGTTCGATAATTTCAGATTTATTTAAGTTTACTCGTAAATATTATATAAAGTGGAAGTCTTGAATTTATTCGAGTAAGTATAGCTTCGTATATATATCGTAGATAGGATGTCCTCTGAATTGTTATGTGTTGTTCGACAATTAATGACATGTCAGCAGTCTTTGAAGTAATGACATAGAGCTATCTCATTTCAGAACCATTGATTTATGATTCACAAAACCAGTAAAGTAAACAAAGATATAACTCGTATACAATTGATATAAAATTATTGAAGCTTCATTGATGATGAATGTCGCCAGAAAATATGTATATGCAACGATGTTCTTCTTCTTCACTCGTCACGAGCGAACCGATTAAGCAGAAGAAGATATTCCTACATCGTGGGAGTCGTTCGTTGTATTTTTGTATATATATAATCAGAATCTAAATGTTTAATAGAAAGACTGCAGATAAAACCATACATATTAACAAAATTAAATAAAAATGGAATTGGAAGTTGCTGTTGACCTGTCTCGACAAAAACCGTTCGTTTTATTTATCTAATTAAACACAACAAAACAGTGTAGCTTCAACACAATAACTTTACAATGTAACAGGACCGGCTGTCGATGGTAAGTGGATGCGTTTACATACACTCAATGTATCGGAATATGCGTTTCGCTTCGACACGCGATCTATGGTAAGGCCGTGGTGTTCCTGTAAGAGGTTTCTGAATCATTAATTCCATATTTAGTTTATTATAAAGTAACTAGCTGACCCGGCAGACTTCGTAGTGCCTCCATCGATAAATAAAAGACCTAAACTTTTGTATAAAATAAACTTAAAACAAACAAAAAGAATCCGTCCGACGGGGGACACATCAAAGAATAAACAACATTGTTTGTTTTTATATAATTTCGAGCATTTTTATATATTTTTTACCTTTTAAACCTTCTCTGGACTTCCACGAATAATTCAAGACTAAAATTAGCCAAATCGGTCCAGCCGTTCTCGAGTTTTAGCGAGACTAACGAACAGCAATTCATTTTTATATATATAGATTTAAAAATCGGATTTAGGTACAGCAGAAAGTAAGAGAAAGTGGTTTCATAATTGCACAGCTTTTTTTAAATCGGTGAAACTAGGTGAACTGACCGGCTAATATTGTCAGGTTATTGATAGGGGTATATTTAAAAAAAAAAACCATACCACTTTAAGTAGGTATTTAAAGATCAAAATAAGCAGATATTATGGTCTTTACGATTTACATTTTCTCATGAGATGTTGATTTTATTGGCGTATGGTTTTGTTTGTAAACTACAATTTTCGAAGCGATGTTATTTGATACAATGCAAACACTTTCATTGTTGTCAAATATTCTTTACAACATTCTTATTCAAACATGTGTCAGTTTGACATTAAGTCTTTATGTAACTTGTTTGCTGGCGGTAGGACCTCTTGTGAGTCCGCGCGGGTAGGTACCACCGCCCTGCCTATTTCTGCCGTGAAGCAGTAATGCGTTTCGGTCTGAAGGGTGGGATAGCCGTTGTAACTATACTGAGATCTTAGAACTTATATCTCAAGATGGATGGCGCATTTACGTTGTTGATGTCCGTGGGCTCCAGTAACCACTTAACACCAGGTGGGCAGTGAGCTCGTCCGTCAATATAAGCAACAAAAAAAAGAAACGCACTACGAACTCTTTAAAACGACAGCTGTATGTATAACCCATAGACACAGCCCACTGAGTTTCTCGTCGGATCTTCTCAGTGGGTCGCGTTTCCGATACGGTGGTAGATTCTGCGAAGCACTGCTCTTGTTAGGGCCAGTGTTAGCAACACTCCCGGTTTGAGCCCCGTGAGCTCACCTACACGTCAAGGAGAAGCTGAAATAGCCTTTCAAGGCTATCAGCATAGGTAGGGAAAAAAAATTAAAATAAGTGTTTAGCACTAGTGTGCTTAGTGCGAGTTTTTTAACGTTCTCGATAGCGTAAAAGTTAACTCAAAATTGAATGCAGTTGTAACAGCGCCCCTAGCGGCAAACGTTCGAACTCCATACAAATTTGAGTTAACTTTTACGATATCGAGAACTTTTTTTATATTGCTTAGATGCGTGGGCGAGCTCACAGCTCACCTGGTGTTAAGTGGTTACTGGAGCCCATGGACATCCAAAACGTAAATGCGCCACCCACCTTGAGATATAAGTTCTAAGGTCTCCAGTTTAGTTACAACGGCTGCCCCACCCTTCAAACCGAAACGCATTACTATTAATTACGCAAATTATAATTTTGCGGGTTTCATTTTTATTACACGATGTTATTCCTTCACCGTGGAAGTCAATCGTGAACATTTGTTTAGTACATATTTCATTAGAAAAATTGGTACCCGCCTGAGATTCGAACACCGGTGCATCGCTCAACACGAATGCACCAGACGTCTTATCCGTCAGGCCACGACGACTTCAAAATACGTTAAAAAACTCGCACTAAGCACACTGATCCCTGTTTAGGCCCCAGCATTAAAAACTACCAGCTAAATACTCCGATCGCTCGCACTAAGGCTTCGGCGCGTTTCGTTTATCACATCTTAAACCGACTCGATTGTTCTTTAATTTATGACACTCATTTGCTGGATACAGAACGGACCAGTCGATTTTGAACACGAACTCATATACACTAATTAAGAATAAAAATATTCTGTACTTATTTTTAATATAAATCCAAAGCAGACTAAAATTTAGAATTAATATACATGGCACTATTGTTTGTTACATTTAACTTTTATTTTTTTATTGCTTAGATGGGTGAACGAGCTCACAGCCCACCTGGTGTTAAGTGGTTACTGGAGCCCATAAACATCTACAACGTAAATGCGCCACCCATCTTGAGATATAAGTTCTAAGGTCTCAAGTATAGTTACAACGACTGCCTTACCCTTCAAGCCGAAACGCATTACTGCTTCACGGCAGAAATAGGCAGGGTGGTGGTACCTACCCGCGCGGACTCACAAGAGGTCCTACCACCAGTAACTTCTTCCCTAAAACTTTAACATTCATTTTGGTGTCGAAAATGTCTGCTGATTAAATGTAAATCATGTTTTTAAAACCCTAAGAAAAATAATGAGTTGTCCTATATACTATACCATAACTATGTATACTACAAATAACACTATATATGTATGTACGCAATAACTATGGAGACTGCTGATTCAGTTGATAGAGAATTATTCGGAAATCAAATATAAAAAAATTACAATAATAAAATCATGTATATCACAAATAATAAAATATTATTTTAGGCAGTATTAATAATAACTTCTAGCAATTAAAACTGTGTCGCAAGCGTAATGCGACACAGTTTATCAAGATACCAAGGTGGTCAAATGAAGACAATTAATACAACTAAATGAATCATTAAGAACCTTAATTACAATGTAATGTAACAAAAAAAAGTATCATTCAAAAAGATAACAGTACTAAAAACTAATTTCAGAAAAGAACAACGATCAAAAGAAAAAAGATACAAAATTAAATATATAATATAGCAGCAACCTGAAAAGGTTTAATTGGATAATTTGTTTCTTATGTAGATTAGAAAATATCAACTCGCTTTTTTTTCTATTTCTTTTTTTTTTCTTAGATTTGTGGACGCGTTCACGGCACACTTCATGTTAAGTGGTCACCGGAGCCCCTAGACATTTACAGCGTGGATGCCGCTACCCACTTGGAGATATGAGTTCCGAATCTCAGCTTTTACTGCCCCACCTTTCAAGCCGAAACGCATTACTGCTTCACGGCAGAAATAGGCAGAGCGGTGGTACTTACACGGGCGGGCTCACAGGACGTCACTATTTTTAATTCCAATTTATTTTCTATTTTTTAGTTGGATTTTCTATAAAAGCGTATTTTGTTAGTTTTTTTAAACTATTATTTATTTTTCGTTTTTTAGTTGAGTAATTCAATCTTTTTTTTTTAATATTGAATTGTCATCGGTCCTTAATAAGCATACCAAATTTCGAGTTAATCCGACGTTTTGAAGGGGGTTAAAATCATGTTCAAAGATTCCGTTACAAACATACGTCTGAAGCTAATAAAAAAGCGTATTAATAAGATTGAACTTCTGTTAATATTAATACTAGATAGAATGTAATTTAATAAAACCAGTAAGCTAGACAGTAGCGCCATTAGCCCCGAGCGGGCATCTGTGCAATTACCGACCGCACCCGAGCGATCCCGACATCGCCCGAAGGCATCAAGGCGTGCTCCTACATAAATAGCCTTAATCTTACAAAACTTTACTTTATTTTGCACTACCATAGCTTTTTATAAGCTTACGTTTTCATTTATTTTCATAGAGCAAGAGACAGTGCTAACAAATATGAGTTTATTTATTTATTTTTATTTCATTTATTAGATGAACGAACGACTCACGGCTTTCTTAGGTTTAATAATAATAATAATAATACTGCGGTGCGGTAGCGGTTTGTCGTGTAGCTGAGGTTAAGTCTCCAAATTTAACCCAGACAGCCTATCGACCCCCTACTAAACCACAATGGCAGTGCAGAATTGAGAAGCGAATTGATAGGGCCAGGATTCTTATAGCAAAGCTTATGTGCTTCCAGAAAGGAAATACTCGTCCACGGGTTATGTGTTTCGTCGATCAGGCTTTTGCCGGAACTGGAATAAGCTCAAACGAATACATGACCTGTATTATTGAGCGCATAGACTTCTGGAAGCAAAAAGTTTATGCTTGGGCAAGCCGTATTCGTCGGTATCGTCTAAGATCTGAGCGATACCATTTGAATAGAGTTTTCCAAAGAGATCAAAGAAGTGTATACAGAAACTGGGAGTCGTCTCAATCCCAAGTGACCAATGAGCCATACAATGTCAATGAAGAGGACATGTCAACATTTTGGAAAAATATTTGGTCGATACCCATTGGTCACTCTGAAGGGGAATGGATACAAACTGTCAGGCGGGAATGTGAATCGTATAAAGAGATGGATCCAATAACAATATCCGCCATTGATGTTTCTCGTGCAGTACGTTCGATGCCAAATTGGAAAAGTCCGGGACCGGACGGACTGCACAGTTACTGGATCAAGTGGATCCGAAGTTCACATGAACGCCTGGCAGCTCAATTCCAACAGGCCCTTGAGATGGGATCATGGGACACATTTTTAATAATAACATTTTATCACCTAATCAGAATGGATGTA
The DNA here is from genome assembly GCF_003987935.1 of Bombyx mandarina. The sequence continues at coordinate 9,582,066 of NW_021011476.1, read as the reverse complement.
AGGCTGGGTCTCGAGGTACAAAAGATTTGCTACTCATTGACATGACCATTACTCAACAAGTTCGGCGGGGTAAGAGGAACGTTCATATGGCTTGGATTGATTATAAGAAAGCGTATGACTCTGTGCCTCATACATGGCTAATGAGAGTTTTAGAGCTATATAANCTCGTCCATCCATCGAAACAACAAAAATTAAAAAAAAAAAAAAAAAAAACCCAAAGCAGACTAAAATTTAGAATGAATATACAAGGCGCTATTGTTTGCTACATTTTTGTTTATTTTTTTTTATTTTTTTTTATTTTTTTTTTATTGCTTAGATGGGTGGACGAGCTCACAGCCCACCTGGTGTTAAGTGGTTACTGGAGCCCATAAACATCCACAACGTAAATGCGCCACCCATCTTGAGATATAAGTTCTAAGGTCTCAAGTATAGTTACAACGGCTGTCCTACCGTTCAAGCCGAAACGCATTACTGCTTCACGGCAGAAATAGGCAGGGTGGTGGTACATACCCGCGCGGACTCACAAGAGGTCCTACCACCAGTAACTTCTTTCCTAAAACTTTAACATTCATTTTGGTGTCGAAAGTGTCTGATGATAAGATGCCAATCATGATTTTAAAACCCTAAGAAAAATAATGAGTTGTACTATATACTATACCATAACTATGTATACTACAAATAACACTATATATGTATGTACGCAATAACTATGGAGACTGCTGATTCAGTTGATAGAGAATTATGCGGAAAAAAAAATTAAAAAAAAATACAATAATAAAATCATGTATATCACAAATAATAAAATATTATTTTAGGCAGTATTCATAATAACTGCTAGCAATTAAAACTGTGTCGCAAGCGTAATGCGACATGGTTTATCAAGATACCAAGGTGCTTAAATGAAGACAATTAATACACCTAAATGAAACATTAAGAACCTTAATTAATTGTAATTAAGGTTCTTAATGAGTCATTTATTGAAATGTAACAAAAAAAAGTATCATTCAAAAAGATAACAGTACTAAAAACAAAATTCAGAAAAGAATAACGATCAAAAGAAAAAAGAAACAAAATTAAATATATAATGTAGCAGCAACCTGAAAAGTTTTAATTGGATAATTTGTTTCTTATATAGATTAGAAAATATCAACACGCTTTTTTCTTTGTTTTCTTTTTTTTTCTTAGATAGGTGGACGCGTTCACAGCCTACCTGGTGTTGAGTAGTCACCGGAGCCCCTAGACATCTACAATGCAGATGCCGCTACCCCCTTGGAGATATGAGTTCCAAATTTCAACTTTTACTGCCCCACCCTTCAAGCCGAAACGCATTACTGCTTCACGGCAGAGCGGTGGTACTTACCGGGGCTGGCTTACAGAACGTCCTACCACCAGCAAACAAGTTACATAAAGACTTAATGTCAAACTGAGACATGTCTGAATAAGTTTTGAAACAACAAATGACTGTATGACGTCAGACATCATTAGATTCCAAAATTCATTTCCTTGTCAATAGCGAGTGAAACACCCATCCGGGAATCGTTTTGGCCTAATGAATAAGACGTTTGATATACTTGTCGAGCAAAGAGACTGTATCGGTGTTCGAATCCCGTAGGCAGGTACCGATTTTTCTTAAGAGAATATTTTATTTACACGTGATCAGAATCACCACTTCCGCTGAGAGTAATAAAAGTCAATCAATCAATAGAAATAATTTTAACAATATAGGTAACAGCTACCGTCATCCTGCCTATATCTATTGCGCGACAGTAATGCGTTCCAGTTCGATGGGTGGGGGAATGATTTTATTATAGAACTGGGACTTACAACTAAAATCTCAACCTATAGACACAACCCATTGAGTTTCTCGCCGGATCGTCTCAGTGAGTCGCGATTCTGATCCGGTGGTAGATTCAGCGAAGCCCCGCTTTTGCTAGGGCTAATATTAGCAAGTCCTCTCAGGTTGAGCCCCGAGAGCTCACCTACCAGTCTGTGCGTAGTTGAAATAGCCCCATAAACTAAAAAGGATTACGTAGTTAAAAACGAAATTGTCTCAAGGAGAGTGGTAGAACTCAAGTAGTAATTAATAATTACCTATAGAAAAAATTACGCTGCTAAACTTGAAAGTCTGATGACCTGTGATTGCCTGAGGCCTGCGCTAATAAGAGTTGGGTTCCGTCAACTAAAGCATCTGAATGAGAGGTACCTAATTCAAATAAATAATAGTTTAAAAAACGCTTTTATACAAAATCCAACTAAAAAATAGAAAATAAATTATAATAAATTTTAATTAAAAATAGTGCATGGTATAAGTAGTTATAAATATTTTATGAACAGATATGAGTGCACCCCATGGTTTTTTACAATAAAACATTTTTTTTCTTGCACTTCTTCTTCTAGTTGGATTTTCTATAAAAGCGTATTTTGTTAGTTTTTTTAAACTATTTTTTATTTTTTATTATTTAGTTGAATTTTTTTTTGTCATCGGTCCTTAATAAGTATACCAATTTTGGATTAATCCGACGTTTTGAAGGGGGTCAAAATCATGTTCAAAGATTCCGTTACAAACATACATACGTCTGAAGCTAATAAAAAAGCGTATTAATAAGCTAGAACTTCTGTTAATATTAATACTAGAATGTAATTTAATAAAACCAGTAAGCTAGACAGTAGCGCCATTAGCCCCGAGCGGGCATCTGTGCAATTACCAACCGCACCCGAGCGATCCCGACACCGCCCGAAGGCATCAAGGCGTGCTCCTACATAAATAGCCTTAATCTTACAAAACTTTACTTTATTTTGCACTACCATAGCTTTTTATAAGCTTACGTTTTCATTTATTTTCATAGAGCAAGAGACAGTGCTAACAAATATGAGTTTATTTATTTATTTTTATTTCATTTATTAGATGAACGACTCACGGCTCTCTTAGGTTTAATAATAATAATAATAACTCATTTATTTATCAGATAATAATAACCTATATATTCAGATACACGCTTAAGCCAAAATTAAATTACAAATAGGTACATAAATATTATTATAAAAAATAAAATAAAATCAACAAATAATAATAATAAGCAAGTAGGCCTTTTCAGCTAAGATCGTAATCATGTATTACTAACGAATTTAAATGATTGCTGATGCCCATAGACATCACTACATGAATGCCCATCTTAGAATAAGAAGTTGAAGTCTCAATTGTATAGTAGAACAGCTGTTCTATCCTTGAAACTAAATGTTTGAGGCGGGATGGTGGTGCATAGCTCTGTTGCCTCACAAAAAACACTCTCCCATTAGTATAATTATTAAATATATATTCCAACCTTCCAAGTGAAATCCGATCACCGCACCGCTCTATTACTAATTATTTATTTGAAAATATTCAAAATCCTCACACTGCTTTTTTATGATTGAGGAATTACTGGTGACCTGGAGGCCTTTCCAGTTTCACCAGGATAGATGGGTGAGCAAGGGCTCAGCCAGGAGGGGTGAGATTTGCTAAAACCTACCAGAGCGCCTCCAAAGGAGACCTAACAACTCGAGGGTAACTGCTTTGCGAATGAATCTACTACCGGATCGGAATCGCGACCCGCTGAGAAGATCCGGCGAGAAACTCAGCGGGCTGATGCTTAGGTTAGGTTGTATGTCGAACTCTTTGTCGAGTTCGACGAGTACGGGTTCCTAAGGTTGCTCCTAGTGTTAGAGCTAAAGGCCTCTAATGTAACAGCTATTGGACCTGATGGATCCTTTAGGACGAGTTCACACACCTTATGTACGCTGATGCCATATACTGTGAGGTATCATCAAAATCTATCAAGTGGTTTTTGCGTGAAAGACTAACAAACATCCGTTTATATTCTGAAAAATAAAATATATTTATTATATTTTCTGTGCCTGTGTTTGTGACTCAACTATTCCTAAGCGACTGGACCGATTTTGATGATTTTTTATGCGTGTTCACGTGGACTTGAGAATGGTTGATATACACAGTTCGGTCCACTACATAAGGTCTATTTTTAATTAATTTTTAACCAAAACAATTACTTTCTGATTTAAGACGCGTGTACATGACAATGTCTGTTAGATCTACTGGTATTATTAGGACATCCTCAACCCATAACGGCCAGAACACCTTTCGCGTAAGTATCGGCCTGCAGGCGAGAAGAGTTGCGGCAATGCCACCAACACCTGAAGTGATGACCACGATCACTCTGTCAAGAATTAAACCGACAAAGAAGAATCTACCTGTACTACTAGCCGTAGTCGCCCGCTTCGCTGGGCATTTAAAATTAGCATTATTATTTTTTATCATTATTATTAGGGAGTCCAACACTCATATAAATATTAACCTATCCATTAAGCACATGTATTTTCTACATGGATACCAAGTTTCTAGTCAATCGGATGCATGGTTCAATAGTTATAACGGAATGTCCGTAAAAACCACTGTAGATATATATATATTATATTGGTATAGAATTGAAATTGGGTATAGCCGCATCACTTGATACCACTTGATTCTAAATAGCAGCCTGGTTCTGCCGCTGGCATTGTTGTCCGAGAGCAACGGTAACCACTCACCATCAGGAATGCTCGTTTACCTATAGGGGAAATAAAAAAACCACTACTTTCGCTAGATGCTTCCCATATCCCAACACTTCTTTACCCGACAAGTCTAATTATCAGAAAATAATGTACTACGGAATTCATCAATACGCATTATCGATAAAAACATTATCGTCTCCTGGCACGTCACTTCATCATTGCAAGTTTGTAAATAGGGAATTATTTTACGCACAAGAAAACAAAAAAAAAACATCAAACATTCCAGTCTTATTCTCGGTCGAGGCAAATTTTTAATTAAACAAAAGCCTGTTTCGGCATTTATCTCTCAAGAGAACAATGCATTCGACAATTACCATCGAACTTTCGTGATTCCTTCAAGTTTCACACGCACTAGCGCTGAATTATAGCATTGCAACGCGGTTTCATACATACATTTTTGAATCTAAAAAACTAACCACTGATTTACGATTATTCTTGGGCTTAGCCTAACGCTGCGTGAATGTATAAAGAATCGATATTGGAGAGAATTTATGTCCCTTGGAATAACTGTGGACAGATGCAAATTTGGTACTGCCAGGACATTTGAACTGCGAATCATAACAATGCTAACGCTAGTAGCGTTGTTATCATATCATTGTTATGATGAATCAAAACTAGATAGATCTAATAAGACTATAGAGAAATCTGCTTCAATAAAAAAAAATCTGAATGTCTAATAATAAATAGGTGGTGGGTCAGGAATCAGGTAAAACACTAGGTTTGCCTTAAAAAAAAGTAAGCATTACGGATAGAATATAAACTGAACAATCAAATAATTAAAAAAAGGAATTCTGAAACTTGCTATAAGAAAAAAATTGGTATTTTTATTTTTAATATATTTTAATGTTCATTGTAAGGGTTTACTTTCCTAATATGACTGTTAATAAAAAAAACCGTTAATAAAAAAATAGCAAAGTTTTTACTGGTGGTAGGACCTCTTGTGAGTTCGCGTAGGTAGGTACCACCACCCTGCCTATTTCTGCCGTGAAGCAGTACCTAATGCGTTTCGGTTTGAAGGATAGGGCAGCCGTTGTAACTATACTTGAGACCTTAGAACTTAGGTCTCAGGGTGTGTGGTGCTTTTACGTTGTAGATGTCTATGGCTTCCAGTAAATCAGTAAAAAAAATCAGTTAAAAAATAACAAAGTTTTTTTTTCTCTCGCAGCGTATTCAAAGCTCCAGTGCGTGTTTGCTCTTACGGGACTTGTCGAAAAACACTGAATTCGTGACCTCGATCGTGCCCTTTTTGCAACGATCCGATAATACAAAGAATTCACTGAGAGCCGACCAAAATTCAGGTTAATTTAATATGTAACAAAATTACCTGTTTACGGTAACCAAATTGCTTGTTTCTTGTTTACGGTAATATACTTAGTCTGGCCATAAATACTGTTACAGTTAAAAATAAGAAAAATTCTACTGCAAGTAGCATTTATTACTTTTACAGTGTGTTAGTTTAATACATAAATATAAAACAACTTAAAGTATCAAAAGCTTATTCGAAGTGGTCTCCATTGGCTGCAATACAGTCCTTTAAACGTTAAGGCCAGTTATCAATAGAAGCACGCACTCTTTCCATGGGAAAAATGTTCACTGCCAATCGTACGGATTGTTTTAGGGACTCCAAATTATCATGGCGTTTAGAGCAAGCCGTACTCTCTAAAATTAACCATAAATCATAATCCAGCTGATTAAGATCGGGACTAGACGACGGCCAGTTTTCAGCTCTGATGAAGTCCGAAACGTTCGTTTCCAACCAAGACTGCGTAGACCGAGCTTTATGACCTGGCGCCGAGTCTTACTAGAAGGACCATTCTTGATTATTGAACATGGTGTTGTTAAGGGGCTTCACTACCTTGTCAAGAATGGTATCTTGATACACTTGTGCCGATGTTTTGATACCTTGCGGTAGACAGCGGCTTGGCTCTGCCCTTGGCATTGCAGAAGTCCATGGGCGACGGTAACCACTCACCATCAAGTGGGCCGTATGCTCGTCTGCCTACAAAGGCAATAAGAAAAATAATAAAAAAAAACCTTTTTCACAAAAGTATGGCTCAGTCACTCCTTCATAGCTAATACCAAACCATCTCTAAAGTCGGATAGTGCCCACTTTGCACTCTGTCGACTAATTGGGAAGCTTCCTTAAAGCTTTGAGCATAAAAACGGTCATTTTGTTTATTAAAATGTTGCTCATTTGTAAAATTTTCTCATCCGTAAACAAAAATTTTCTATGACCCTCCCTTTGCGTACCGCTTCAGTAGTTGTTTCGATTGTACCACACTATTCTCTTTTAAATTATTAGTTAAGAAATGACCAGTACGTCTCTTAGAGGCTGCAAGTCCTAAGTCATCTTTTAAAATACGCGACATGGTTCTGGGTGCTATTTTCTACTCCCAAAATAAAATCTTTTGCTTTTGGACAGGATTTCTTCGAATTCTTTCCCTTACTGCTTTGACCACCTTTTTCGTACGAACACTTCGTGGACGGCCAGATCTTTTTCTGTCACAAACAGAGGAGGTCCTGGTGTCATTGCACCTATTAACAGCCCGGTACACAAACATTTTACTAATACCAAGCGTATGGAGAGTTTTAAAAATTGCATTTGGCTCCATACCTACTATGTGTAATGCAATCACAGCGATTCGGTTCTCTTCATCACCCCACTCCATTTTAATATCGCAAAATATTGTACAATGTATTGGCGCCAAAATGAGAAAACTCAATGAGCAATCATATAGAAATGACAGATTCCAAATTCAAATGTAATATTTTGTTTATTTTTAATTATTTATTTTTAATTAATTTTATTTTTATTTATGACCAGACTATGTATTTTAAATACGTCTTCAGTGTATTTTGATAGTATAGTTCATAATTTCATTATCATATTGTTAACGTTCTTGACATACATATATTTAAATTATATACTTAATTAGCGACCCGCCCTCGCTTCGCTTCGGAAACATTAAATTTTATTATTGATTGATAGGCGAAGCCCGCCATGTTGCGCGCGGTACGACAATAATTGCGGGTGACGCCGCGAGGCGAAGTTAGTCTAAAAAAAGCTAGCTAGCCTAAGTTACTCCTGATATCATCAGCTACATATTAGTGAAAGTCTCATCAAAATCGGTCCAGCCGTTCCAGAGATTAGCCGGAGCAAACAGACAGACAGACAAAAATTGTAAAAAATGTTATTTTTGTGTATGTACCGTATATATATTCAAAATATGCATGTAGTAAAAAGCGGTTATTTCAATACTACAAACAGACACTCTAATTTTATTTATATGTATAGATTAAATGATTAATGAATTATTAATTAAAACTATTCTTACGGTTTCTAATCTCGTGTAAATTAATGATTAAATTATTTCCGATGAAAACAGTGAAGTACTCGAAATGTTCCCAATAATATAATGACAATAAAGAACGCGATATTTTTAAACCATAAAATTGGTTTTAAACAAAAATATAGATATTATGACGAAATGAAATACAGGGTTACCCAGGCGTAACATGTCCTTCTTCAAACGAGGCCTATCAAGAGTCCTTAAAGGTTGGCAGTTGCTTGACTCTGTCCCTGGCATTGCTGAGGTCCATGAGCGACGGTACTTACTCACAGTCAGGTGGGTCATATGCTCGTTCACCTTCAAGAACAATAAAAAGGGTACATGTACTTATATACGCGCATAAGAAGTTATACTTTATTTTTATTAAATTTATTTCTTTTCCTTTTTATTTAAATTTTGATCAATTTGAAAAAAAACGATTAAACAACATCCTCAAACACGCATATTGGATATCCCTTTTCTTGACATCGTATAAATTCGGTAATTTTCGGTACGGTTCGGAAAGTTCACGTGCGGCTGGCTATATTCAGACTCGCCAAGTTACGTCGGTCGTATTGTGATGAGCGATTAAGTGGGCAACTTCATTCTGTTAATTTTGTGTCACGGTGCGCGCGCATTGTAAAATTTCACCCACCATTTTTTCATAACGCGCCTAAAGAAGTATAACTTCAAAAAAAAGCTGGATTCTGTAATGCAAACGACATCAACCCTTATAATTGCGTCACCGCAGTTATCATTGGTAGAATGTCTGTTTTAATTGATGACGCTTTTCTTTTACTTTTAGGAGCTATTTAAAATATATCACACAAAAACACTCTAATACATGGAATTAATAGTATGTGCAGGAGACCAATGACCCCGCGCACCAGTTGTATAAATGTGTTGTTACATTGCGTAATGCAAAACGTTGTGTTTGTCATCACTTCACGCAATTGTCATTTTTGTTACATATAACTAAACTATGACAAAACTTAGATAATTACAATAAGGCCGCTTCGGTTGTTGAATCTTAATTGATTTAAAAGCAAATTGAACTTTAATAAATTCCAAATACGAAGTTCGTGTAGTTATTCAAAAATTCATTAGAAAGAAATCTGTGTGCTCTTTTTGTTAACAATTTGTTAACAATAAAAGGTTTGAACGCAATCAAATCGGTCTCAGTCAGTTGTTGTGGTAAAACAATTTTCGTGGATACTTATTTACGTATTTATTCCAAAGCTTTCGTTACGTAAATAAAATTGACCGTCGGAATACCGTTTTGAGTTTTAAATCTTTGATATGTTTTCGGGTTGCCGGGTGGTTTTTGTCGAACGCTTCGCCGTAATTCGACGTGAGAGCCACGGTTAATAGCACGGTGATATTTAGGTCACGGCGTAAATCACCGCTCTGTACGCATAATGAGGCAAACGTAAAAACTGACTGTACCTTCGAGCGTCAGCACTGAAGAATCGGTTTAAAACTCGCCGCGTTTCGCTGCGGGTCCTTTAAAATATATTTTTCTTATTTTAAGTGTTGCTTATTTAATTTTTTTGTGTTTTTTTTTATTGCATAGACGGTTGGACTAGCTCACAGCCCACCTGGTTTTAAGTGGTTACCGGAGCCTATATACGTCCACAATGTAAAAGCCGCCCACCCACCTTGAGATATGAGTTCTAAGATCTCAGTATAGTTACAACGACTGCCTTACCCTTCAAAGCGAAACGCATTACTGCCTATTACTGCTTCACGGCAGAAATAGGCAGGGTGGTGGTACCTACCCGCGCGGACTCACAAGAGGTCCTACCACCAGTAATTACGCAAATTTTATATTATTACGCGTGTTTGATTTTTATTACACAGTGTTATTCCTGCACCGTGGAAGTCAATCGTGAACATTTTTTGAGTACGTATTTCATTAGAAAAATTGGTACCAGCCTGGGATCCGAATACCGTTGCATCGCTCAACACGAATGCACCAGACGACATATCCTTTATGAACTATGAACTATGTTTTTAAGAGATATTTTATCTCCTTCGAAAAGACAATGCTATGCGCTACGAATAGTGATGATCTATTCCCTTCGTTTTAGCAATGGAATTTCTATCTTCAGTACTAGTGGGTGAAGTGTAAATTTTTTTTTTTTAATATCGGCAAACAGCGCATTCTGCTTTTTAGGCCAGAATATAGGGTACAATCTAATACATACATTGTCGTGTCTCAAGTTGTAGGTAAACACTACATCTTATACCTTTAAACGAGCAATTCTTGTATATATAATAATATAATCTGAGTCTCGGAAACGGCTCCAACGATTTTCATAAAATTTAGTATACAGGGGATTTCGGGGGCGATAAATCGATCTAGCTACGATTTATTTTCAGAAAATGTTGTTTTATTCGTGTTTTCAATAATCAACTCTTCCCGACATCTATTGGCGAATAATAATACTGTTTTTATTAATTGAGGGCAACTAACCGCTTCAAAGACACAACAAGATGGCGTTATAAAAAAAAAAAAAAAACCGGTCATCATCTATCTAGTTTGCCTTAAGAACGAATTATTGAAATCTCATCATTAAAACGACTGGATAAAATATGTACTCCACTTCCAAGCCAACATGAATCATTTTCAAAAATAAAGATCTGTCATACAGCCTTGACGTAAAACGCATTTCTTCAGCTTAGTCGCAGTTTACGCAAATTAACAATTCATTATGCCGAATATAACGTTTTCAAATCTCTACATTTCGATTTTACGGATGTCTGGATTACGTTGGCTTCGCGAAACTGTCATTAGTTTGCTTGGTTTTTTATCGACCTAAATGGAAATACGATCCCATAGAGAGAAAGAGAGAGTATGCTTTATTGTAACCAAAATAAATAAAAATGCGAAACATTAAATACAAAAAAGTACAAGTGGCGGTCTCATCGCTAAGAGCGATTTCTTCCAGACAACCATCAGGTGGACGTGAATCATTAGGAAACAAATTGCCTATCGATTGAAATATATTTACACACACACTTAAATACATATATACACATACACAGAGCTCATATGATTTTTAAATAGCATTGTAGATATAATGCTCTTCTTTCCCTACCTAATCCTTAGTTAGGGGCTATTCGACCTTCACGTGAACTGGTAGGTGAGCTCACGGGCTCAACCTGAGAGAATTGCTAACACTAGCCCTAGCTAGAGCAGTGCTTCGCTGAATCTACTACTGGATCGGAATCGCGACCCACTGAGAAGATCCGGCGAGAAACTCAGTGGGCCGATAATACGATCTTAGTATCACGCTTTATTCTAACTTCGCGTTGGGTACATTCGGGTCAATGGTCGTATTTATCTTGATACCTATATGTCCTATCACTGTTTCTCTAATGCTTAGTTGTGCGTTAAGTGGCGAAGCGCATAGATATATCAACGTTATCATAACAGTAATGTTAATATCACATCAACCCAGTGGTGTCTACCCGTGTGGATTTATTATACTTACTTACTTACAATTAATTAAATTTTTAACGCGTTTAACTATTAATACGACTTTAGAGTTCACGACTACACTTATCTATACTGTCTATACTTGTCTATATAACTTTTTTTATGGTTGATGGCTAATTTATGGCCCGGAAGTCTTTTTAGTTTCACCAGAAGAGGTGGGCGAGCAAGGGCTCAGCCAGGAGGGGTAGGATTTGCTAACAACTATCCGAGCGCCTCCAAAGGAGACATAACAACTCAAGAGTAGCTGCTTTGCGAATGAATCTACTACCGGATCGGAATGAAATTCAGCGGGCTGATATTTAGGTTAGATTGTACGTCGAAGTCTTTGCCTAGTTTGTTTACCGGGGTCCCTAAGCCTGCTCATAGTGTTAGAGCTAAAGGCGTCTAATGCAAGGGTTATTGTATCTGATGGATCCGTAAGGACGTGTCTATAAAACTATATACGTTACATGCCAAACAAACGCTTCATAAAACCGATTCTAAAAAGCAATAACATTCAAGGAAACACATTAAATTATCAAATTGGCAGCCCTATTAAGTTTGTCGCTAACGAGCTGTTGAATTAGTTTTTTTGTTGTTGTATTTATCTAGTCACATGAATGCACGTATTTATGCACAGAGCTGCGGTGCCATCAATAGCGGGCCATTGATAAATAGGAGACGGCACCGTAGACAAAACTAATACGATGTAGATCAGTAACAGTACGACAACGGTGGCAAAAATCGATCCATTAACCAACTAGGTCATTAAAAATATAAATTCGTTTATCGATACTTGTTTAATCGCATCTTTTGAACATCAAAGGCATACGATTCTGCTGACAGACTAAATGCTAAGTTCAGTACTTAGCATTTAGCCTTTAGAATTTTGTTTCGAAACCTTTTCTGAGTATTTATTATGTTATTACGGAAATACTGAAGTTACATTAGTATCAAAGAACGCGTTAATAGGTACATAACATTGTTGGACTAGCATTGTAATTTTATATGAATTATGAACGAGATTTCTAGGTGATGCCATTTAAATACCTTCCGCTATCAGTGGTGGATAAGAATTTTTTATTATAACCATATACAGAAATAATTTCACAGAATATTCTCCACCGTACACTTGGTACCACACGCAGAGAAGACAAAAGGGTTTCAGCAAACCTAGAGGTTCACAACGATGAAAATTGGGGGGTGAATCATTTACAAAATTATTGACAAGACAAGACAAAATAGTTGCTGTACTGTTCCATCATTACAGAGCGCACACATACAGGTGTCACACAATGATGGAGCGTGTGGAAATATGGTAAATTATGCCAATTAACTGCGCCGTCCATTGAAAAGTCTTTTTGCAAATCGCTTGCAATTAGATTGACGATTTCAGTGGTGTTAAAAAAATTATAATCCAAACGCTCTTGTTTATCCGAAGACATTTTATTACCGTTAAATCCTGAATGTTGCCGTAAATATGTCTAATATTTACAAGGGCTTTTAATGGCATATACTTTTCGTTTGAAATAGCCCATGCGTCAGTGATAGAAGCACTGCTAATGAGTTTTCACACAGTATTTTCTGTTTTACAATAATCTTCGCAACTTCATTCACAATTTTCCAAAGTTTGACGAATGCACACCAGAGACAACGAAAACTTTAAGTATATGAAACTTCGAAATTAATAATGACAATCATAAAGCCTAGATAAAGCCGTAAATGTAGCGCTAATTAGGCTGATAGTAAGGCTCATTGCAATGTTTGGGTGGGTATCCTCGTTCTGTCTATTTCTGCCGCGAAGCATTGCGGTTACAACATACAATAAAATTGAGACTTCAATCTCATGTGTGAAGGTGGGTGGCGCCATTCTATGTCGTGTCATCGGGCAGAGCACTAGCCAATTAACTTATCAAAACAGAAAAGGTAGTATAAAACCTTTATTATTGCCAGCTTGCTTAAAAAAAAGAACTGAAAATAAATTTGACCTTTTGTCTTGAAGCAGTCTGAGAAGTAGTCAAATCAAAGAGTATCGGGGACATTTATACTAAACCAAATGGTAAACAGTCGACGTGGAGGTCACCCAAAACACGTCATTCCGGATTCTCTCGGCCTATATCGGTGCTTTTAGGTACCATAAGCACCAGTCAACGTTCACGTCGAGCTTGTGACGAAAGACTAAGCGAGTATACTAACCCAAAGGCACAGCCCACTGAGTTTCTCAAGGTTCTTCTCAGTGGGTCGCAATTCCGATCTGGTGGTAGATTCTGCGTAGCACTGCTCTTGCACTGGGCTAGTGTTAGCAACACCCTCTGATTAGAGCCCCGTGAGCTCTCCTACTCGCCCGGTTACGCTGGCATAGCCCTCTTAGGCAGAAACCAGCTTAGGCAGAAAAAAAACTAAACTAATATTATTTATAAATTATTTCCATGAAAATCTAATAGCCTGTTGTGTTCATTATTAACTAGTGAATACGGACACGTTTGGCTGACAAATTTGTCGAAAACATTTCCGCACCATCTACCACCATAAAATTTATAACAAAAACTAAACAATGCTTCAACTCAATTGGATAACTAAGCGAGTGGAAACGTACAGTCACGCAAACAAACAAACAAAAGCTATTCAATTTATTAGATTTCTAACAAAATAACATGCAAATAAAATCGTTGCACATTGAATTTACAGTTAAGCGTGTTTATCTCCACCCCGTCAGGAGTATGGGCTGATGATAGATATTTATATTACTCGGAGAGCTGGAATAAATCAACTGAGACTGGTTGCCAATCGGATAACGGAGCCTGTCCGTTTCGGAGCTCCATTTACATTAACCGAGTATACTAGAGCATGTGTTCACTGACTTCAATAAACTAATTCGAATGACTTATCCTATTTTGATCCTTAATTTTTTTTTATTGCATAGATGGGTGGACGAGCTCACAGCCCACCTGGTGTTAAGTGGTTACTGGAGCCCATGGACATCTACAACGTAAATGCGCCACCCACCTTGAGATTCGGATTGTCGATAATCCCATTCTCACGGATCGTTTGGAGCCTCTGGGTCTGCGGAGGGACTTCGGTTCCCCCTGTATTTTGTACCGCATGTTCCATGGGGAGTGCTCTGAGGAATTGTTCGAGATGATACCAACTTCTCGTTTTTACCATCGCACTGCCCGCCACCGGAGTAGAGTTCATCCATACTACCTGGAGCCACTGCGGTCATCCACAGTGCGTTTCCAGAGATCTTTTTTGCCACGTACCATCCGGCTATGGAATGAGCTCCCCTTCACGGTGTTTCCCGAGCGCTATGACATGTCCTTCTTCAAACGAGGCTTGTGGAGAATATTAAGCGGTAGGCAGCGGCTTGGCTCTGCCCTTGGCATTGCTGAAGTCCATGGGCGACGGTAACCACTCACCATCAGGTGGGCCGTATGCTCGTCTGCCTACAAAGGCAATAAAAAAAAAAAAAAAAAAAAAAGGTTACTGGAGCCCATAGACATCTACAACGTAAATGCGCCACCCACCTTGAGATATAAGTTCTAAGATCTCAGTATAGTTACAACGGCTCCCACCCTTCAAACCGAAACCCATTACTGCTTCACGGCAGAAATAGACGGGGCTGTGGTACCTACCCGCGCGGACTCACAAGAGGCCCTACCACTAGTAAAAAAAATTGATTTGATTTGATTGAATTTTGATCCTTAATTGAGTAGATTTGTATGTGAGCGTGACAAATATCCTCGTCCTTCTTGCGTCGTATTCCTCAATGCTGAGGTTCGTGATCACCTTTCTCTGTCACTTTCTCTCGCACGATTTTTCTCCATCTGTTCATCCCTCTTCTATTTTCTCCATCTCTCTAGCTGTGTGGAGATTTTGTACAAACAAATACAAATATTAATGTCACTTGAACCAGGATAAATGTTC
Organism: Bombyx mandarina; assembly: GCF_003987935.1. Next base: position 9,566,727 of record NW_021011476.1, on the reverse strand, counting down.
CTTTTATTGATACTAATGAAACCAATAGTCGCCTAAACAGACCACATTGGTATACAGCTGTGATATCAATTGTAAGAGAACGCACTTAGGGTCATAGAGAAAGCTGTAATTTAAAATTGGAATAACCGCTAACAAAAAGTTCAATCGAAATAATTTCAGAAATAAATGAGCTAAGCGGTAATCATGAATGCACAAATACTCAACTGCATTTAATACAAATCAAACTGATACAGTTAATAATTTCCATAATTTCCAAAAAATGGAAGTGGGCGGGACACATGGTCAGAGGAAAAGAAAAATGGAGCAAAATAACTACACATTGGTACCCAAGGGAAGGCAAGAGGAAAAGAGGCAGGCAACAAAAAAGATGGGACGATGATATCAGGCAGGTTGCGGGCATAACATGGAGTAGAGTAGCCAGAGAGAGATCAGAATGGAGTAGGTTAGAGGAGGCCTTTGCCAACTGGCAAACGGACTTACAGAGAGTAAACAAGCACCAAATACACCAATTTTAATTTTCTAAAATACATATATATATATATATACATATATCAGAATAAGTACAGTAATATAAGAAACTTAATTGTATATCTGTTTTCCGAATAAGGGGCTCTATTATTACAGTTAATAAGCAAAAGCACCCATAGACACAGAACACTGACTTTCAACACCGATCCGATGGTAGATTCCACACTGCTCTTGTCAGGGCTGATGTTGGTAAATTAGAGACTTATCTTCGCGAGCTCGACAACCAGTCAAGTTGAAGCCATAATAACCCCTTGATACTACTGGCGGAATTAAAAAAGGAAGCATAAAATCAATTCAGTGCAAGTACTCGCATTAATGTAAACGGGTCATAAACTTATATCGATGATGAGGGCTTAAGTTATTGTTAAGTTAACGCACACTGCGTGTCCTGTCCCAGCAATCAGGCCAGTTCACGTGAGGCTTAAGGCAATAATAACTGTAGGAATGTAATAAAAGGAAATCACTCCCGCAAAACTGTGGCACACGTTTTATTCTTAAAATTAAATTGAAAAAAGGTGATGTTATTTAAGACTTTTTTTCTCGATCATATTATATGATATACAGTAACAGTTCTGCTTGGTTCGAAGAGCTGGATATCGGTTTCTGAGTGGGGTGTTCTGCAAATGGTATCTCACTAATAATTTCGATCTAAAAACAACCAAGTCTTAATTTAGGTGCTCAAGCATCTGACCTGCAAGTCAAAGCGAAACGCATTACTGCTTCACATCAGAAATGAATAGGTTAGAGCTAGAACATGCTCTACAACCAATAAATATATTTATAATATAATATTATAGATATGCTATGATATGTCCTTCTTCAAACGAAGCTTGTGGAGAGTATTATGTAGTAGGCAGCGGCTTGTCCCTGCCCCTGGCATTGCTGACCTCCAAGAGTGACGGTAACCACCTATCATCAGCTGGGCCATTTGCTCGTCTGCCTGCTAGGGCATTAAAAAACTAATAAAAAAAGATAACGAAAGAAAGCGGAATTGTCGGAACTTAAAATATAATCATATAGGCCTACCTACCTACCTACCTTATACCTACTAGACATACCAATTTTCAGCTGTATGTATCTGTATAAATATAATTAGAGTTATGAATTTTTGAAATTGTTTTATGATTCTGGTGGAAAATTGGGTTTTTCAAGTTACGACAATTTCGCGTTTTTTTTTGTCGATATAGAAACACATTACTTATGAGCAATGGCAAGCTAAATTCCTAAGAGACGTGATGCACGGGCATTTTCCACCCTAAACAATTGATTCCCTTCATATCCGTACTGGGATTGCCTAAAAAGGGTACCTCCAGGAAATTAAGTAGGCGACTGTTCAATACTTTTTGATTGATGTTAAAATTGATTGATTACTTGACACGTTTCATGTGGCTCATGATTTTATCGCAAATTTCCTTTTCTCGTTAGGCACTGTGACGACGTTTTTTTTGGCATCTGAAACAAAATATTGTAATATTATTGCCAACAATACATACATTCATAAAAACTAGAGCTCCCCAGTAATCGAAATTCGAGTATAATTAATTGAAATTATAAGTTTAAATATTATTATATTTCTGTTGTCAAGAAGTAAGTGTGTGAAGGAGGAAGTGTGAAAGTAGCACCGGTAATCAACAAATTAAAGAGCGAACGGTTAGCATGGTATGGACATGTGATGCGTAGAGAGAAGATGCATTTGACTAGAAGATGTATGGAAATGGTAGTGCAAGGTAGAGGGGGAAAAGGTCGACCGATGAAGACATGGATGGAGTATGTGAATGGCGATATGAGAGAGAGAGGAGTCAGTGTTGAGATGACGGCGGATAGAGAAAGAAAAAAAATTGCTGTGCCTACCCCACCTAGTGGGATAAGGTGGATAAAAAGAAGAAAACGGTACTATTGTCAAAGACTATTATTATTATACTTCTATAATATAGATTATATATAATATAGATAACACAGATTGCGCCAATACTACACTATAGACAAATAATATTAAAGACAAACAATGTTATCCTATTCTCAATTTGACCACATTCTTTAACAATAAACTAAAGAGTATACATACGTGTGTGTGTCAAATACATAGTGGTGTGTGTAATATTTTTGTTGTTGTTGATATAACGTATTCATTACGCATAATTTACAAAAAAATATTCTGCACTCCTTCTCTATAAGCGTGGAAAATTTCATACTCCTCCGTCCGCGCAATTTACGTAAAAAGGCCTACATGGTTTTTGCTTTACCTAATCTAATGATCTTCAAAATCCGGCTCCAAGAATTAAGTAACTAGCCCCCGGACCAATGAGACGATCAACTTTGCAGAAATTCTTACATTTACGCGATTTCAAGACACATATTAAAACAACTTTTACGGTACAATCTCTATAATCATCTCACTTTCATAAATACCATTTCACAATCTCAGAAGTTTTGCAGTTTTCGTGTCCACTGACGCCTGATCAAATCTATCATTGTTATATGACTCATAACCTAATAAACAATACCAATATTCTGTAGCAATAAAGCCTGTCAATCACGATTCAAAAGTCGGCTGCGTGCGGAAATATTTTGATCGGCACTTGATTGTGGCAGCTGGAAGGAAATGAAACGTATTGGCATTCTCCGGTTTCCGTACAATTGAAGACTTCGATTTGAAGGAACGTTCGGTTTTAAAGGGGCGCATTTTTGAGGAAACTCCAACATATAAAGAATGTGTTCTTAAATTTCCTTGACTCGAAGTCAACTTATTTGTCTCTTCCGAAGTCGTTAGAGCCTATATAGGTGACTGGCATTGCGTAGAGCTTGAGACACAAGTCTGAAATCTCTTTTTTAAACGGTAGGGAATTATCTAATTAAGTACCTACTAGTCTCTAAGGGTATTTTGGTTTCAATTGACTATTAGGCAAGGTTCAGTCTAAGTACAAGCAGCGCTTCGCTGAATCCACGATTTCATTCACCATTGAGTTTCACGGTGAAGGAATAACATCGTGTAATAAAAATCAAATCCGCAAAATTATAATTTGCGTAATTACTGGTGGTACGACCTCTTGTAAGTCCGTACGGGTGGGTACCACTAGCCTGCCTATTTCTGCCGTGAAGCAGTAATGCGTTTCGGTTTGAAGGGTGGGTCGGCCGTTGTGACTATACTGGGACCTTAGAACTCATATCTCAAGCTGGGTGACGGCATTTACGTTGTGGATATCTATGGGCTCCCGTAACCACTTAACACCAGGTAGGCTATGAGCTCATCCACCCTACTATGCAAAAAACCAACGGATCGGAATCGCGACTCTATAAGAGGATACTGCGAGAAACTCAGTGGGTTGTGCTGAGGGTAAAGTATATCTATCTGTATTGGAATAGTATGACGCTCTAACTCATTGTTCCTGAACATGTACACAATAAAATGGGTCTATATTAGTGTAGAGTGCATAATCATCATCAAACTGTTATACGTCCCTTCAAATCGCAACGCATGATTGCTTCACATCACTCATAAGCCTAGCCAATAGTGATAATTCAGATGTTTTTGCTTCGGATGTCAAGAAATGTTTACCGAAACTCAATAATTCAAGTTAGAGATAAAGTTATCACCCGTTCACTTTGGACCCAAATAAAATGTCAAACAATTTGCATTCAGTTGTCTTGTTACATCTACATTACTAAAATTAATTGGACCATTAAGCTTAGGTTTTCGTGACTTTACTTTATCTTGCCTTATTGACAGTAATAGAGTAATAGTCAAACTAGCAATATACAATCGTTCATATAAGCAATAGTAATTGTATTTTTTTAACTGATATAAATTCTTATATTAGTGAAATATTAGTTATTAGTTAAATATTAGTTAATAGTTAAATATATTAGTTAAATAAAGAGCGGACGGTTAGCGTGGTTTGAATATTATGATGCGTAGAGAGAAGGTGAATGTGACTAGGAGGTGTATGGAAATGGTAGTGCAAGGTAGAAGGGGCAGAGGTCGACCGAAACAGACATGGATGGAGTGTGTGAATGACGATATAAGAGAGAGAGAGGAGTGAGTGTTGAGATGACGGCTGATAGAAGAGAATGGAAGAGAAAAATTAGTTGTGCCGACCCCATCTAGAGGAAGGTTGACAAAAAGAAAAAAGATTAGTTAAATAATCAGGAGCATTATTTGTGCTCAAATTAAAATAAAGTCTTATTAAATCTCACACTTTATTATTGTTCTTGAGACGTGAAATCTATATCTCAATTGAGTACTAATTACGCAATTAAAATTTTATTTTTCTACAGGTTTGATTTTCATTACATGATCTTATTCATGAAGAATAACTTTAGTACTTATTTCTGTTTAAAAAAAATGGTACCGGTCTGCGAGATTCAAACACCGACACAGACGCATCGCTCGATTACACCAGCCGTCTTATCCTTTAGGCCACGACGACTTCTTGTTATAATTCCTCTGTGCTTCCGAAAGTTAGCGATTTGGAATAATGTACCAGTAATTCCTTCGTTCATCTAAAAACATGACTCATGGTTAATAAAAAATAATAAAATCCTTCATCGCTTTAGACGTCAGACATCTCACGTGTTCCAGAGACTTGGCAATAAATAAGAGGGTAATTAAGAAGGCACGAAAAAAAACACTTCGGTACCTTGTCATGACTCTTTGTCTGTTTGTTTTAACGGCAATAAATATCTGTAAGAACGTAGGTAACAAGTCGAAATTATGACACTGCTGTCGGCTCACCCCTTTTAAATCATCGTTTCACAGAGCAAGCAAACAACTAGAAGCGAATTTATTTAGATTTCATATTTTATAATTCATCGATGAGTAGATAAGTCGAGTGTCTCTCGAATTGTGATCAGGAAATGTGATTTCACTGTGGAAAACTCCTAGGCTTGCAGAACGAGCGACCTCCTAAACTGAAGGTTTATAAAATGAGTAGCATATGGTCGACCTAATCCTAATAAAATATTATTTCACTTCACTCGACTCAAGCCAATGACCTTGCCCCCAGACTGAAGTAGATGAGACTGCACTCAAGATAAAAATAGGGGAGGTTTATACGGTAACAATTTAGAGAAGCAGAGGCAGAAGTCCAATGCGCTGGTCGGATCAGACACACTCCACTCCCAACACTTCAGTTCACGTTGCTATCCACACAGCCGAGGATAGGCAGGAAAGGCGCAGGATAAGGAGAAAGTTGTTAGAAGAGGCCACAACCCTCAGCATTAAGGATTATCAACGCAGGGAGTGATACGGATGACATAATATGACATAGCTCGTATCTTCTAATTGTTAGCGCCATAGACTATTATCATTAAGATAATTTAACGACAAGGACGTAAATTTCTTGTTTAATAAAATATTAAATCTATTTACACAAGTACGCAAAAACATTACCATTAATTAGTACCATTGTGGCGGGTAGCGATCATACAACGCAAGATAATTGACAGATGCCTGAATCTCGCTTACGACATTTTCAAGATAAAGCGGATATATACAAGTTCCGAACAACAACATTCGGACCGTCGGTCTACCGAGCAATATTACCCGCTCCCGCTGAAGCGAGATTCAGGCATCTGTCAATTATCTTGCGTTGTATGATCGCTACCCGCCACATCACATCGTATATTCCTCTAAACCATTACCATTACCGTTTTGTTGTTTTGTTTTGTACCATCACCAGATAATACAATTTTCTTCTTTTTACGTCATCAATTTTTTTTTGTTTTGCTTACTGTCCATTGACGAGCTTTACTGCGATTTTTTTTCTAGATAAGTTTATTTTTCCAGAACAAAACGAATCTAAACGTTGATGTGTTAGTGATTACGGTCGAATTTCGATTACTGGGTGGAGAATAAATTAATTAAATGCTGTCTATAACATTCGCGACTCTGTAACGAGCCCACGTTGTATGCAAATGCGCGAATGGAACTCTGTACGGACTTATGTCACACAAATCCTTCTGCTTGTCCATTGTTAGTTATTGATGCTTCACATACAACACTGAAGATTTTGTATTATACAAATTCATAAGTGGATATTATTTTATTTGCAATGCTGTATTTAATGGACAACAGAAATGCGAGTGTGTGCTCAAACATATTCTTATTTGTTGACAAGAAACTCATAGACAAAGGAAATCAGATTAACCTTGAAGTTGAAGCTTCATTTGTATTACATAAGAGCTATGTCACAAATCAAAATGAAACGCCCAAAAGCTTAGAGCGGTAGGACCTCTTGTGAGTCAGCAGGGGTAGGTACCACCACCCTGCCTATTTCTACCGTGAAGCAGTAATGCGTTTCGGTTTGAAGGTTGGGGCAGCCGTTGTAACTATACTGTGACCTTAGAACTTATATCTCAAGGTGTGTGGCGCATTTACGTTGTAGATGTCTATGGGCTCCAGTTACCACTTAACCCCAGATGGGCGGTGAGCTCCTCCGCCCATCTAACTAATAAAAAAATCTCAGCGGCAGAAATAAGCAAGATTTGCCATAAAACCCCCCACCAGTTTATACACGTTTTTGAAACATTGCCTTCATGGACAGTAAATTTCAAGCCACCCTGGATTCCACCATCTACGATGCTCTCAAAGTAGCCGAAGTCAAGACCAGATGGTACAAGGTCGTGAGGCCGAACCTTATGGATGGAGTTGACCACGAATCTTAGACATGAAGAGTACGACTGAAAGTGAATATGGCTATAGAATGAATTCCCTTCAACAATGTTTATATATATAACTTTATAACTTTCATCAAACTTTGACTAGAGTATTCAGTTGAGATATGGCGTAACTCCAGCCATGGTAACGAAAAAAACATATTTTTTTTCATAAAAATTAATATCGTATTTCTAATTATTGTTATATGTTTTCAAATTCGAATAAAAATTTTAAGTCTTTTATATCATTATAGCGGCCCGCTCCGGCTCCGCTCGGGTCTTTAACCAAAATTTCAACGGTTTTTTTTTTTTTTTAAATAAAAGAACACTTATTGCGGCATAACTACAATAGTTAGACATATGTTGCCCCGACACTTTTTGTAATTAATAATGTGTTCTACAAAGTCGTAGTACATTCTTTTATTCTATCATCAATAGTTTTCGCAGGGCACGCGATGTAAAGAATATTTTAAGTAATTTTTTTACACCTTGAGTTATATTATTGGAGTTTTATTAAATATCCCTATTTTTTTTCATAAAATATCATAGCCTATGTCATTCGGAGATAGTGTAGCTTCCAAACAGTGAAGTAATTTTTCCAATCGGTTCAATAGTTCCAGATCCTATTCAATACAACAAATCTTTCCTCTTTATTATATTAGTATAGATATATTATGATACTGAACCATGCATCCTATTGATTTGAAACTTGGTATCCGTGTAGAAAATACATGTACTTAATGGATAGGCTAATATATATATGAATGTTGGACTCCCTAATAATAATGACAATAAATAATAATGTTAATTTTAAATGCTCAGCAAAGCGGGCGAGTACGGCTAGTTACTAATAGAGATGTTTAGAAGGCGCTTAATTTAGCGGTATCTAAACTATCAAGCAAATTCAATCAATCTATTAGAATGTAAATATTTAATAATGAATAGACATGTGTACTATGTTAAATGTACAAAATATTTATGCACGTATCTCTCGATCATTCATCTTGTTTGGATCGATTACCATAAATAGTAATTAATAATTTGGTTTTTTTTTTTGTCGTTGTTTGTTAAGGTTAACGGTGAAACTGTATGCTTAATGTGTGACTTGTTTCGTGGCTGCGAGCTGTAGGCTTTAATTTAAAAACACCTGCCGAGCTAGGCTGTGACNGTTAAATGTACAAAATATTTATGCACGTATCTCTCGATCATTCATCTTGTTTGGATCGATTACCATAAATAGTAATTAATAATTTGGTTTTTTTTTTTGTCGTTGTTTGTTAAGGTTAACGGTGAAACTGTATGCTTAATGTGTGACTTGTTTCGTGGCTGCGAGCTGTAGGCTTTAATTTAAAAACACCTGCCGAGCTAGGCTGTGACACATTAAAAGCGATTAGCGATAAAACGCTTCGCCAAAAAAACCATCGTGCTTTTTATTGCTCTTGAAGACATATGAGCATACGGCCTTGATGGTGAATGATTACCGTCGCTCATAGACATCAGTGCTAGAGGCAGAATCAGGACGATGCCTACTGTTAAGTACTTACTCTCTGGAAGTTTCGTTCAATAAGGATATCTTTTTTTTCCTCCGTATGCTGATAGCCTTGAGAGGCTGTTTCAGCTTCGTCCTAACATGCAGGTGAGCTCACAGGGCTCAAACCTGACCACGAACCCTAGCAAGTGCTTCGCAGAATCCACCACCGGATCGGAAACGCGACCCACTGAGAAGATCCGGCGAGAAACTCAGTGAGCTTGTGGGTTAATTTACTCGTCGAGCCCTTCGTTACAAGCTACGGGTACGACGAGAACGATGACTGGTAAGGACATGTCATAGCGCTCGGAAAACACCGTAGTGGGGAGCTCATCCTAAAGCCGGATGGTGTCCGAAAATATCTCTGGAAACGTACTGTGGATGAAGGCTATTATATCAATTATATCAATATTTTACTGGTGGTAGGACCTCTTGTGAGTCCGCACGAGTAGATACCACCGCCCTGCCTATTTCTGTCGTAAAGCAGTAATGCGTTTCGGTTTGAATGGTGGGGCAGCCGTTGTAACTATACTTGAGACCTTAGAACTTTTATCTCAAAGTGGGTGGCGCATTTACGTTGTGTGTGTTACATGTCTATGGGCTCCAGTAACCACTTAGCACCGGGTGGGCTCTGAGCTCGTCCACCCACCCATATTGCTTAATAAAAATAATAAAAAGATGAAAACTTTTTTAATTTGGCTTACATATATATTTTTATACTATGAGATGTACTGTTACTTTCCCAAATAAGAAAGAAAAAAATCGATGAAAAAAATAACGTATTTAAGAAGATGCTTATTGCAAGTGCAAGATGATTTTGTGAAATCGGCAGTTCTTGCAGCGACTCAAAAATTGCAACCAACTGTGCAATAAAAAAATAAAATAAAAAAAATAGCTACGAATTTTTAGTGGACTACATGCTCGACCGATCACCCGATTCTGTTGCTTCATAAAGTATATGCGCGCGATGATTTATTCGTGAGCTCGCCCTAATTATTCGGGCCGTACGTTTTCGAGATCAACTTTTTCTCGGTTCCGAGTACGGAGCTCGCTCGCACACTCATTGTTTAGTGCGTTCATTTTTGCTTTTATTTTTCGTAATTCTGGGAACGTGACCGTTATTTCCAGTCACACCCGCGCGAAAAACTTGTGCTTTATTTTGGTGAGGCGAAACGCAACTGTGGCATTAACAATGTCAGTATTATTATTACTAGATACAGACCGAGCTATGCTCGATTTTTTTTTGGTAACGCCATCTTGTTGTGTTTTTAAAGCGGTTAGTTGCCCTCAATTAAGAAAAATAGTATTATTATTCGCCAATAGATGTCGCGAAGAGTTGATTATTGAAAACACGAATAAAACAACATTTTCTGAAAATAAATCGTAGCCAGATCGATTTATCGCCCCCGAAATCCCCTGTATACTAAATTTTATGAAAATCGTTGGAGCCGTTTCCGGGATTAGATACAAGAATTGCTCGTTTAAAGGTATAAGATTCGCAAAAGCGGCCTGACACGATGACCCTCTTATCGTGGCCGCCTCTAACTAGATATCCGACCCAAGCGACGAGGCAACGCAAATCCACCATCGCCCTAAACATGTCTTATCGGACCCTATTCTACTCTCGGCACTTTTCAGGCATTCCAAGTATCGGTCACCGTTTTTTACGAACTTATCAATGCGACAAAGAGTTCGTCGTACAACTTAACCTACAGACCGAGCGTACTTAGTTTTTCGCCGGATCTTTTCAGTGAGTCGCGATTCCGATCCGGTGGTAAATTCTGCGAAGTGTTACTGCAAAAAGTCAATACCAAAGGCTATCAAGCTGCAAAATGTAATCCTAAAAACACACCTATCTCATTAAAATTTAAATCACAGTCTGCACGTCTTGAATTCGGATACAAAAAAAAAACAGAAGTTAAAAAACTTACTACAAAAACATATCCGTGCATTTTTACCTATGACCTCACAAACGTTCTTGCGGGCTATTACATACTATAAAAGCTATTATCCACTAGTTCACATCTCAATCTAAAGGTTAACCGTATGTCTGTTACTGTCAGATATCGCGCCCCGCTGCGCGTCCGTGCGTGTTTTATTGTGGTCCAAGCTACAAACTGACGTAGGGTACGATGAATGAATAATATTTTGTAAAAAAAAAAAACAATTTTCATACAAAATTTTCTGAACATCAACTATGTAACGGTAGGCAGTGGCTTGGCTCCTACCGTCTGCATTGCTGACGTCCATGGGCGACAGTAATCACTCACCATCAGGTGGGCCGTCTGCTCTTATGCCTACAAGGGCAATAAAAGTAATATGTAGAAACTTCTACGAATATTTTCAGATGTGTCTGAACCAATTAGTCTTCGGGTGAGTAATGCTCTTTATCACATTCGGAGTACTGTCGTCAAAAGCCAATGGAACTAAATTTCTGAACAAAGAGTAGGTACTTACATTAGGGCAATCTGAAAAAAGTAGAAAAAGGTTTTAAGAAAATGCTGAAGTGAGCTGGTCAAGGACGGACTTTAGTTGAAGCAGATAAGTTCCTACATGGAACCCGTCAATTCACTAATATAGTATGAGGATTGGCTAATAATTCCCCTGCTTTTTTGATAAACTAAACAAGTCATCCTGTAAACTTAAATACACTCTCTGCACCTTGTTAGCAATTATTATTCTAAAAACAAATATCACGAGGCCTGAGTTGGACCTGTGAGACTTTGGTATCTGGGACCTTCATTAGATTCCATATAGAAAAGGACCATTTGGATATTTTGACGCTGACCACCAAGATATCTTTGTGGCGCAGTCAGCAGGTTAGCATCAATAACTTATCATTAACAACTACCTTGATCTACTTAGCTGGTTTTGTATACTGCAAAATTCAAATCCTTCGAAGTCGGTTTACGTACTTTTTTTTTCTCCTACCTATGTTGATAGCCTTGAGAGGTTATTTCAGCTTCACCTTAACGTGCAGGTGAGCCCACGGGGCTCAAACCGGAAGTGTTGCTAACACTGACCCTAGCAAGAGCAATGCTTCGCAGAATCTACCACCGGATCGGAGTCATACGAAAGATCCGGCGAGAAACTCAGTGGGCTGTGTCTGTGGGTTAATTTACCCATCGAGCCCTTCGTCGCAAGCGACGGGTTCGGCGAAGACGGTGACCGGGCTTACGTCCTAATAATACATTCTATAACTACAAAAATTTTTGGCATTTAACGCTCCCGCTACCTCTTTTGTCAACTACCACACCGATATAATTTGTTCAACTAAATTATCTGTAAATCCAGCGCTTAGAATGTTATGTTTAATAACTTTTACCATGGGAGGCTGATTCGTAATTGTACCCGTTACATTACAAACTTATTTAATGCAAACAAATTTTAATGTTTCGACGAACAATAAATCGTTGTGTGGTTGTTTAAGATGAAATAAACGTGATTTTAATTACAGGTGTTTCGATTATGGACAATTTGAAATTTAAGACTTAAAGTATAATTCAGTCAATGATTTTTTATACAACAGATATGTTATCTTCATAGTAACTGACTCTTCAAATCTGATCGCGCCATATATATCTACATACCTACCGATATAGTACACACACATGTTGACAAGTAGCATTAATGAAAAGTACAAAAGATGGGATAAGCGCGTGAGTAAAAAAGATAGCTATAATTGGAACGATTGCACTTGTTATTATATTATTATTGCATTTGTTTAGACGCGACTAAAGACGAAACGTCCCAATTGGCCTGTTTTCGAGTCTTCACTTGACGTGCGCTTGAAACATATCTGCTTCTTTTTACATATAAAATATCATTGACTTTAGTACATTTTATCATGCAAATTTAAAACAGACATAGAAAATTTTCAACTACGTAATTAATGTCTTAATTCACCCGTGTTTTGCCTTCACGAATCATATTTTTAAGCACCAACCTATTGTTTCAAAACCATCAGAACAATAATTTTTCAACAAGATAATTTCGCGACTTCGGTAAATACCATTATTAGCTTTAGTATCGGACTATTTTGGAAAACAGAAAATCTAAAAACAGAACAGAAGCCTCAATTAAAATCGATATTAGACACAAGAAAATTCTTAATTAATTTTAATGTTTTTTATACTAACTAAATTTATATTTTAAAATCATTGATCGCAATGAATCGTCGCGCCACAACTGAATTGCGACAGTTTAAATTATAAATCACTTGATTATTCACGAGACTAATTTGCTTAAAAGAAATATTGTTTAATATCCAATGATAAAATTATCTAGTTGTATTTACCCTTTTTGTTGACGTATATAATATATGTAGACGAAGCTATGACTAAAATGGCGTTTATCTGTCACTAGCTGTTTCACTCGTAAACGTTACAAATTAAATACCACCTTGAGACATGAGGTTGAAACCGCAATGGTACTTAAAGCTTCAAATCAAAATCAAATCAAATCAAAATTTTTTATTCAACATAAATGAAAGTACATACTTGTTGAACGTCAAAAAAAACTACCGCCAATTCACAAGAACTAGCCTCCGTCCTGAGAAGAATTGGCAATAAACTCAGCGGGCATGTCTTTTTTTTTTACATATGAAATTATTATTTATTTATTTTTTAATATTAGATTTTTTTTTAAATATGAATTTTTTACAATGAGTAATATAACGTAACAATTACTACAATATTGAAATGCCTGGAGCGAGCAACTCATTCCCACTTTGTGCAATCTTCTAGATAATCATTGACTTTATAGTAAGCTTTATTGCACTTGCCGCTTAATTGCGGATCCTCCCAAATCAGAACACAAGACTGCTTCGCTGCAATAACCAGGATGATGGAACATAGCCATGTAGGCACAAACTTAACAAAAAAATTCGGCTTATTTTTGTCCAGTAAAATCCTAAATTGAATTTTAGCTCACTGAGTTTCTCGCCGGATCTTCTTATTGGGTTGCGATTTCGATCCGGTGATAGATTCTGCGAAACGCTACTCTTGCTAGGGCTGGCTTTAGCAAATTGGTTAGGGTAGGTTGAGCCCGTGAGCTCAGCTGAGAGAATTTGATCTGTGAGAATTCTGTGAGAGTTGTTTTATACTTCTACGTTACGGGTTAAAAACTTTTCGAATATTTTACGGTTCTGTGAGTGATTTGCTTTATTGGTAGACTAGCGACCCGCCCTCGCTTCGCTTCGGAAACATTAAAACACAAATGAAACCAAAAAAAATAAATAAAAAAAAATAAAAAAAAAGTAGCCTATGTTCATCAGGGACAATGTCGGCTTCTAATGGAAAAAGAATTTTTCAAATCGGTCCAGTAGTTTCGGAGCCTATTCGAAACAAACAAACAAACAAACAAATCTTTCCTCTTTATAATATTAGTATAGATCATAGAAATAGGAAATTTGAAGTAAGGAATTTTGAAGTGAAAACTTCTTTAGAATCGTTGTGATTTCAAACCGGATGCAACGGAAAAAACGACAGGTAAGAGACACAAATACAAAAATGTGTAGGATGAAGCCAGCAAAGAATGAGACAGAAATATACATACTATTTAATACAGCGCCATCTGTGAGATTTTTTAATACTAACGTGTGTATGAAAGCTCTTGTAGTAAATTTTAATTTAGGATTATACGTGAAATTAAAATATCAATTCACAGAGGGCGCTACCTTACAATTATTTACTAATGACAAAATTTTACATATACTTAAGACGTTTAGGATAATTGTATTTTAATTTTGGAAGGTTTCACTTCTACCACGTGTGAATTGCACACATATTTTTTTTACAAGGCAAGACGATTATATATAATGAGGATGGATATGTCGAGCGACTTTTGCGAATACTCACCTTTATCGTTTATCTTACTTTCATAAAAAATGCTTCGTATTATTTAATCATAGTCCGTATGGCCAGAATAACTGCCCATTAGACATTAGATCGAACAGTTCAGAACATATTTTTAATAAATTTATAAGAGACAATTTAAGAAGCGATATAAGATCACGTATCAATTTAAATCAGATATGATTGTCGCCATTTCTATAAGCACGTGCTATGGCTCGTTGGCTCGAGTGTGACAGAGATAGACGTAGATAAATGGATACGGAATTATTGTATCACAGTCATTTTCGTAACTAGACCTGATAGGTATCGATATGTGGATGGGTTCATGCTGTAAATAGCAACGTAGAAATATTAATTATCTTCTACATTAATTTGAATTGGTTGCTTATTACATATGATATGATGCACAGTAATTATATATTATAACATTAACTTCTATTTCTAAGTGATGACAGAATGCAACAAAAAATATTCCAAGGTATTATTAACAATTAACTTATCAGACACACAGATTTAAAGAAGGTTCTCTCCTGTCTTGTGAGATGGGATTGAATTCTAGATTGTGTTCAATGAATGCAGTCCCGGCTCTCAAACTAAAAAACATGACTGCTTCGAAGAAAAAATAAGTAGTATAGTGATACTACTTACCTAATTTCGTGAATTCAAATTCAAATTCAAAATCATTTATTTCAACTTGGATGTCATCAAAAACACACTTGTTGAATGTCAAAATGTAAATGAAAATGTTAACTCTACCACCGGTTCCAAAAAAAGCCACAATCCTGAGAAGAACCGGCGAAACAAACTCAGCGGCCTTTTTTTTTTGGTTTTTTTTTTTTTTGAGCTCACTGCACCTTCAGAATCATAATTTACTCGTACCTACTGTAGCTATTCTCAATATTTCTATACGCTGCTGAGACGTGGACCGTGCGAGACGTGGAAAGGAAGAATATAGACGCTCTGGAAAAGTGGTGCTGGAGAAGAATTATTGGAGTTTCGTGGACCGACTTTCGTACAAACGTCTCGATACTTTAGGAACTCGGCATCAAGCAGCGTCTATTTGGTATAGTACAGTCTCGAATGGTGGATTTCTTCGGACACGTTTCGCGACGAGATGGCCGGTCCATAGAACGCCTCGTTGTACAGGGAAGCGTTGATGGTACAAGACCGCGCGGGATGCCACCAATGCGGTGGACCGACCAAACTAAAACTGCAGTGGGAGGTCCCCTAAATGAGTGCAGTAGAATGGCCTCAAGCGGGAGGGATGGCGCGACATCGTGAGACGCATCAAGTATGCCCCTTCCAACACTACATGACGATCACGACCACTCTGTCAAGAGTGACACGATTGAGAAGAAGAAAAAGAACTATAGCTACCAGATTTTGTCTCGCTTGTCGAAGGAAAATCAGAGATTTAATATGTAACTATGAGAAATTTGTACAAAATATTTGATATATAGACACGAAAAATAAAAGAGATTGTTTTAACTAATACTTTTAATTTTGCTTAGCAACATTCTGCATCAACCCAACCACAATGACAAGCCGAGACAAATCCTTGGTAAATTACTTGGTTCTGTGTGAAATGGAATTGTCGAGGGATGATAATGCGACGTGACGCTTTCTCATACCGAACACAATCATTGTACACTTGAAGACAAATAAATTGTTCGCGATGTTATTTTCTTTCATGTGCAGGATTCAGCTGTATAATACGAAAGTTATAGAATTGAAATGATTAAGAAATTTGATGACAGTTAAATTAATACAAATAGCAAGATCGGTGTTTCGCAGAATCTAGCACCGGATCGGAATCGGGACCCACTAAGTAGATCCGACAAGAAACTCAGTGCGTTGTGTCTGTGGCTAAGTTCGCTCGTCAAACTCTTCATCGTAATCAAAGAGTTCGACGAGAACGGTGACCAGCGCTTTAAGAGCCTAAAAGCACCGAGAGTGGATCGGGGGATCCGACAAGACATGTTTCGAAAGATATGTATTTAACAGCGACCACGATAAGAAGGTTATCGTGTCGCGCCACTTTTTCGAAGTAGCATTCTGACGCTACCTTAAGGTACTTACATATCTGTTCTAAGACAGACAATCTAATTTGTAGGATGAGACATCCCTTATACTAATAAGAATTATTTGTGTGGTGGTGGGTCGCGGCATTCATGTTGTGATTTCCAAAGCCCCCTAACTAACAATAGGAGAGCTGCTTGAATTATTCTAATAATTCGTTCATAATTCTACACATAAATTAATTTTATAGCTTCAGATTTCTTCATCTCTGTCTACGCTGTTTTATTGAGATTCTACATCAATTCTCACTGTTTTTCGAAGAACGCATACGCGGAAAAAGTAGATGTTAATTGAAGTCCACTTTCTTTTCATTTAAAAACACATTCAGTAGTTAATATTGAGCCGAATGTTCATGATCGATTTCGGAACTTGCATGCAATTATTGGAACGAAGCTCCTTATGGGACCATACGGAGGGGAAAAAACGTCCGTAACGTAAGATTTTTATTATTTATGTATAGTATTAGTATGATGGCTATACAGTGTCTAATGTATAGTCTACGCGGTGACGGCTATTAATATTATTCATATAAATAGCTGTTTCTTTGTATATTATTATTATATATATATTTTTATAAATCATCACTACATAGTATAAAACAAAGTCGCTTTCTCTGTCCCTATGTATGCTTAAATCTTTAAAACTACGCAACGGATTTTGATACGGTTTTTTTTAATAGATAGAGTGATTGAAGAGAAAGGTTTATATGTATAATAACATGCATTAAATAGTGGAGAAATCAATAATACATTACAGTTTCCGAAGCGAAGCGAGGGCGGGTCGCCGTAAAAAAATCATAGTAAAAAATGTATACCCGAATAATTATTTTCGTTATACCTCGAATAGAACTTAAAATTAATATATTTATAATAAGAACATACGTTCCTGTCCGGTGTCCCACGACACTACACTTCTTTTGATTTCTTGAGAATGTCGGGACTCTTTAGGTTATTCTCGGATTTCTTCTAATTAATGACATGAGATAGAGATGATAGATATTACAAAATATACACTTTAATTATAGTGTAGTATTTATTACGTTTCTTGATCTGCTCTAGAACAAAGTCATACTTAGACATCATTATCTTTGAACTAATCGCCAATTGCTCTATCCATATCGGTTAGTGATTGATACAAAATAAAGAAACATGTCATTATTTTTCTCGGCAGTGTACACTACAATCATACGTCACGTGCGAACTAACACAGTGTATTAAGGTGTCGTGATGTCATCAGACGACATTACGAGACGGGGATCCGTCAAGTTATTCGGTACAATAGCGGAAAATGTTCTAGCTGAAATAGCTTTGACTATTTTAAAATGTAACCAACATAGAGACGGAACTTCATAAGGATTGAAGTCGTCGTGACCTAAATGATAAGACGTCCGGTGCATTCGTGTTGAGCGATGCACCGATGTTCGAATCTCAGGCGGGTACCAATTTTTCTAATGAAATACGTACTCAGCCGTTGTAACTATACAGCCGTTGTTACTGGAGCCCATAGACATCTACAACGTAAATGCGCCACCCACCTTGAGATATAAGTTCTAAGGTCTCAAGTATAGTTCCAAGTTAAAGGCCAATGGGTATGTCTTTGATGTTATTTTATGTGCTTAAATATAATCGATTAAAATCGATTTATTAACTCACTAATATAATATAAAAAAATATAAATAAAACGTTTTTAGGTATTCCCAAATACTGAAAATGCTTTATTTATATACTTAAAATGTTTATTTAATACGTAAAAGGTTTTGATGTTGGAAATATTTTTCCCGCAAAAATCAAAAACCTTGTTTTTTCAATACAGTAACTTTTTTTAAACTACTTATTGTAAACTTTAGTGGCGCTCATTTGGAAGAAAGTAATTGCATATTTTTTTTATGACAGAATTAATCTATTGTCCGCTTTGGGCCTGAAATGGGCATTCCCCTTTTCAGGATAAGTGAAGGCTTAGTCTGTCTGTTTAAATCTAATTGTTCGCATTATAGTCGTTTAAAAGATAGGCGAACGTGCTCACGGCCTATCTGGTATTAAGCGTTTGCCTATAAACAATGCGAGCTAGTTGAATCAAATATTATCATATTAAGTGATTAATGTATTTCCTACTAGTGGTCCCGCAGTAGTCAAAATACGGCTATAATTAATTGAAATTGTAAGTTTGTACACTATTATGATTCTATTTTCAAAGACTATTATACTTCTATAATCACAAATTTCGCCAAGACTACACTATAGAAAAATATTAATAATGACAAACAATATTTAATCTATTCTCAATTTGACCACAGACGTCAAGAACAAAAGTTTGACAATAAATAGTATGCATGCGTGTGTGCGCCAACTACATTGTGTGTAATGTTTTTTTTATTGGTTTAATGTATTTTTTAGGCATAATTTAAAAAAATATTAACATTATGCACTCCTTCTCTATATTTTCTATAAGTGTGGGAAATTTCATACTCCTCCGTCCGCGCAATTTTCGTAAAAAGGGATACAAAGTTTTTCTTTCACGTATTAATATATTATTATAGATAATTAAAGTATCTCAGCCACCCCGAGGTTGCTACAGAGTGCTAATTCACTTCCCAACCATTCCAAGTGGTAGTGCTCATGATAATGTGACATAATGAAAACATTTAAAACGTCGTGGCCTAAAGGATAAGACGTCCGGTGCATTCGTATGTAGCGATGCAACGGTGTTCGAATCCCGCAGGCGGGTACCAATTTTCTAATGAAATACGTACCTAACAAATGTTCACGATTGACTTCCACGGTGAAGGAATAGCATCGTGTAATAAAAATGAAACCCGTAAAATTATAATTTGCGTAATTACTGGTGGTAGGAGGTCTTATGAGTCCGCAGGGGTAGGTGCCACCAACCTGCCTATTTCTGCCGTGAAGCTGTAATGTGTTTCGGCTTGAAGTGTGTGACAGCCGTTGTAACTAAATTGAGACCTTGGAACTCATATCTCAAGGTGGATGGCGGCATTTACGCTGTAGATGTCTATGGGTTCCAAGTGGGGTGTGAGCCCGTCCACCCATCTAAGCAATAAAAAAAGTCCTATTTTCCTATAAATGGAAAAAATCATAAGAATCCTCTGGACGGTAATATGGCCGAAAAACAAAAATTAAAACACTGCCATCTACTGAAATTTACGCGAACTATGCATCCGTGAAGTATAACAGCACAAACATTCTGGTTTTTATTATGCTCGTGTTAGTATTGTAGTAATATAATAGATGGCGCTTCTAAATATTTGTCTGTTCAAATAATTTGAATAAACTTTTTGTAGTATATTAATAAAAAAACTAGATGTCACTCTAATCGTATTTTGATTTGCAATACAACTTGAAACTAATTCACGGTACATCTAGATGCTAAGCGGTTACCTGGGCCTAACAACTTGACAATTGGCCATCTTACTTTTAAGTCTACTTCATCTACTTATACTGGAAAAGTAAAAATTTACAAGTATACAGTATACACATATTTAGAAATTTTACAGTTTTCGTTTTTATTACATGCTATTTATTAGTCTGTGGAAAAAAGTTTGTACTATCGTAACTTGTGCTATCATTTAAAAGCTTTTTGTTGTTTTAGATGCCACTAAGTACCTTGTGTCATTTTGATATGCCTCATTAATTTTTTAGTAACCTTTATTGAACTATCAAAAATGAGAAACTGTTATTACTGAAAAATTTTGAACTAGTTTGCTATTCCCCGATAGATGGCAGTAGCATTATGTTTAAAGTAACTTTAGAAACAAATATGTAGGCGTACAATACTCATAGTCCAAGTATACTCCAAGTAAGTACCAATTTATTTATGTCCAACAACATACTTTTACGTAAGTATATGTGATATATGAAGTCTCAAGCTCATCGTACCACATTTTTCTCTTTGACATACCAGTACACCGGACGTCTTATTCATTAGGTCAGGTATGAACTGAATTCTTTCAATCGTAATAGAATACCGCAGTTGTTAGCAGATAAATATGTTTTATGCGTTTTATGCTATGCGTTTTTACTTAACCATAAAAAAATTACATTATTAAGTCGTCGTGGCCTGTAGGATAGGACGGCTGATTTACTCATATCGAACGATGCGACTGTACCAGTGTTCGAATCTCGCCGGCAACTACCATTTTTTTCTGATCAAATACGTATTTTTACGAAAAACTTTCCGATTAAGGAAAAAAAAACATCTTGTTATGAGATATACAAAATATGATTTATTTGATTACTATAGATACAATTGAGAGGCTATAAAGACCGCTGTGGACAGGAAGACGTGGACGGACATGGTGCATCGGACGATCAGCGATTCAAGCTAGACACTGCCTTCAGTAATGAAGAAACCGACTAAGGAGAGAGAGATAAAATTGAGATAGATAGATATCAAATCTCAAATTGAGTGGCGGTATTCAAATTGTTAATGTTTATTTTTATGTTTGAGAGGCTACTGGTAGTCCGGAGGCCTTTTAAGTTTTACCAGGGCAGGTGGGCGAGCAAGGGCTCAACCAGGAGGGGTGGGATTTGCTACCCGAGCGCCTCCAAAGGAGACCTAGCAACTCAAGAGTAGCTGTTTCACGAATGAATCTACTACCGGATCGGAATCGCGACCCGCTGAGAAGATCCGGCGAGAAACTCAGCGGGCTGAGGTTTAGGTTAGGTTGTACTAGTCGAACTCTTTGCCAAGTTCGACTAGTACGGTTACCGAGGTCCCATACTCCTAGTGTTAGAGCTAAATGTGTCTAATGCATGGGTTATTGGGTCTGATGGATCCGTAAGGACGCGTAATTGTTATTGTCTATAGATCCTGGTAACCAGTCCATATTTCATCGCGGCGTGACTGTTCACGTAACCTCTTGACATCTCGGCTGTTTCGCCTCTTAATCTATACTTATTACTTATTACTTATATCTATACTAATATTATAAAGCTGAAGAGTTTGTTTGTTTGAACGCGCTAATCTCAGGAAGTACTGGTCCGATTTGAAAAATTATTTCAGTGTTAGATAGCCCATTTATCGAGGAAGGCTAAATAACATCACGCTAAGACCAATGCAAGTGGAGCACCAATAAAGAATGTTTCAAAATATGGTTTAAATAGCTCTTTAATATTCTATAATTCAAAAATATTTTCACTTTCTACGTAAATGAAGTGGGGGTAAAATTTAGCGTCATGCCAAAGCAACTATTCCACGCGAATGGAGTCGCGGGCAAAAGCTAGTTACAAATACAAACATAATATAACGGTACTTTATTTTTGACGAATAATAAAAACATTGACAGTATAATAATAATTATATCCTCAATCGTAATTACGGACGCTCCAAGGTTTCCATTCACGGGATGACCTCCTCGAAAATTCCACCGCTTGCTGAGTGCTATTCGTGAAATGAGGCGAACCACTCCTAACTCGCAATAAGCCACTTCGTGATTCATTCGGGAATGTTTTCGTGATATGTAAACAAGATTCCGAATAAAAGAGACTGTGGTTCAGGTAAATGAGCGATCCCAGAGCATAGAATACATATGTTTTTTTTATTTTTTATTTATTGTTACTGCTTAGTTGGGTGGACGAGCTCACAGCCCACCTGGTGTTAAGTGGTTACTGAAGCCCATAGACATCTACATTGTAAATGCACCACCCACCTTGAGAGACGTTCTAAGGTCTCAGTATAGTTACAACTTTAGTACCCATAATATAAATAACTTATTAGTAATTAATTAATTGAAAATGATCCTCTGAGTTTAATCTGAAAGTGTATATTGAAAGAATTTCTATAAAAAATATGTGTCGAAAATATATTTTTTTGTGCACACATAGCTTATATCTAATTATAAATTAAATTCAAATGCTTTAAAAATGTTCATAGTAACAGATTTAAATATGTCTGTCATACATACACATCCAGTTGGCTGAGATGAGCCGAGTTCATCGACCCGTAATTTCAAGAAAGAGGTTTTAACACACTCTGACAGTGATAGACATTTAAAAAAAAAACAATTCAAATACGGAACCCATTGTCATGGAAACAATTAACAGAAGACTTCAGGAAAAAAGGAAAATCGTTGATTTGTTTTAATAGGAAAAATAATTGAATAGTGCTTCAAAATGTTTTCCGACGAAGTGGTGGTGAAACAAGAGAACTTGTCTGCCGATGAAATCATAAGGTTCGATGTTTCTTTGTTTTTTTTTTCTTTTCTTTTAAAACAAAAAAGCAAACGTATTTTTCACGCCACATTTGAAATACGGCAACTGTTTTAGGATTGCAATAAATATTGGTTGCCCGATTTTGATTGTGACAATAAAATGATTGTCGAAAAGAAAATGAATTAAAGACATTCTTTAATTTTATTAACGTTCTAAGCAGTAGGTACATCTCAGATACTCTTCGAATTGACTATTGATATGATTCTATTTGAATTACACAAAATTTGAACTATACTTACGCGGAGTTTAAAGTTCTTTCGTTGTGTGATTTCTTTATTTTTCTCACGTGTCTATGGGTCCACAATAAGTTCAATAAAAAAAGTATCAATTTTAAACACAACCTTGTACCGCTGTCTTTAAGTTGTTAAGTTGAAAAAATATATTACTTGAATCTACTTATGTGCTACCTACGGTATGTCAATGGTACTATGAAAGCAATCCGCCCTTGAGAGTATTAACAACATCTGTACCATGTTTCATGACAATCGGATTAATAGCTTAGGATCGGATAGGCCACATATATAGAACCTTATTTTATTTATTTAGTAAAATGTTAAAGACACCATTGTTTTTAGAACAACGAAGCGGTTTAAGCTTTTGATCGCCGAATAGTCAGATACGCTTTGCATTCGGAAATAGATTTTTTTTTGTATAATATATTTTTCTGATAGCTTTGCGTGAAAGACGACGTGAAAGACGATATGGGTGAGAGGGTAGTGAACGAAGAAATGGTATATGATAGAAGTGTATGAAAGGAGAAAACATGTTGTCCCGACCCCAGGTAACTGGGAGAAGGGCAGGATAATGATGATGATATCTTTCTCATAACTTTAACACAGGAGAAAGGTCACTGCCATTAGCAATCATAAATACACATAAAAACATTTACCGGCTTAAGGTGCTGTTTACATTGTGGGTATTATCAAGCTACGGGTGCCTTCCTGCCTATTTCGAAGTAGTTATGCATTCGGCTTTGAAAGGCGGGACAGCCGACAAAGACTCCAATTGGAATTTCGACCTTATGTCTGAAGATTAATGAAGGTATTCACGTTGTATTATGATAACATCATTTCGGTCTAAAATCCAATTGCACATGGGCAGCTAAATAAATTTAACCTAATTCAAGCTACTTACAAACCTTTAGGAGACTTAGAAATGTGGTATTCGACCAGTTCAGTCCGACCCAAATTGTATTAATCAGTGGTTAGGAACGCGTTGAGCTGATACTAAACCTACTTTGGTTTTTCACTTATCTTTCTATGCTAAACAGTAAAGACATAGCGTCTTATGATATCCTGTGTCTCATTTTCAGCGTTCACGAAGTTTGTCTGGGTGAGAAATATGAAAAGAAGGCTCCAAGCGCTCGGCACGAATCAATTTTAACCTCGTCGGAGAAGTACGATGTAAGTATTACCGGTAAACGTGGTATTGAACAAATTTTTCTGGTTATTATAATTAATAACTTAATAGACTGGGTGGAAGATTCAATTTCCATAACTGGAGAATTTTACAACCATTTTAGGTTATAATCTTTAAATGATTGCTTTAAAACATGTAATCTAGATAGAGAATGGGTCCCTAAAAATGTCAGGCGAACTTTTGCAAATGCCGAGATTTTCTGTACAATGATATTTCTTTGTGAGCTGTCCAAATAATGCTGAATGGTTACAGTCACTCAAGGGTGCTAGTGATGATACAACAAGGCTGCTGTCTGCTGTTAATGAGCAGGAAATGTACAGGAAAGTGAGTGAATCAGCATCTAAATACTACTTGGAACTGCTAATATTCTATCTTATAGACCAAATAAGGTCAATCTTCCATTTTTTCGCGCTGTCTAGCAACGATATAGATTCTTCATGTCCTTTGGCTTCATTTTCCAAAACTATGTTCCTCTGTATCTTCAAACGGAACTGTTCATTCAAAACCTCAGAAATGTCGATAAGTGGCTCTCATTTTATTTTGTATGCAGAAAGATACCACTCCCGAAAAGCATCACTGCTCACAACTCAAAGCCAGAGTTAGAGGAAGAGAAAGGTAGAAACTGCAACAGCGGTTTTAACGCTGAATTAGTTTAAGGAAGACTTTTTTAGAGAAAAAGACGGTCTAGTCTTTTTTTTTATTGCTTTGAAGTGTGGCCGAGCTCACAGCCCACCTGGTGTTAAGTGGTTACTGGAGCCCATAGACATTTACAACGTAAATGCGCCACTCACCTTGAGATATAAGTTCTAAGGTCTTAGTATAGTCTGGGCTTATCACTAATCAAAATTAGTTTAAGGAAGACTTATGTTTAGAGAAAAAGCCGGTTGTTTATTAAACACTGATCCTATCACTAATAAAATATCCAGATGGATGTGTCTCGGTCCTTCTTCCGCGACGGCTTCTTTAATGAAGACCAGGATCAGTTCGCTTGGACAGAAGAAGACGGAAACATTGTTTCTCTTGTCTCGGAACCTGGGTTTGGAACTACAGGACAAACATCTTTCGGGAGGGATTTGGATATGGGTTTGCATGCTCAGACAAAGGTAAATTTCATGGAATTTATTATTACTTATTACTGTTTGTTGTAAACTCATATAAAAGTAGGTTAAAATACGTCATTCTGTCGCGAAAAATATATATAATTTTTGAGTTTCATATTTCGAGTTTCTGTTGGAATTTAAGATGGATATCAAATTTGAGTTGTTTTGAAGTATGAAAAGAGAGGTCATCTTTCATCGTATCAATTGACTATGAAGCTTCTCCATTTTCTTCTTCTTTAAGAAGAAAACCGGTACATGGTAATACTAACCAAATGACGCATCTGTCTTTACCATCATCAATGTGCTAATAATGAGCGCTCAGGTATTATACATAGTTCGCAACGACTTCAGCAACCAGCTTTGGATCTTTCTAGGGCTGCGTACCTTCAAATCCATTATTTATTTATAGCAGGCGTCTCATATCTTAAAACTTTTGGGAAATTTGGTTGTAGAATGTTTTTCATGTTATTATTTCTAGGAAGCCCAATCATCGAGTTCCATGTTTGTAGCTCGCAAAATGAGTACATCTTTAGATCGGTCTTTTGGAGGATCTCAATTAGTTTCTTCCACTACAACTGGAAATCCAGGTGATTTTGTTTATTTTTTCGTCACCAGAACAGAATCTAACGTGTGACCCAACTAACCTAGATAATCAAATGACTTTATATGTTATAATTTTTAAATATCTTCGATACATTTGCCATATTCTTTTGTCTGTTATTATTTATGATTCAATGGAGAATTAAACGCAGTTTTAGATCAACCAAAGAAAAATCAGGGTGCCCGTAAAGTGGATAAGTCGGATCCTCGTTCCAAAGTACATTACATGAAGTATGTGAAGAGACTCGGAAAGACTGTCAAACTATGGGAGTGTGGTATTTGTGAGTGAGAGAGTAATATTTGAAGTTAAATTTTTTTTTTTAAACTTTTTTTTTTTCAAAATACAGATTTTCATTATATCGCCGCAACTTCAGAATTGATGTGGCTTAACCTAAAATTTTTAGATAACTAGTTTTATACTTCAAGCGACTAATAAAGGTGTATTCTATAAAATGAAACTATTCTTAACATTTGCCTTACCAAGCTATTGTGGATAATTGTAAAATTTCTAATTCCTCACCAATTTTCTGTAGTTTAATATATTACAATAATATAATATATAGTCTTAATAATAATTGTCCTCCCTAACTTTAAATTCAATTCCTATCTTGACTAGATTATATTGAAAATATAAACACATGCCCATGCTCATAGGGCTATATGATAATTATGCGTAGGTACTTGTTGATAAACATAACATTAATCTTATTTGCAAGGTGGAAGAGAGTTCCAACATCAATATACTTTAATGCGCCATCTTCCAACTCATACTGATGAGAGAAATTTTCACTGTGTAACCTGTGGGAAGAGCTTTCGACAGCTTTCGACTTTAAGCCAACACCGAGCTATACATTCTTCAGAACGGCCCTATGCTTGCGAAGTGAGTTTTTATTTCTAATATTGTTATGTACTTTTCAAGCCCAACATGCTTTTCTGTCGATATTTGATTTCACTTTGATCCTATCACTACCAAACTTAAGTTTTTCCCTTCAGGATCACTCTAGGCTAATCTAAAAATTTCCTGAAAGTTTTATCTAAATCGGTCCATCCATTACGGGGTGTATTAGGGGTAGTAGTCTAGTCCATAGAAAACATTGAGACATTGACTTTTTATATGAACAGATTATTCATTTCCTTCCGTGTTGAATTTTGGTCGTGTTTCGAATACATAATTATTACCGTATGCCTAAAACTATATTTATATTTATAACTAACTTTTAATGATCCATAAAGTGTTGTTAGTTCTTATAGATAAAAAATAAACTTTAATAATATAATTTAAAACTAGGTATGCAATAAAACATTTAACCGCGTCTCTACCCTGATATCCCATTGCAAGACCCATTCCAGTGAGAAACCCTACCGGTGTCATCTTTGTCCTAAAGGATTCCATCAAAAAGGTGCTATTTTTTAATCATACTTTTGATATTCACTATGTTGCGACTGTATTTTTTTTCAATGATTTTTTTAGATTCTGTCTTGCCATCCATCGTTTATCAATATTCCTATAGGTAATATCAAAAGCAGGCCATAATTTCCAATTTAAAGCTTATAGCTTCCAATTACAGCTCTGGTAGCTCTAGTGATATCTAATAATAATCCTCTATGATTGCAGGCAACTTGAGAAACCATTTGTTTACGCACACAAATGAACGTCCCTACCGTTGTAACATATGCTTTAAGGGCTTCAATCAACAGTCGAATCTGGTCTGTCACAAAAATAAGGTGAAATTACACAGTCTAATCTTTATTTTTAAATTGTATTAAATTGTATCTTAGAGTCTCTGTTATATCTGCTTCTACTTCAATCCTATCACTTAAGATTCATTCCCCAATTCAGAAACTTTTAACAGAGTCTCGCAGTTTTGTACCAGCTATTGATTTTAACTCTCACTAGATACTTTATGCGATGGTCCATTTAATTGAAAAAGTGCTTTATATAAATATGCTTTACTAACTCAGGCTCATCCAGATGAAAACTCATCTTCATCCAATCAAGTCCAAATTGCTGCCCAAGGAACATCTATTAGCCAAACTGGATCAGATTCAAACAGGTAATTCATGGTTTTTTTAAATAGTATTTAGGATCTTCGGTATATGTTGCTGTGATTCTGTTGGAAACTTTATGTCAATTGTGTCGCCGATTCTAAACTTATTATGTCTTACGGTATGGGCAAATTGGTGCACCGCTAATCTTGTTACCAGATCCTTTTAGCGATTCGCGTTTCCAATCTGATAGTTCATTCACTCGCGAAGCAGCTGCTCTGGTTCTCCTTTAGAGGCACTTGGACTGCTGTTTTGCATATGCCACACCTCCTGGCTGACCTCGTGCTTGCCTACTGGTGTTGGCCAAACAGAAAGCGTTGTGAGCATCAGCTAGGTATCCTTCTATTCAAACTAAGCAAACAAAGATTGCGGCTATCTATTATAGTACAAATATAGCATATGGTATGCATGAAGTTAGTTATTCAAAACTTTTAAATATAAACGAACTCGCTACAACAATAGTTTAGCTATTTTGTAAATTCGTTCATGAAATATAGAAATTAAAACTCGACTACTTCCACCGGTTGTAAATATTGAGGTTTTTATGGGGCCTCATCAATCACACATTGGCATAGCTTTGACCTTGCCCGCGAGGCAATTAAAAGTAAGAAATTATAACATTACAGACCTCCATCAGCACCGTGTGAGGTTTCATCGACAATGGGTCACCTAATGCCACCTCTAACAAACGAATTTGACTGGAATATAAAAAATGACTGGCAAAACAGGGTGTCTAATCAAAGTGACCCCGAGGAATGGGGTTCTATGATCAATGGCGTCGTGGTAGACGCCATAGAGACTTACCACATGAAAGTTGCTAAGGCTACTAATCAAACCCCCTTCGCTTTGTTGAAACCGGACACAGGAATTCCTGTATTAGTCAAAGTTGTTAATGTCAGTTTGCCAGGCGGAAAGCAGGTACTACTAATGGAATTTAGCATTTTTATATCGATTGATAAATTCAACTTGTTTCATAATATGTATGGTATTTAGTGTACTTGAATTTTGTGAAATGTATTGGTTTTTGTTATAGCTTCTAAGTGATTGGTTTTCAAAATTTTTATAATATATTCCCTGATGCGTCTAACTAACCTTTATTACCCTGGTGATCTGATGAGCTTAGTAGTTACTATTAGTAGGTCGTATGCTGTATCACTAATGTCAAATCATAAAACATCGCTTAGGACTGCTTTCAAACCTAATTCTGTTCAAATCAGGCTGGTAAATATCATGTTCAAACTCTGTTTTACGGGGCTTCCTATTTGTTGGTATTCAGTTGATTTTTGGTACTTAATTCGGTTAGATTTCAAATGGTAAAGTGTGGTAAATTTGGTTCTCTTTATTCGATTCACACCATGTGCTAAAAATTAAAATAGATGCTTGTACCTGCTACCGCTGAAGACCTGCGGGCTGGCGGCAAAATCGTGGTCCAGAAAGAGGGAGAAGACGCTGTGACTCAAGTATGTAGTTAAGCTACCGAAAAAGTAGAATGTAATGAAATGTCTCGCAAAAGCCGAATGGTCGTCCATAGGCTTACAACTTGAATGTCCCACTTCCAAATATGACGTCAAAGTCTCAGTTTTATTGTATGACAGTTATTTCTCTGCTCTCGATACATATAGCTGCTTCGTGGTGCAAATAGCCCAAATTTCGGTATTTACCCTTGATAGCTCAAAATACTAGTGATCTAGATAAGATTACTATTTTGAGCTATATATATATTGAGCAATTATTTTTATATTAAAGATAGAATCTTCTATCTTTAATATAAAAATAATTGCTCAATAATTGCTGTTCGTTAGTCTCGCCAAAACTCGAGAACGGCTGGACCGATTTGGCTAATTTTAGTCTTGAATTATTTGTGGAAGTCCAGAGAAGGTTTAAAAGGTAGATAAATATGAAAATGCTCGGAATTAAATAAGAATAACAATTTTGTTTTCCCTTTGATGTGTCCCCCGTCGGACGGATTCCTTTTGTTTGTTTTAAGTTTATTTTATACAAAAGTTTAGGTCTTTTATTTATCGATTGAGGCAGGCGAAGTCTGTTACGTCAGCTAGTAATGAATAAAAATTATTACCGAAACATTTAGCTAAGTGATTTTGAATATTTTCCAGACCTATGCCTTAATAGTAGGTATTTTTTTATTTATCCTAAGTAGATAATTTGTCGAAATAAATGTAGAGGTTGATGTTTTTGAGTATTTTTTATACAGGATGTTGAGAGAGCGGTTCAAATCAAAGTGCCCGTTGTAGCTATAGTTGTACCGAAAATGCAGCCAAGTGGCAGACTTCACATCTCCGTGGAAGAGCCCCACCATGTATACCACACGACTTTGAATTCTGACGGTTGGTGAAATATTTGAGAGCATTTTTGATACATTTTATAATATTTTGTACGAGCAATTTTGAGGAGAGAGGAAACTTTTGAAATCATTAACGCTATCGCCCTAGACGTGGGATTAAAAAAATGTAATTTCCCGGGGACACTTTTTTTACCACTGAGTTTTTAAGTTTGAAAATAAAATTACTAACGTAATTCAAGCTTCACTAGCATTTTGTATTTCAAACTATTGGAATTTTTATTACGACAAATTCTCACCTGCTCTTAAGGACTTAATATTCTAATAATAGTCTAATATAGTCTAGTCGAGCTTCTCATTAATAGAAGTCAAACTTCTGAACTCAGAAATTGTATAGAAGTTAAACTTCTGAAGCCAGAAGTTAACTATAAACGCTCTAAGCTAATGGCTTCGACCAGAAATTTTCCTTCGTTGATAAAGCCATCATCATCAATTTCAGTTATAACCGTCAACATTTCCGACTCGTGTACAGTCAAAGATGAAGAAGAGAAAAAAGAATCCACGAGAAATCTGCCATCGCCACCTAAAAACGAAATTCTAAAACCAGGTCAGTCTTTATCAAGTTTCTACAAGGTTTCTACAAGTTAGGTACCTCCTAAAATGATTCTCTAAAATCAGATGGTTCTAGATCTCATTCGGTTTTAGTGAGTCGTTGACGAAAGTATAGAAAGACTTGTCACATAAAAAAACTATCTGTAGATTTATTCCATAATTAAAATAATGAGCGCGAGAATAAAACGTAATGAGTTTTAATTTGAGCATTGTTATTTGTTTTTGTAGATATTATTTTGATTGAGGAGCGTTGGAATAAAACCGATTTTTTTTTGTGAATTACAACATTCATGTCTGCTTTTGTAGTTTCATTAAATATTAAAGAATTTTTGTTTATTGTTGTTGGCAACACAGCTTGGTCAGCTACATTATGGATTTATGTATGCGACATATTATGTTCATATGAGGATGTATTCAGAAATGTTTTTAAACGAAAAATGTTGACGGCTTTTTCGAAATAAAAAAACAAGAGAAAGATGTTTAAAAAATACTTTTTGTTATTTTTTTTTGGTGTTCGTGTATGACAGGTATATTTCGAACTAATCAAAATTACTTTTTTGACTTTGCCAACTGCACAGTTAAAAATAACATCTATACTAATATATCTATCCTCTATACTAATATATAAATCTACAGTGGTTTTTACGGATGTTCCGTTATAACTACTGAACCATGCAACCGATTGACTTAAAACTTGGTATCCATGTAGAAAATACATGTACTTAATAGATAGGCTAATATTTACATGAGTGTTGGACTCCCTAATAATAATGACAATAAATAATAATGTTAATTTTAAATGCCCAGCGAAGCGGGCGAGTACGGCTAGTTGAACATACATTTCAAAAACTATAGTAACTTTAAGTCTCGCCTTATCTTCACAGTGGACTACGATTCTGATTCTATGGTAGATTCAGCGAAGAACTGCTCTTGGGTTAATGTTAGTAATTCTCTCAGGAACCGGTTATGCTGCCAACCATTAGACAGGAGGAAAAAAAAGATTAATATAATGGCTAAATCAGTTCGATTGCTTTAAACTTTTCGTGATAGAGACGAGATTTACCGCATATACAGTTTTATGTCTACGATCTCGACCTGATATAATGTTAAAATTGGCTGATGAATTATTAGGGCCATCAGGATCTCGGATATCTTGCGCGATGCCTTCCCCAACACCTTCACCTCCGCTCGATCTGATCTCAATGGATCTGTTTGAACCTATTGAATGTATACCCTTAGGTGAGTTTAAGATGATTTTTCTCTTGTCGTACGCTGTGTCTTATTGTAGATCTGACTTCAATTCTCTGACCATATTATGTAGTTATAGTCATAGTTATAGTCTGAATTTTGTACGAGTATTTGCAATGAACGACTATTTAATTAAATTAAATATTTATATACTTACTTCGTTAATCACCTGTGTTAAGTGCTTAACAAAGAAATAAATATGAATGTCACTTGAAACGGAAGATATGACATATTTCAACGCATTACGCAAATTGTGATTTTTGTCTTATTCCTCCATCGTGGTAGTAGTTCTTGATATGTTTATTGAAAACAATTGGTACCTGCCTGCTAGGTGGCGTCTTATTCTTTACACCACGATTTATTATTATAAGATGGATCTTACGATTGCCGGAAAATTTATTTTTGAAAAATTCTTTTTGTGGGCTCGACGCAGCATTTTCTTTTTGTCATGCTGTATACGGATTTGAAAAGCTATTATTAGCAATAATAGCAAAACGACTATGTTATTCCCAATTGATTCAAGAAGTTTAGATCGTCCGTGACTTATTAAGACGCCTGGAGTACATACATAGATACCGTGCGGTGAGTTTGACATTTCAACCTCATATCTCGAAGTGGAGGTCTAGTAATCACCTCTCAACACCAGTTGGATCGTAAACTCGTTTTTTTTTAATATACCGTAGATACTTGAATTGCTTTAGACTCTCACACATTATTATATACAATTTTTGGAACGAAGCCTAACCGGGAAAAAACGTCCGTAACGTAATATTTTTATTAGTAATGCACACAGTGTACGACTTAACTTTGTAATAACGTACAAAAAGTAATATATTTTTTTATCATTCATTGACCACGATCTCAGAGCGTTCGTTTGCGCAGTACACTAACTCTTATGCAAACAACCGTGAATGAAGTGTACCACAATAAGATCGCACAAGGAACTTCGTTCCTATCCGGTGTCCCACGACACCACACATCTTTTTTTTTTACTACGATACCAATAGGGACCTAATATCGGGAAGTCATGAAATGTTAAAAATTGTGGTAAAAGCTCATTAGATAGTAGTCTTGTTTAATATATTTGGTATGTTTGTTGAACAGGTCCTCAGATAACGGCAGTCGATGATATCGATCACGTCCCGTCCGACGATTCTGACATATTTATAGGGGAGTTTGAAGTAAGTTTGTTAATGCTGTGTTTGTCGGCGTTACGCCAGGGTTTTCACACATGAGATCTTTTACAATTAAAATACAATACAATTATATAAAACTTTAACATTACTTGTTTATTACAAATTTTGGGTCGGTTATGGCAACTACAACTTCTTTTATACAAACAAATGTAGTTACTGCGAAACAATTCACAATACGTATTTTAGTGGTTTTTACATGACTCTGACATTAATTTATTTTACATAAATTACTTTTAACTAATTTAAACTAACATTGTCATTATCCAACCTAATAATAAATGGCGCCAACAACATCATTCCATAACAATACAATACTTAATTAAATTATTACTGTTAATTTGAATATAAAGTATTATTAATATTTATGCTTTATTCATATTTAATTATTTATACAGTCATTTGTGTTTTAAATAATAATATAAACACACTAGCTGTTTTGAAAATTTTTGAAACTTTAAACCTCCCCATTTCTGCCGTGAAGCAGTAGTGCGTTTCGGTTTTAAGACGGGCATGGCAGCCGTTGTAACTATACTGAGACCTTAGAACTCATGTCTCAAGGTGGGTAGCGGCATTTACGTTGTAGAGGTCTATGGGCTCCGGTAACCACTTCACATCAGGTGGGCTGTGAGCTCGTCCACCCATCTAAGCAATCCAAAATACTTGTTTTTTTTATGGCAAGTTTTTTTATGGATTTCTTACCGGCGTACTTACTACACAGTTTTTATGTTTTATATTAATATGTCATTTGCTAGATCCTCGAATCATTCACGACTTCTGACCTTCATACCTTTTATAGGCAGCGGCTTGATTCTGCCCCTGGCATTGCTGAAGTCCATGGGCAACGGTAACCACTCACCATCAGGTGGGCCGTATGCTCGTCTGCCTACAAGGGCAATAAAAAAAAAAAAAAAAATCATACAACCTAAATAAAAATTGGATTGAAAAAATTGAATAAAAATCTAAATATGAAAGACAAAACAGCTTATATGATGAGTAGGCTTGTCTGTTCTAAGATTTTTAGGAATTTAATAGCTTTAAATTAATCACAATTATGTTTTTCAGGAAAGCATCCCGTTGAGTGATTCTGATTGATATCCAAATTGTATATTGTACATAGAAGATTTTTATGAAATAAGCGAAAATGTATAATTGTATTCAGTGGCGTGCCGATTAAATTTATTAAAGTACAGAATTTGTTTTACTACTCTATCAGGTTGATGACCTTAATAAGTACCTTACCAAAGCAGAAGTCTATTTATATGCAATTTGTACATAGATGGTTATCGCCTTAGTAACCAGTCATCGTTCTCGTCGAACCCGTCGCTTCCGACAAAGGGCTCGGCGAGTAAATTAACCCATAGACACAGCCCACTGAGTTTCTCGCCGGATCTTCTCAGTGGGTCGCGTTTCCGATCCGGTGGTAGATTCTGCGAAGCACGGCTCTTGCTAGGGTTTGTTTTAGCAACATCGTCAGGTTTGAGCCCCGTGAGCTCACCTACTAGCCCGGTGACGCTGACATGGTCTCTCTAGACCAATCTTTCTCAAAGTGGGCGATAGCGCCCCTTTGGGGGAGTTAGAAACGTAGAGGGGGGCGTTTAGAGGCCCAGAAAAAATGGGGGGCGTTGATGTGGGTTAGGGGGGCGATGTATAATTTGTAATTTCATTTACTTTATATAGTATTTTAAATTTCACTAAAATTAAAACCCACCTACTACACATTAACGAATAATTATTTTATATTTATTTGTACCCTGTATGATGTCTAAAGTCTAGACCATCAGCTTAAGTAGGGCAAAAAAGCCTTAATAAGTGCAATATTTCTATCTAATAAAAAACGTTGTATATTTTCTTTATTCCGACATCTGATATCTTAATAGTATCAATGCGGATAAAAAGGGCAATTTCCTGAACGGCAATTTAATGGTCCTACGTTATGACGAACACATGACATATTCTATTGTATGTATTTAATATCTTCACGATCTCATTGTTGGGGGCACGTGAACGGAAATAGACCCTTCTTTCGAATGTAGGGGAACTATAATGAATTGTTTCCCTACTGGACAACAGATGGCGGTGTGAGTAAGAAATTTTGTTGTACCTAGGTGATTAATATGAAAATTTCAAATTCGGTATGTTTTAAACAGCATTAATTTGAAATTTAAACATATTGAATGTATGAATGAGGTGTGTAGCTACGAACTAATACTGGGGTTTATTATTTTTGGAAGTACACTTATTGTCTAGAAATTTTTAGAACAAAATTGCGTAGCTGGTATTACAATGTTCGTTAGATATATTATAGGATAAGAACGTTAAAGTTACAAGATAAATCATTTAAAACACAATTAATGTACCCTAGAACGGGTTTTCTTGTTGCTATGAGTTGAGTTATGAAGAGACCATAATACATTAATTGGGGTGTTCTAAAACTTCCAAGTTCCAACGTTAAATTGATCGATAGGTATTTATAATTATTATTTCGATAAGCAGAAGAGAATTCCTTGCATCAGAACCGCCACCCCACCTATTTCTGCCGTGAAGCAGTAATGCGTTTCGGTTTAAAGGGTGGGGCAGCCGTTGTAACTATACTGAGACCTTAGAACTCATATCTCAAGTTGAGTTGCGGCATTTACGTTGTAGATGTCTATGGGCTCCAGTAACCACTTAACACCAGGTGGGCTGTGAGCTCGTCCACACACCTAAGCAATAAAAAAAAAAGTAAATGAAATAAATAAATAAACCGGAGTTCGGTAACCACTTAAAACTGTATCGAAACAACTTATTCAAAATGTTCTTAACTCATCTACCCGTTGGATACGAAAGGACAAAAAACAAATTCAAGTGATGTGCCTTGAAAACTGGTACTAATTAGTTTTTCTATCTCATTGCTTACTTTCATATTTTATTTTAGTAACTATGAACGTTTAAGGATGGGTTTGAATTTGAAAAATTAAAATCCCGTTTTAGCCTTAAATTAAAATATTAGTATATTAATTAATTAATTATTAAATTAAAATAGCCGCTTTATTATATAATTTAATTCGCTGTAGAATGATCGATAGCAGTGTCCCAAAAAACGTGATATTAAAGTATTTTAAAAGAACACTTTCGTAATATGAACAAGAGATGGCAGCAGTAGTAGCTTTAGTAATAAAACTCCATTTAGGTACATCTTATATCTTACAGTTTCCATTACTGTGCAGTTTTCTTTATCACGAAAGAAGAATGAAGACCGATATTATTCTTATTTAATTAGTTTTATTTTGACGGACCAATGTTTCCGATTATATTGTCAAATGCGTTATAAAAACCTTTAGTAATAAGTCAAACGATTAATGCTGAAATGTTTCGAAAATATTTCCGACATTTTCATTTGAAAATTTTACACTACCCATGAAAATATAGTAGCTACTCTTAAACTAATACATAGTATGGTTGCCAACCGAGCTGTATTAAAAACTATATCCATCATTAGCATCCATTGTGAAAAATACAATTTGAATTTTAAATCCCGTGCAATTATTAATGTTCAATGCGGGCTATTGGAAACCAGTCAATGTGCTAATGACAGTCCGCCAAACCAACGCTGCCGCGAATGATAACCGCGAAAAAGCGCTTGTAAAGAAAGAAAAAAAACGACATAACATTTAACAAGAAGAATGCGACAATAAAATGCGAATTACGATCGTCCAGTTTTTTTCCAAAGCGAGCCACGTGGCGGACACGCGACCGAAAATATTAAAACTAGTGTTAGAACTGACACGCGACTTTTCCCACCAATAAATAGAGAGTTATAAAACGCGGAGCGATAAGACTCAGCGCAATTTCGACTCTAAACGCTGGTTTTAAAATTCGTATTCGTATTTCGCATTCAAATCAGCCAATCGATTAGCGTTGCTCAAATTTGATGTTTATCAGTGGAGGCGGAGATGCGAATTTCGTGTGTGCTTTACCGACGATATTAGGGTTGTCTTCATCTCGTACGCCCCCGACGGTTATCGAATAATACTTCGGCGCGTGTTCGTTGCGTTTTTTATCGAATTTTTATTTCGGCGTGCGAACAGAGAAGTGGCGTCTGGTGGTGACTTGAGCGCACAATGGTCGACCTCGTAATCTGTGGGAGCGTCATCGAAAAATTGTTAATTAAATTTTTTATTTAGGATTTATATATTTGGCCCAAAAAGGTACGTTACTTCGTTAGCGCTAACGTATAAAAATCTTCGATAAAAACTTTCAATATCTACGCAAAAAATCTATTTAATTTTCATCTCTATGTTTTGTTCACTACATTCACTGATCATGAATACTAACTCTTAGTATAACGTCAATTATATTCAAAAATACACGAACATGGCAAATTAAATAATCTGCAGACTCTATGACATTATGAAATTAAATTGTAAACAATAAAATAAAACTAAGAGTTAAAACAAACTATTAATATCGAAAAACACATTAAAATAAACACAGGGTTGTTACTAATCCCTCTCAAGGGTCGTTTCGACCCCCGATAATGTAATATCATTTCATATTTTGATTATTATATCAATGTCGGGCACTCGCCTTTTTATATTCTTTGTTCGTTAATACACACATTAACCCATTAGAAGTCACGTGCCGAAATAATACTATTTCTATTGATATCGTAAAATTGTTCATAATGCTAGTTCGAGATGACATTTTTCTGAGACTTTTGGGAAAATTAGACTGGGCAGTCGTTTGGGTTACTATTTTGATACCTTGCCTAGGCTCAGTGATATGTATCAAGGTTAGGTTAGTCTAATTCAAACTTTATGATAAGTGCCAAAAACTTCATTTTGTGTTAAACTATGAAAATCTTCTCCTGTTAATCGTAATACCTATTAGAACCTAAAAACTAAGTCTATTTTATATTTTTTTAATAAATCTAAACCGAAATAAATATTTTGCTATTTTATTTACGTAGGTCTTGTATATAAATGCATACAAAAAGATTTGTGCTATTCATCGTTGGTGAACAATAATATAACAGCTGATAATGAAAGAGCAAAATCGTAGACAATTTTTCAAAACTCCTAAATACGTTTACAAATATTATAACTAGATGACATCTATAAATAAAAATAACTGAACGATTCTCTGTCCGATACGTGATTTACAAACGAGAAGAATAGAAAGCAATGTCATAGCTCATTACAGTCGCGGGACTGCAACAAATCGCAGCGATTGAGTCGTCAGCCGCGTGCGATCGCGACCAATCGCGATAATCCGCTGCGCGTGATCGACGCGTGCTCAGCGCGTGCACAACGCCCGTCTGCAACCGACGGCCAGTCGTTAATTATGACAAATAATGAGATGAGTATTTACTTTTTTGACGAATTGTTTCAACGTGCTTCGACTTGTCAGGAGGGTACTGGATTTGATATCACCAAATACACAATCCCTCGCATCATCACTGTTCAAGATAACCTTGGTCTAGTCTTTTCGCTTTTTCTCTTCAGAAATAGCTGAATTCGAATCCATTTTTCGTAATCATTTCCTCAATTTGGATTCGCTTGAATGATTCAACTATATTTTTAGTTCAATTAATTATATTGAATACCGACAAACTTCCTCAAAGTGCTCTTAATATACAATAAGATCGAAATTTTATATATGCCATTTAAAAAATTATATCCGTGCATATATAACTCCGATATTCGATAAAATAAATACATGGTTCGATCCACAATAAAAATATGACTAGCGTCCCGCAGTGTACCCACTCTAACCGGCGCCATCTAGGCGGGCTTCGGACAGTCTGCCGACCGAGAGGGCTGGTGGTCGTGGCGCCGACGACCGCCAGTCCGGCGTCCCGAGGGGGAGGGTGATGGAAGAGATGTGCTCCGCACTAAACACTTCACTTTCCCCCCTTTGCCTTTTCATGAGTTCTGTCTCATGCGAGGTTTGGACGTTGGTTGTTGAGCGACAGGAGGTTTTAGTCAGTTCGACTCTGACATACCCCGCCCAGTATCCCCAGAAAAGGGGAAAAGTCCGGCGATTTCCTCCTGACCAAAAAAAAAAAAAAAAAAAAAAAAGCGTCCCGCAGTGTAGGCATATCAAACCCACAGACGGCAGATTACGTGGCATATACCACGCATGGGCAGAGAGGCAAATTGTTCTCTAATCTGATTACGGTAGTTCCACATTGTCTTTACCACCCCTTGCCCGGGGAGATGCAGACTGCAATACACAAAATAACTAGAATAGACTTAAAATGTTATCTACACTTCTATACTAATATTATAAAGAGAAAAGATTTGTTTGTTTGTATTGAATAGGCTCCGAAACTACTGAACCAATTTGAAAAATTCTTTCACTGTTTGGAAGCTACACTATTCCCGAGTGACATAGGCTATAATCTTTTTTGAAAACAAATTAGGATTCTTACTAAAACTCCAATAATGTAACCCAAGGTGTAAAAAAATAACCTAAAATATTCTTTACATCGGGCGCCCTGCGAAAACTATTGATAATCGAATAAAATAATGTACTACGACTTTGTAGAACACATTGTTATTTACAAAAAGTGTCGCGACAGCACATTCTGTCTAACTATTATAGAGCAATAATATATTATGCCGCAATAAGTGTTCTTTTAGATAAATTTATCGGTCATTGGGATATGCGTATACTTGTTCTTGACTCGTATGTGTGTTTCGGTTATCCGTTGAATTCCATAAAGCAGGAGAAGTACCACCTAAAACAATAGACTATGTCAGGCATTCCAGATTCGAGGATAGGATAGCACTCAAGCAAAGATGATTTAAGACCAGTTGGCCATCGTCTTTACGGATCGATCAGATCCAATAGCTCTTCCATTAAACGCCTTCAGGTCTAACACTAGGAGCAAGCAGGCTTAGGGACTCTGGTAACGGCACCCGTCGAACTCGGTAAAGAGTTCGACGTGCAATGTAACCCTTACATCAGCTCGCTGTGTTTCTGGTCGAATCTTCTCAGTAGGTCGCGTTTCCGATCCGGTAGTAGATTCGCGAAGCAGCTGCCTTTGAGTTATTAGGTCTCTTCCCGAGGCGCTCGGGTAGCTGTTAGCAAATCCTTTCCCTCCTCACTGAGTCTTTGCTCGCCCACCTGTCCTGGTGAAACTGGAAAGGCCTCCGGGCCACCAGTAATGCTTCATTGCAAAAAAAACAACCAATCTATATCTATATATATATATAAATGAATTGCTGTTCGTTAGTCTCGCTAAAACTCGAGAACGGCTGGACCAATTTGGCTAATTTTGGTCTTAAATTATTCGTGGAAGTCCAGAGAAGGTTTAGAAGGTAGATAAATATGAAAATGCTCGGAATTAAATAAAAATAACAATTTTGTTTTTCCTTTGAAGTGTCCCCCGTCGGACGAATTGCTTTTGTTCGTCTTTTATTTATCGATTGAGGCACTACGAAGTCTGCCGGGTTAGCTAGTATATATTATAAATTGTATACCAACAAAAAAAACAGTTTAATTTAATTTTAATTGATGTCGTCATTTAAGCGCTTTTGAAAATGATATCGGTTTTCAATTCCATTTTCTTATGTTCAATGAAAGTTCGGGGGTCTCGTAAACAAGCTCCAATATGATTCGTTTATGCACCGAGCTTTTCGATTCGTTCGTCGTAATTCAATTGCAGCCACGACCAGTACGATTCAGGGTTTGACTTCATTATTTGTGCATCCAGTGCAATCGTCAATTCCATTATTTTATTTCGGTAATTTAGTATTATAAATAGTAGTGGTCGCCCAGCGATCGTAATTTGCCCATAATCATAATTATTTATGTAAATTATGTTTTTGTGTTAATGTTTTTTTTTAATTTATTTATTGCTGGATGCAGGCAACGCAGGACCGGTTTTTGTGGCGAGGCTGGGGGGAGGCCTATGTCCAACAGTGGACGTCTGTGAGCTGATAAAAAGAATGTAAATTATAAGTTTGAACATTTTTATGGTTATATTGTCAATGACTTTACTTCTATAATTATAGATTTCGCTAAGATTCAAAACATACTATAGACAATCAATATTAATCTATTCTCAATTTGACCACAGACTTAAAACAATAAAC
Organism: Bombyx mandarina; assembly: GCF_003987935.1. The sequence continues at coordinate 9,525,255 of NW_021011476.1, read as the reverse complement.
AAGAGTATATGTGCGTATGTGTGTCTAATACATCATAGTGCGTATAATGTTTTTTTATTCAATGAATGTATTTTTATTGCACAATTAAAAAAAAATTGCATTCTGCACTACCTCTATTCTATATTCTCTATAAGAACGAGAAATTTCATACGCCTCCGTCCGCACAATTTTCGTAAAAAGGCGTATAAAGTTTTTCTTAATGCATACATGTATATAGATTTTTCTCATGTTTCCAGTAGTGGTAAAGCTTGTGAGCCCTTACATACTGTAATATGTATTGTGTTGCAACAGACATTCGAGCTTTTCGATTGCAAAGGGTAGGAACAAAAGTTATTGCAAAAAAAATTAGGCTTCATCTTTATCACCGAAGGAGGAGCGGTCGCATTGACGTCATTGTTTAATGGACCACTGAACTGATAGGCCATTAGCACACATAAAGAAAGACCTACGCCAATAAAAATTTCGTTGCAGATTTATTAAAAAAAAACTGTGATTCTACCAGAAGCCAATGGCTTGGTTGGGCCCCTGGCATTGCTAATGATTATGAATGACGGTGACCACTCACCATCAAATGGATTATATGTACCTCCACCTACAAAGCTAACAAAAAAATCACGCGCCTAGATCACAAAGGCTTTTAATCATCTGCTTTTTTATGATCTATCATCATAAATTTATCAATTCTACGACTCTCCAAATGCCTCTAAGGGACAATCAGAGGTACAGACGCGATCAAAATAAAAATCTAATTACGCACTGTAGGGTCTGTTTATCGAGTTAGAGGGTGCCAGATAATTATAATCTTGTATATGGGATATATTATTCAAGAACTGAAAGTTGTCTTCGCGATTGTACGTAGACGGTGACGTCACGTTAATTGATATTGCATGGTTCTTTGTGATGTTTTTTTTAATTACATTTTGGAAGGACCACTGGTGGTAGGACCTCTTGTGAGTCCGCACGGGTAGGTACCAACGCCCCACCTATTTCTGCCGTGAAGCAGTAATGCGTTTCGATTTGAAGGGTGGGGTAGCCGTTGTGACTATACTGAGACCTTAGAACTATATCTCAAGGTGTGTGGCGCATCTACGTTGCAGATGTCTATGGGCTCCAGTAACCACTTAACACCAGGTGGGCTGTGCGCTCGTCCACATATCTAAGATATAAAAAAAAAATTGATATTTCGAACGAACACATAAAATACTTTTTTGTAGGACCTTCTTGTTCATCTGTCTCTCTTTTGTTTGTTTTAATCAAACAGTACACTTCTTTCGGTTGTCACTCTTCTCTAACTTCTAATACATTTCGATGTAAACGTCATCAATTGAAAGCTCTGGTAAGAAAGCCAACGGTAATTAGTTTATTTACGAGATCGCTTAACTTGACTCAAGCGAGATAAGGGTCAATCATTTAATGGTCGTATCCAAGTCTGGCGAGACAGGTATACATAATACATAATAGTAACTAATAGAGGAGGTAAAGGAAAAGTAGCATCATCGATGCACTAATTCGGTTAATTAATTAACCGGAAAGATTTTCAGGTAGCTTTAACAGTAATAGTGTTGGTTTGAAACAATAAAAACACATTGGAAACGCGAATATTGTGAGAATGGTTGATTTGAATTGAAAAACGCCAACATTTTTACTAGTGGGGTGTCCTGTAAGTCCGCACCGGTAGGCACCACCACCCCGCCTATTTCTGCAGTGAAGCAGTAATACGATTCGGTTTGAAGGGTAGGGCAGCCGTTGTACTGTAGAACTGGGACTTAGAAGTCATGTTTCAATGTGGATGGATGATATTGATGTTAGCTTACGATATCCAAATATCGACGAATAATGTCTAAGTCGTGTCTGCTGCCACGAAAATTGTAAATTATTGGAGACATCGGAAATAATGTTATGACAATAAAAAATGCGACATTGAACGATATAAGTTCATAAAGCTCTTAGTAGGTAAGTAGTAAGTAGGAGTAATTATGTCTATGACTTACTTTTATTTTATCCTACCTTAGCTGATAGCCTTAGAAGCTATGTCAGCGTAACTTAACAAGTAGGTGAGCTCACGGGGCTCAAACCTGACGACGTTGCTAACACTAACCTTAGCAAGAGCCATGCTTCGCAGAATTGACCATCTGATCGGAAACGCGACCTACTGAGAAGATCCGGCGAAAGAATCAGTGGGAGGTGTCTGTGGGTTAATTTACTCGCCGAGCCCTTCGTCACAAGCGACGGGTTCGACGAGAAAGTTACTTAGAAAAACCGAAAAAAATACTATTCTCATTATGATTTCTTTTATACATGAAACATTACTTAATTGAAATGTTTTGTTAATTGGTTTGTAAACATGACCACCATGTAACCACAGATTAATTAGTCGAATTGTAATAAAAATGAGAGAAGAGAGAGAAAATAAAAATGAGAATTTTATTAAGCGTCAAACGGATGTCTAAACAAAAATAAACAAATTACTTTTTTTTGTTTTGATAGCATTTTGTGGTTTATTAATAAAGAATAACCCTGACCACTAAACCAAAGGTCAGTGTTGGGTTGCTATAAAAAAAACCACACAGAACCAGATCCTGTCGGGTTACAAAATTAAAAAAGAAAAATGCATAGAATATTTTACGCTGGTAGCTACGCTTGGACAGCGCAATTAATCTTTTCTTTCTTCTATCCGACCTAGTGTTACGAGTCCATAGATAATATCATAACCTGAGTACTACTACGACCTTTAATTGCATTATGGTTTTCCCATGATGCAACAGAAATGGCCTGCAGAAGAATTATAGCACATTCATGTATACCTAAATGATATTAATATTTTCTATCTCTTTTCAGTGTCGCTTTTTCGTTTCATCGACTTTCAAATCACAGTCACACTAAATAACTTTTCACTTCAATAATATTTTGTAGCAATAAATTCTATGTAGTTACGCTGCATTCCAAATATTAGTTCCCACTCAACTAAGTCATTGAAATGAACATCAGAAGATGTCTCGTGTTGACTGTTTAAACAAATACGCGAATCAAATTTACCTGCACCGCGGATAAAACAAATATTCCAAGAAAATCTTGAGAGGACGCATAGATTAGAAATTCTTTAATAGATACGAAATTCAGGAAATTGCTCGATTTTTAATCGACCGAAGTATGTATATTGCTTTTAACCAATCATGCTATCCTAAAGAACGCGATCAGTATTATATCAATGATAAAAGTATTTAGACTAGACATGTTCTTTGAGCCCACCTTTAATTCTATGTTTCAGTTTTTGCAATACAATGGCCACCCCAGCCTTCGAACACGGCTGGGTGGTGGTACATACCCATGAAGAAGGGTGGTGGTATATACCCATGCAAACTCACACGACGCCCTACCACTACTAAAAACATTTCAAAGTGAACAATGGAAGCGGCGTTGTGAGCTCTATGAACTCTAGTAACCTATTTAGTAGACCGTGAGCTAGTTAGTCTACACATACATGCACTACTTACCGGTGGTAGGACCTCTTGTGAGTTAGCACGGGTAGGTACCACCACCCTGTCTATTTCTGCCGTGAAGCAGTAATGCGTGTAGGGCAGCCGTTGTAACTATACTGAGACTTTAGAACCCATATCTCAAGGTGGGTGACGGCATTTACGTTGTAGATGTCTATGGGCTTGGGTGACCATTTAACATCAGGTGGGCCGTGAGCTTGTCCACCCACATAAGCAATGAAAAATATATATATAAATAAAGTACAAAAAACATATTTAGAATATTGCGTTCTCAGAAAAATAGTATAAAAATGGAACGTTCCCAAATCTTTGGGTGTCCGTTCTGTGATTGGCTCGATCTGGGGCCAACGTTGGATCAATTCAAGTCTAGATTTAGTAAATCTACTAGATTTAAAGTCTGCGCCGGTTTCTTGGGGCGCTCTATGTAAATTTGATTTTACGCACTAGGTTTTTAAAACCGTTGCGTTTTTTGAAGTGAAAACTTCTTTAGAATCGTTGTGATTTCAAACCGGATGCAACGGAAAAAACGACAGGTAAGAGACACAAATACAAAAATGTGTAGGATGAAGCCAGCAAAGAATGAGACAGAAATATACATACTATGTAATACAGCGCCATCTGTGAGATTTTTTAAAACTAACGTGTGTATGAAAGCTCTTGTAGTTAATTTTAATTTAGGATTATACGTGAAATTAAAATATCAATTCACAGAGGGCGCTACCTTACAATTATTTACTAATGACAAAATTTTACATATACTTAAAACGTTAAGGATAATTGTATTTTAATTTTGGAAGGTTTCACTTCTACCACGTGTGAATTGCACACATGTATTATTTTTTTGTATAACCTTCTGGATTTAATATTATCTTCGGTTTTCGCAATCATTCATAATTTCGTAAACATTACTAAAACTCTGTGACCAAGAAAATGATTCGAAGCTTGGAAAATGTTAAAAAAACTAAAATAAAAAAAAACGCAAAGCTAATTGTAAACAGTATGTGAATGTAAAGTCAATGGTATTTTTTCCGTGATCTTCGTGATCCGAATGGGATTAAAAACGTGCGAAGAACTAGAATTTTAAGTCAATTTATTTCTTTATTACAAATTGGACTGTTTCAATTGTCGATTCTTCGATAGTGATGTAGCTAGTGGCCAGACTGTACATAGTCCCGATTCGATTACAAGTCATCATGTTGTAAATGTTGTATTATTATGATTGTATGTTTCAGGTAGCTTTAATATTCGAAAAAAATTTAACTAGGGACTGTTGTATGTGGTCTTTCCGTTTTTTATTAACAAATTTTTTGAGTAGAAAGCTAAATCGGAAATGCTGTGATGCGTGTTTTTTTTATTGCCTATATGGGTTGCCTTGCTCACAACCCACCAGCCCACACTTATCACCACTCAAGTGGTTACGGGAGCTCATAGACATCTACAAAGTAATTGCAGCCATCCACTTTTCAGATATGAGTTCTAAGGTCTCAGTATAGTTACAACAACTGCCCCACCCTTCAAACCGAAACGCATTCCTGCTTTTTTTTTATTTATTGCTTAGATGGGTGGACAAGCTCGCAGCCCACCTAGTGTTAAGTGGTTACTGGAGCCCATAGACATATACAACGTAAATGCGCCACCCACCTTGAGATATAAGTTCTAAGGTCTCAGTATAGTTACAACGGCTGCCCCACCCTTCAAACCGAAACGCATTTCTGCTTCATGGCAGAAATAGGCAGGGTTGTAGTACCTACCCGTGCAGACTCACAAGACGTCCTACCACCAGTAAAATAATCGACGGAAGAGATTTTTAAGTATCAAAATAACAGCGCCACCATTCCAAGCCAGTGCGTATCACAGAACCGTTTGCGAGCAGAATTTTCAATGAGCACATCACGCCAGACTTCACGCGGTGACATTTGCTCGCGCCGACTTGTTTGGACAAAAGGGTTTTTTGGGTTGAACTCGACGAAATCCGACGGTTTTCTTGCCTCGGAATTCAGTTCTAATTGAATCAACCGATAACAGATTTGAAATTCAGATTTCGATGGTGTTCTAATGAGTTTTGAAAGTCGAATCTGAATGGAATTACGTAGATAATTTCGTTTTTAATTGACGTAAATAAGAAAACACCTCGCTAGTGTCAAGCCGTTACTAACTATTATAAAAGTTAAGGTATCATCACACCTTTAGAATAATTGAAGTGGTTTAATCCAAAATTCTTGTTTTTTTGGTAAACGCCAAAAATGTAATTGAAGAAATGTAATTTTTTAATTTTTCAACTAACTATAATACTTATAGAATACATACTTATAAACTGATAGAATACATGTTTAAGTTTTTCGTAGTGTAACTCTCATTTTCTTGAAATTTTAAGTTAAGTCACTTCAATTCTAAAGGCGCGATATAATGTGAGATCTTGATTACCAATAACATTGTCATTAATTCAAATAAACCATTGGTTGATAAATGAATCATGTTGAATTATGATACCACTGTTATATTAGATGTGGTAACATAACGTGCCCACAGATTCCAAATGCCCTTCAGCACCTTCAAAATGGATAATAGCATCGCATTTTAGTCGTCGTCGTGGCCTAAGAGATAAGACGTCCGGTGCATTCGTGTTGAGCGATGCACCGGTGTTCGAATCCCAGGCGGGTACCAATTTTTGTAATGAATAACGTACTCAACAAATGTTCACGATTGACTTCCACGGTGAAGGAATAACATCGTGTAATGAAAGTGAAACCCGCAACATTATAATTTACGTAATTACTGGTGGTAGGACCTCTTGTGAGTCCGCGCGGGTAGGTACCACCGCCCTGCCTATTTCTGCCGTGAACTATACTGAGATCTTAGAACTTATATCTCTAGGTGAGTGGCTAGGTGGTTGTAGATGTCCATGGGCTCCAGTAACCATTTAACACCAGGTGGGCTGTGAGCTCGTCCACCCATCTAAGCAATAAAAAAAAGAAAAAAAAAAACACGAAATATTTCAAATATACGACTGACTAGACTAAAGCGATATGAAAAGCCCCTTAACTGCGAATGAATCTAAATACATTTTAGGCGTCGAGCGAATCAAATTCACTAACTAATAATAATCGAAATTTACATTACAACGTAACTAAAATGGCCGATTATGTTCACGAGGCCGCGAACAATGGAAACATTCACACAACACAAGGCGTCTGTCTATTCTGTAAAATTAAAAAGCCGATTCGGAGTCCGGAATCGTCGCGGATTCCGCACGAACGAACGTCGAAAATGGAAAGTTAACAACCGCGGTAAATAACCACAAATCACAGTCCTAACGCCGGGGGCGAGAATTTAAATTCACGCGAATGTGGCCGTACGTACGTACCGTTTTTGGTATGCGCGTTTCCAATTTTGTTTTAGTGTTGTAGGTATATATATGTAGGTATGTATATAGGTACTAGGCGTTAATATACTAGGCGTCGATTTAGAGTGTCTTACGTGTAAAATATTTTTTCGGAGCAACGGAAACTTTGTCCATTGTTACTTCTACCACGGGATACGACAATGTAAGAAACTATCTGATCGTATAAGAGGTGAAGGTTCGCTGATGTACAGTAAAACTTCAAGTAATCTTGGAATACTTATCTTACTTATACTTACAAGGGTGTTAGATGAAGGCTGATTTTTACTCATGAAAAAAATACATCTTGCATGAGTACATATTTAACTCTAATTTCTATTCTTTCATGATTTTTTTTTCATTTAATCTACATCTATCTAAAATAAAACTTAATAATATTATAAATAACCGGATATTTCGTAAAATTTTGCGATGTAATTTATTTGGCGCAAATTTAAAATGGCGTCAAATGATAACAAGATCAGTTTTGTTTTCAATTTCAACTAATTACTATATTTCTAATAATCCTATTTATATATGGTTAGTGTTAAAAGTATGTGACTTTAATAACAGCGATATAAAATAATATAATAGAATTTGTAAAGCATAATATATAGTTAACCCGAACAATTGATAAAAATTATAGCTTCACAACATAATAACGTGAATTTTATTGTGAACGGTAATTAGATGAGTACTTTGAACAATTTTAACTTTAAAAAACAGTACAAAAAATCTCATTCACGGGAAAACGTAAAATAAAATAACAGAGGATATTTTTTTTTAATAATATTTATTTGTTTTCAATTCCATTACGTATTATTTAATTCTATCACAGTGTTACTGCTTCAGAGCCTTAATTGACGATCGCGTGAAAGATAACCGGGCACAGTTCTTCGAAATGAATAAAATCGTCGTAATATTTACAATGGAAACGATTTCACAGCGTATCGAACCTCATCAGAATCAACATACAACCGTGTCATGCAACAATGCGTTCAAAAGACAGAGGGAATAAGCAATGGCGTATTCTTATTTAAATATGAAATTCAGAATTTTTCTACCTTAACCCCCACCACGTACATTGAATGGCTTTTAGGACAAAATAGATGATATTCAACTCAAGATTCTGATGCGACTCAATAGTATATGCGCGGGGAGAAGTTCCGAGTTCCTTGGAACCATTGCCAGAAGGAGGTGTGACAATTTAGTAAAACTGCCGGCAAGGTATGCTATAGAAGGCCCAGAGGAAGAAGTCAATAAAGCCACGATGCCATCTGCCGTGGGGATAGGCAAGGTTGATGAAATCCAGGAGAAAGTTATTAAAGCAGGCCACGACCCTCAGCACTGAAGATTATCGACGCAAGAAGGAGAAGGTGATATACGATGACGTCATTGTGCACTTGTGTAGCGTTCGCTATCGATGCGTTTCTAATTCGCGAATTTTTACAATTCGTATCGTTTTGAATTCTCTGTGGCCGTGTCGAATTACTCTTGGGGGTTATAGTCGAGTATCGGAGAACAATAGCATAGAAATTTATTTATGTATAAACCGAAATATTACAGTTGTTGTTGTGACTAGTTTGTAGTCTACAGATAAAATATATTATTAAGTTTTCTTCGCTTTTCGTCGATTGTCGAAATAATACGAAACTTTTAAGGATTAATATTGCATTTTACTATCGTTATTATTGATTGATATTCGCATCCGAGTCAAGCTCTCAACAATCTCTTACCAGAGGATCCTCAGCTACTTCGGTCATATTGCCCGCCGACAGTCAGATAACTTGGACAAAGTGATTGTGACGGGCAAAGTAGAAGGAAGGAGACCCCGCGGTCGATTACCTAGCCGTTGGTGTGATCAAGTAACCGCTCTAACTGGGTTGCCAGTCGCAACCGCCATTCGAGCAGCTGAGGACCGGACGAGATGGAAATAGCTCACGAGACAGGCAACGGTCAAGTTTCAGGGACACGATCTTCAGCAATAAAGAAAGCGACGAAGAAGATTATTGATTTCGATTGATTTAATTCTGCCAATGCTTGTCCAAAGCCCGGATGAGAAAAGAGGAGGGTTGAGTTGGATTTCGATCTTTCCACCGTAAAACAGTCAACGCCGAATGTCTGACGGCGGCTAATTTGCCGGACACAAATAAGGCTTCAGCGGCCTTGAAGAGCTAAAACTCTTCCAAAATCACGGCCGTGGAAGGACGCGGTACCGTGCCCCACCATGTGTATTTTCCCAAGAAAGCCTCATGAGGCCACGACCCTCAGCATTGAGGATTATCGACGCAAGGAGGATTATTGATTTCAATTTTATTAGTTTCGAATAATTTTACAGTTTTCGTTGTTACAAATGACTAAGACGTTTGCCGTCGACATTTGAATAATATTTTATGTCAAACGCAACGCCATAATTATTGAAATGAAAAATATTAAAAATAATTCAGAGCATCGAATAAAGCTTTATATTGCTGTTTGCTTTATATAGTTGTGCTTTATATTTTGTTTTTGTCTAATAAATATCTATATATCGCACATACGGTGCTATAAAAAAGTCACTTATAAAATTTTTGTTAACACTGAACCGAGTATGAGAAAGTACATTTTTTAATAGTTATCAGTGAGACGAGAGAGATGTTTGCTACTGATGAATTTTAGTGTTGTAGTTTAAATATTATTTTATTTCTATAATCTAACAGAACTATGTTATAAGATTTATATAATAAGATATTGAATTTTCCAACGACCCTCATTAAAAGTTAAATAATTTACATAAGTTTTTTTTTTTCATTGCTTAGATGGGTGTACGAGCTCACAGCCCACCTGGTGTTAAGTGATTACTGGAGCCCATAGACATCTACAACGTAAATGCGCCACCCACCTTGAGATAAGTTCTCAGTATAGTTACAACGGCTGCCCCGCCCTTCAAACCGAAACTCATTACTGCTTCACGGCAGAAATAGGCGGGGTGTTGGTACCTACTGGTCGTATCGTGAGCTTGCATAAGTTTGTATCACAAACCTGTCTGTTTCTTCTACGAATCTTAAATACGTCTCTACTCGTGCTCTATTGTGCGTCTAGAGCTGTGTGTGGTTAACGTTATCCCCGTTACAGTTTCAATGGGTGCTTGTAATCGCTTAATATAAATCGGGCCGGGAGTTCAATCGCCCATCATATTAAAAAAAGTGGCTCTTAGGAACTTATAGGCTTAGAGCTTGTTTTCCGAACGAAAAAATCGAACCGCTCTCATTAGTCGAGAGATCTTCCGTAGTTAACTCGACAAAGACGGAAGTGACGTCACGAATCCGCAACGAATGGGCTCTGACATCCGGCGCGCGCGTTGCGTCCGCTAGACCTAATGTTGCGGATATATCCGAATGCAATTTAGCGGATATACGGAAAATATTGCGGTTAATGGCCGCGGTAATGTGGAATGTTTGTTTATACTTGAGACATGTCATGGGTGTATAGTCTGTTAAGCGGAAGGTTTATTTCATTACTAGCGGCCCGCTCCGGCTCCGCTCGGGTCTTTAACAAAAATTTCAACGATATTTGACGTTTTATTTTTTTAAATAAAAGAACACTTATTGGGTCATAACTATGATAGACATATGCTGTCGCGATGTAAAGAATATTTTAGGTATTTTTTTCACACCTTGGGTTAAATTATTAGAGTTTTAGTAAGGATTTCTAATTTTTTTCAAAAAAGATTACAGCCTATGTCACTCGGGAATAGTGTAGCTTCCAAACAGTGAAAGAATTTTTCAAATCGGCTCAGTAGTTTCGGAGTCTATTCAATACAAACAAACAAACAAATCTTTCCTCTTTATAATATTAAAATCAAAATATAGAATATAGATAAAAAATATTAACTATCAAATTCTAAATAGCTTTCTTTTTACTAGTGGTGGGGCATGATATAAGCCCGCACGCGTAAGTGCCACCGCCCCACCTTTTCTCATCCTTATTCGCTGGTAGTTTAAGACCCTATACCAGCTATGCCCACACGGGATCCTGCCTATATCTGCCTATATTATTGCTTAGTTGATTGGACGAGCTCATGGCCCATCTGGCGTTAAGTTGTTACCGGAGTCCACAGACATCTACAACATAAATGCCGCCACCCACCTTGAGACATGAGCTGAAAATGTATCAGTGTTAACAGTACAACGGCTGCCCCGCCGTTCAAACCGAAACGCGTTACTGCTTCGCGGCAGAAATAGGCAGGGCAATTAACTTATATATTTTATTGGCCGGTGTTACAAGGGAAGATAATAAGTAAATTTCGCGGGTGAGCCGTATCTAAAGAATCCAACAGCCGCAGGTTGTCGACCACTGGTCTAAACATTAAAAAATAAAAATACTATATTGTATTGGCTATGTTTAACAAATAGGTGTTTCTCTATTGACAAATGTACTTACATCTGTTAGCACACAACACGGGTGTAACAAGATGAATTTGTCAAACGCGCTCAACACGACTGTATAGTTAGTTCATCAACGCAACAGTTTAAGAACTTAAATAAACACGCGGAATATTATACAATGAAGGGACGGTTTTATGTAGAAAAGAACAAGTTTTTCAATTAGACGTTCCAGATTATAAATACTGGTGGTAGGACCTTTTGTGAGTCCGCGCGGGTAGGTACCAGGTTTGAAGGGTGGGGCAGCCGTTGTAACTATACTTGAGACCTTAGAACTTATCTCAAGGTGGGTGGCGCACTTACGTTGTAGATGTCTTTGGGCTCCAGTAACCACTTAACACCAGGTGGGCTGTGAGCTCGTTCACCCATCTAAGCAATAAAAAAAAATTAGATTTCCTCCTGTATTGTTGATGTTCGAAACACATAATAGACAAAAACATCAGTCCACTTTTTAACCGACTTCAAGCAATGAGGAGATTCTGTGTTCGACTTAATGTTTTCTCTCCGTCAATTATTTTCGCTAACCTTATCTTCGTTTTCGGTAACGATTTCTTTTATGCCAATCATTTATATCCAGTCTAAATTAAAAAATATACAGAAAATGTCGAATCTATAACAATAGTTATAAGTACTAAGAAATCTAACCAAGTGCATACTCTCATCCAAACACCCCTCATAGATTAAGAACGGTAATCATCAAGGGTGCAAACTACCCCAATACCCGACACAGAAAAGAGGGTGAAGTGTTAAAAACACAATCACGCATTGCGCAATATCTCCTAATACATCTATACCTAATATAATCTTTACGATAACGTAAATAAAGTCCAAAGTCACGTACACTTATGACATTAGCAGCAAATGAAAAGAAAATCATGATAACTACCACGACTCGAGAATAAAAATATCCGAATGAAAATTTCGACAACCCTATATCTCTTTGAAATAAAGGTCAGTTTTGTATTTTTAAACAGTTTGACGTAAGTAAATGTCATTCGGTTCTGACACTATATTATGATTCGTGACGCCTTCAAAGTGTCATATCAGTCATAGAGATATGAAGTTTATTTAATTTTTTTTTCATTGTACAAATGACAAGGGTTCGTTTCTGTTTAGCGTGGAGAGTATTTTAAAACGCGATTTATATTCATAATGTATTTAATAAAACCAATTGAAATTTAACTCTCGCGATGTTTAGGTAAATGGTAATAAAATTAAGACAATTCACAGATGGTTTTATTTTTATTTTTCTTTATTATTATTTTCTTAGACAGTAAGGATTACTGGTGGCCCGTAGGCCTTTCCAGTTTTATCAGGACAGGTGGATGAGCGCGGGATCTGACAGGAGAAATATTTTCAAACGCCTGCCAAACTCCTTCGAAGGGGACCTAACAGCTCAATAGCAGCTACTTCCCGGATACAAGTTACTTATAATTATGAAATTAATAAACTAATAAAATTAATTTCTTGGGCGCCATTGATCATACGTCAAAGGTACAATGCCCTTTACATACGTCTCAGAAGCAACTAAAATTTTAAATTCAATGAGATAAACAAAAACAAAACTCCCCCAAATTTCATCACTAGTCTGTTCTGAAGGATACTTGGGGATCGTACCTATTAAAGCACATGCTAATTAAGTAGTACCAAATTCCGGATTATTTTTTTTTATTGCCCTTGTAGGCAGACGAGCATACATACGGCCGACCTGGATGGTGAGTGGTTACCGTCGCCCATGGACTTCAGCAATTCCAGGAGCAGAGCCAAGCCGCTGCCTACCGCTGCAAGCCGCTGCCTACCGCTATAAGCCGCTGCCTACCGCTCCAAGCCACTGCCTACCGCTAAATTTCACTACTACGGAATCGAGAAGTGATTCAAAAATGGCGAACTCGCAACTCCGTAACTTATAACTAATTAACGCTATTAAGAACTATTTAGATGGAACATAATATATTAATTGAAATAGTAAAGAAAACAGAAATACAGTATCGCATCGGCTACCGTTTTGAATTTGATTAAAAACTTACGTGAATAATATTGCCAGTTAAATAAACCTTAGGTCCAGCGCCAATGGTAACAAAACACAATGTCATTTAAATAATTTGAATTCTGAACGCAGGGATGCGCCACTATTTTGAATGACAATACGTCATTGACAAGAGACTTCCTCCCCTACATATTCGGAAAATTAATGTTCAATATTTGAAATATTTATTAAAGATTATTTACGCACATTAGAAATAATCACAGTACATTTATAATAGAATACAATACTCCTTACATTTTGATTAGTTAAGCTCCTAAAACTGCAAATAATAAGTTTAAGATCAAATATCATGTAAAAATATATTGATTGAATCGAAATAATCATACATATAATGTTGGTTAGGTATCACCACCCATAGACACAGCCCACTGAGTTTCTCGCCGGATCTTCTCAGTGGGTCGCGTTTCCGATCCGGTGGTAGATTCTGGGAAGCACTGCTCTCACTAGGGTCAGTGTTAGCATCACTCCGGTTTGAGCCCCGTGAGCTCACCTACTAGTTAAGGTTTCGCTGAAATAGCCTCTCAAGGCTATCAGCTTAGATAGGAGAAAAATAGATATCACAACTCTACCTGTTACTGCCGGGAAGCAGTAATGTGTTCCGATTTGAATGGTGTGAAGCCGTTTTGTCACATGTGGGTGACGGCATTTACTTTGATGATGTCCATCTACCGATAATCACATAACACCAGATCGGCTGTGAGCCCCTTCACCAGTTTCAGCAATAAAAAAAATACAATACCAAAAAAAAAACTATGCGGAAGTGAAACGCAAAGTGGGGGGGGGGGTTAACTTTAAAAGCGCCCTTAAAATATGGCAACATTATTAACTAAGATTTCCAATTGAGATACAAGCGTGTAACGGCCGACGTTCGTCCGACCTCGTTTAGTGCGGGTTCGCATCCGGACCGGCGCGTGTGCGATTTAAACTTTTACGGAATTGAAATGTTTAAGAAGATTTACGATTTTGACATTCTAATTTTAAATTTAAAAAAAAGAATCGACTTTACTCTTAACTGAATTGTCTTCAGAAGAAACGTTTTACAGTTGTTGAAGTCGTCGTGGCCTAAAGGATAAGACGTCCGGTACATTCGTATCTAACGATGTAACGGTGTTCGAATCCCGCCGGTGGGTGGGTACCAATTTTTTCTAATCAAATACGTACTTAACAAATTGACTAACGATTGACTTCCACGGTGAAGGAATAACATCGTGTAATAAAAATCAAACCCGCAAAATTATAATTTGCGTAATTACTGGTGGTAGGACCTCTTATGAGTCCGCGCGCATATCTGCATTACTGTATTCGTATCGGTGGTAATGTCTTTAAGAAATATGATTACTTTGACCTTTTTTGACATTACCTTCACCTCGTGTCCACCGGAACCTAATTTGCACAGTCACACACACACGTAGACATAATCTGCATTCTGCCACTCTACTTTGAGATACGAGGCTTGAATCTCACTTATATCGTAAAAGGACTGTCCCGTGCCATCACGTGTTTGGTCACACGAAAACATTCTCGGAACCTTCATTCACCCTAGGATTCGTTCGAGTCTTGAGACGAGAGTTGCAACCGTATTGTACATTACGGCCTCAACATTTAAGCCAGAACACAACACTGCTTCGTGATAGAAATAGACAGATATACTACTACTACTACTACTATGTACCTACATAGGTAACCCTGCGTATATATTTTCTTGTAATTTCGGCTCCAACATCGATATTTTTTTATTATTATTACTCTTGTATGCAGACGAGGATACGGCCCACTTAATTATAAGTGGTTACGTCGCTCATGGACGTCAGCAATGCCAGGGATACCTACAGCCGAGTCACTACCTACCATTGAGTATTCTCCGCAAGCCTCGTTTGAAAAAGGACATGTCATAACGCTCGGAAAACACCGTGGAGGGAAATTCATTCCAAAGCCGCATGGTACGTAATAGATCTCTGGAAGCGCTCTAATGAACGCATTGGTTCTAGGTAATATGGATGAACTCTGCTCCAGTGACGGGAGGTGTGATGGTAAATAACCGCATCGCTCGAAACGGCTTATCTTTAGGCCATGACAACTTCAAGATTAGCGGAATTCACATTGCGACGTCCACATCACGATTCAAAAACTAAGCTTGGCGCCTTTGATATCATTGCCGTATTTTCGTAACCCAAAAACTTTTTCTTTATGTTACATTTATCTCGACTTAAGCAAAAAGAATAAAAAAGAAAATTCTAAAAATAACTTCAAGAATCCATCTTAAGATATTAACAAGCCATAAAAGCCCTCGACCGCAGTCAAATTCATCTCCGAGTAAAAAATGTGCAAGAAATCTTTTCATTTCCTACAATAATCCGCGTCGGCCACCGACTGAATAGGAGTAAAAACGCGCAATACGGAATACAGGGCCGCATTGGGGACAGACTGGAGGGGGTAGCGATCCACAGCTAACCGTACCACTGTGGGGCTGGGTCGGATTGGCGTGGTTGAAAACTGTACCATGTTACGCTTAGCTAGGCATGTTGAGATATATTTTTAACCCACCTCGAAAAGTTGAAGTTGCTCAGTTAATCATACAGCTTAATTGGCTATTTAAAGTTTTTCATTCAGTTGACTATGATATTACTCGTAATACCAATGCTATTAATACTTTTTCTTGTCTATATATTTCTGCAAATTTAATTTATGGAAAATCATCGAAATAGACTTTTTTATGAAAAAAAAAACAAAATCTGTGCATTTTATTCCGAAATAGTGAGAGTGGATGTCATCGATGTGTATAGATTTTACTGCGATTAAAATTAGATTTTTAGAACCACCTACTGTAGCGTATATTATGTACCATATTTTGATTATCGAATGAAGATTAAACAGAGCATACAGGCGCTTAATTCAAAAGACGAATACTATTCATAAAGTAAATAAACCGGTTTATCTTGGAATGGATAAACTTGTTATTAAAAATAACATTTTGCCAGTACAATTCACGGGTAGGTAATTCTGATTCTGTTGTTTGCAAATAACAAAATCAGATTGCAGTGGAAATTGGGCATTTGGCATTTTAGATCGGAGAGTTTGAAAATATTAGTACCAAGTCTCTGATGCGAAACATTACGATTGCAACATCGACCTCATGTCTCAAAAGACTTCATGCTGTACATGGGTTAAGGGCTGTAAAGGGCTATTTAAAAAAATTGGTATATGCTCCATATAGCCATTGAAATAAAAAAATTAATGTATCCCAAATCTAATTTTTGTAAGTTCCAACTTTTTAGTCGGATGATTTTAATTTAAATACCACATAAATACATTTTGTTTTAACAAGTATTATTTACACGTGACGTTAACATTATCACCGCATATTGTGCAAGAGAGATGGCTAGAACTTTGAATATCGATGTCTACGTCATTTGACAGTTATTGTCACACAATTTTCATAAAGAGATTTCGCTCTAAGGACCTCGGCTTTTAGGCTTACAGAACTAAGCCTAAGAAACATTTCTACTAATAATACCTCCATAACGTCTCACTGAGTACAAACCTGTTACGATGGGATTGAAAACCATCGGAGCGAGCGACGTCGGGCGATGAGCATTGTGTTATAGCGGTACGTATTGTTATTTAAATGGGTATGGAAGGACTTATTAAATGACGAAGTATAATAAAAGGAATACATATGTGTATTATATACTTTACATATTATACTAAATGTTCAGGAAAATAGCTTTGTGATTTTCAATTATTATTTTAGGATAGTTGATGAATAATTTATAAAATCAGGGATGTAGAGTCATCGTAGAGGCATCTAGATTCACGTAACCATTTGTGATTAATAGTCCGAGGGACTGTAATTAGCTTGGGATCATTTAATCTAACTGGCTTCCAAATATGAGCGTCAAACGTCATGTGTCAGTTTGAATTAACATTGTATCTTAAGCAGAAAGTGATACATAGATCTATTCCTTGAAATTCACTGCCTGGAATGTAGGTATCATTGGAAAATGGATTAGCTTCTATTAACTGGTATGTACCTTTGTTTGTATATAACGGAATCTTTAAATATAATTTCCAGAGACTTCAAAACGTCCGATTAACTTGAAAATTTGCACGTGTATCAAGGACCGATGACATTAAAGTAATTCTATAACTGTGACCAGAATTAAAGTGAGTTGTTAGGATTGCGTCTTCCAATTTTATTACTCAATATTGACCAATAGTCTTGGGAGAACTTACTTAGAAAAAGTTGATATAAAAACTAACCTTTTGAATCTGTCGTCAAGAATCAATTTTATTGTAAGCATATTTTAAATAAATATAATATATGGATACATCTGCCTTTTACAAATATGTTAGAATACAAATTTTAATAAATGTCATAATCTCTGATTATAACTAATTTAGATTTAAATTGAATAAATCTTGTAATAACCATGATTTAACGGGTACTTACCGCATTTTATTATTATTTTAATGAATACGCGATATAACTGGAAATAATATATAAATAAAGATATAACTAGAAAACTGCGGGTAAAATATTTTGACCAAGTATCTGCCTACCCTCTTTCTGATTCATTTTTGGGTGTTACCACTGAAAAACGATGACTCGTCCGGATAGACAATTCCAATCCGAATTCCAATTTCCAATAGACACTTCAAAACAATTAGTAAAAAAATTACTTCCTACAAACCGTTTAAGTATATCTATTAATAAAAAATTGAAATCTACTCTCATATTTGAATAGTTAAAATCGTGTATACATCTCACCTCTAATGGTATACAACACGGAAGTATAGACACATACGTCTGTAGGTACATAAGTTATAAGTTGATAAGCCGCTGAACAGATGTGCAGCCACACAACAATGGCTTAATACGATTTGCTTACACACTTCGTTACCCCAGTCAGTAAGACCCTTATTGATATGCCGTATATATAATTATGTTGCGAGATATTGCGTAATTTTGTTAAGTTTTTGTTTTATAGAGCAAAAGGTATTTATTGAGTGTGCGTTGTGGATTATAAACAAGTAAATGATTTAAATACTTTAAAAACTAAACAACACGTTTAAATAGCAAATCGAACTAATGATAAAGTTTTATCTTTTCATTTAATCTGTCGATTCTGATCAACAATATTAGAACGAAGTTATAAAATTATTGTCATATCATCGGTCCTTGATAGAGCAAATTTTCAAGTTAATCGAACGTCAGCCGATATAAATGATGTTTGAATATTCAGTTACATGCGTACTGAGAAACATAAGCGTGTAAAACAAGATCCAAAATTGAATTAAATGTCTTTTTAATATCGCATTGAATCTTAAAATTTTGATATGTATGAAATTTTTCATGATAAAATTCGTGAGAAAATTAGTTGACGCTATACCTAATGCCAAGTGGTTATAGGACACATATTAATTAAGATCGTAGTCTCAATAACATTGCCAAAATATTTGCAGCATCACCATTTAAGTCAGAACAGATGACAGACAGAACAGACATTCGCGGCAAAAATAGGCAGAATGACAGTACCTACCCAAGCGCGCACACAAAACCCAGTGACAATAGCAATTAGGAAAATTTATAAAATCAGTTCACGGCGGAAGAATCAGTATGAATTACTTTTGAAAATAGACAACGGAATTTGAATCCGGGTAGCTCGCATCGAATTATGCATCTGGTAACTTTTTCTTTAGGTTAATCCAATGCGCTTTCTCCTTTTGCCCATAGATACAACCCACTCAGTTTCTCGCCGGATCTTCTCAGTGGGACACTATTCCGATCAGGTGGTAGATTATGCGAAATACTGCTCTTGCTAGGGCTTGTGTTAGCAAATACTATCAGGTTGAGCCGTGCTTACGGCTCACGAGTCACGGCTCACGGCAATTGTTAGCTCACGGGAGCTCACCTACCCGTCCGCAAGAAGCTGCAATAGCCCCTTAAGCTGCCAGCGAATAAGTAGAGGAGAAAAAGTTACTCCAAAATCTCATGTGATTTAAGATCATTATAATATATCCAGTTAATGGAAATACGGTTTGAGCAAATATCTCGGAAAGGACAGAATCCAATTTTCTTGCAAGAACATTATTAAGTTGCTAACAGGACAAGTTAAATGTTGTTATTTCATAATTGTAGCTTGTGATATTCAAATGTGCCAACGAAACTTATACCCGGAGAGCTTGCCAGGCTTTCTGGAACAAAAGCTCAACCATTACCCTAATAACTATTCTTTAAGCTCCGCGTCTTGAGCCAAATTCTCGAAACTCACATACCTGCTCCGTGCAATCTTGGGAATGCATTTGCGCGGTGGGCGTGGCCAGTGCCAGCCAATGTTCATTCAGGCGATATTTAGCACAACCAGGTATCCGAGACCTTCCTCGATACTCGACCTCTCAATAAGAGAGGTATTTCAGAAGTTTCCACATCCACTCGTAGAGGTCCTGGTTCGTTGGTTAGGCTTAAAGCTCCGCCCATCGGCGCGCTTCAATTGCTTTTTCGCTGTGTAAGAAAAGAACAGAGATACGAATTAGAGTAAGAGAGCTGCGAATTTTCTCGAAGATAGTTCAGAGATTATATAGTATGACAATATCAATGTATATAATGTATCAGAACGTAGTTATGTAAATGAGAGGTTATTTATTACTCTGAACGAGAAAATTGATATCGCTTTGTGGATATATTACGAGAAAAGTTTTAATGTAGATCTTTATTGATCTCCAAGACGTGGGATGATATATTTTTAGGAAAATATGTTTATTTCATTCGTCAAGATGAGGAAAAATAGTCACAAGCCGCTTTTTAAGGAGCCAACGTCCAAGGACTTCTGAATGTAAATATCAACACCCGCCTTGCGAAACGAAGTTATCCAAATATCCGTAAATAAATCTATAATACGGTGTATTTTGACTCAGCTCAGCTCGGTACCACAAACCTGTCTATTACTGTTCCAAATGACAGCCGCTATACAAAAAAATTGAGCCTTAAATAGCATGTCTCAAGGATGTTTATGTCTGTGTGTGTGTTTTTTTTTTATTATTTTTATTTTTTCATTTGTTGGCATATCCTTGGAAAGCTTTTTACGTAGTACCATCAACTTTCGATAAGAAGCGAACAATTGAAAACTAAGCTACCATTAAAATACTAAAACCATTTAGAGAATAATTCATACATATATTCACATATTTCTTAAGTCAAGTGATGGATTCACAATATGAGATTTATTGAAGAACTGATGACTGATTAAATTCGAACTATAAATTTGAATCAAATATGAATAGCTTGAAGTTCGCTGATGGATTGCTCGAAAACCAAAGACGATGTTGGAATTATGAAAAGTGACGTATATGCTTAAATGTCCAAGTATCGGGCAGTTTGTCCACCCAATGCTTCCAAGAGACTGTATCACGTAAACGAACCCGATTCCAATCTTCCTTACATCACGACAAAAGACAACAATGAAAACAATATAAAAATGTCCAATTATACCGTGTCTGAAGCAATTTAATAGGGTTGAAATCTACATACGGGTCGGACCCTCCCTCGGAGGGAGAGGAGTAGTTGGGAGCATAACCGTATTTCACCCCAAGTCGTAAAAACTAAGAAACATTACACCGCAAAATGTATTTTACGTATATTTTTGAAGATACTTTAATAGAATATTGTGTGTGGTTTTGTATGGAAGACTTTTTGGAAGACGAACGTAGCTGCGGCTTATATACACTTAAAATTTTAATAGACTTTAACTTGTCCTTCTGAATTTCAATTATTAGAAAATGTCATCTATGCACAGATGACATCCATGTCGAAGAAATTTCCCTTTACGTGGTATGTCTTAAGCACTTTAAATGGCTTCTTTAAACAAGATTCGAACTGAGTTCGTTTCTTTAATTAGCGGCCTGGTAGAATCCCCATGTCGATAAGCAATCCCATAGACACAGCCCACTGAGCTTCTCATCGGATCTTCTCAGTGGGTCGCGTTTCCGATCCGGTGGTAGATTCTGCGAAGCACTGCTCTTGCTAGGGTCAGTATTTTAGCATCACTTCGGTTTGAGCCCCGTGAGCTCGCCTACTAGTTAAGGTTACGCTGAAATAGCCTCTCAAGGCTATCAGATTAGGTGGGAAAAAAATAATAAGCGACAATGACCAATTACCACCGAGTAAACAGCTTCTATACTCAATAATGACAATATCATAACATTGTTATTTAATACCAGTATGATAAGGTCTTCCAATCTAAATCAATTAAATAATCCAAGCGTGAGTAATTATTAATTGTCTGTCATGACCAACATGGTACATGTACCACAATCCTGCCTATTTCTGCCGCAACCCTATCACGCGTTCTAATTTTAAAGGTAGGAAAAGTCGATATACAACTAAGAATTCGATTTGTCTCAAGGCGGATAGTAGTTTTTTTAATTGTCACGTAAATTAGCTTCTTAACAGATGAATGATATTAAATGACATAATAATACACCCTGAGCTTTATATTTTCGTCGTATGTTTGAAATAAAGACTTTGAACCAACTGCATCGTTCAGCCATAGACGTGCCATTACGTAGACGTATGTATAGAGGGCCATTGTATACGCTTTGAATACGAACTCATTACAGGTAATGGCTCTGCGACCACAAAAGCTCCGTGCTTTTGCTGCGTTCAGCTATAATTTCAACCGCATTGACTAAATTAGGTTTAATGAAGTTTTTATATGACTATTTGTCGATGCCAGTCAATATTTGTGTTGGTAAATTTTTCAAATGAGACATAGAACAAATATACTTACATACCTTATGTCAGCCTCATTTTTTTTTATTGCTTAGAATATCGAACAAAACGTTACGATGAAAATTGTGTTGAAAGTTTCTTACGGATTAAGAGATCATAATAATAATAAAAATATTTTATTTAGTTTCTCTCTTAAAGGTAACTATAGCAAAATTCAACGTTAAAATTTATTTTGTGAGCCTTTGAAAGAGCTGAACTCTGTACTAGTTTCAAAGACCTGCATTACTGATCTTCAGGCTCCCTCCTTTCTAGGTTAGTTTTGCTATGTACATAGCCCATAGATACATTAAGTAATCTTAAATTTAGTAAGCTGGTCATATCTTGTATGTGACAAAGAATTGACCATTGCTGGAGTAGACGGGTTCTCGACTGGAGACCGCGAGCAGGGGAATGTAATGTACGCGCCCTTCAACTTAGTGATGTGAGAATATTCGAAAATCGACCGGCGGGAAGTGAATGAGAATTGCGCAAAACGCCTATCGCGAAAAACCTCTATCCGGCAGTGGACTAATGTGGGCTAATGATTGTAATTATGAAAATGTAAATTCCACAAATACATATGCATAATATGGATATAGACAATGTGTGTTTTTCCTCTCACTATCTTCTGATGCCTAATAACCGTCCTATTATGTGATAGAGAAGAAATACATTATCTTCTGAATAACTTAACTGATTCATTGTGAAAGTATTGTTGAAATCGTAAAATTATTTATTGTTTTTTTTTCTCAATATGTATTTTTAAATTTTAATTTCCATTCGTCGTTGGGTCCAGTGGTAATTAAAATTAACTAATTTACATTTACAAAACGTAACCAGACCGTAATCTCTGCCCGTTCACAAATGCAATATAATAAGTACGGACGCGCATCGCGGCGTAATCAAAAGCTAACATCAATATTACAATCAAGAATCGTGAATATTCAGTTCGCATATGAACTAGTCAGTGCGCAAATCCAATCATCGCGCCGAAGAGACCGGCAGCGATGTTTATGCTAGCTTCCTGTGCTCTGTTCTGTTTGTGCGTTGCATGCGCCGGGTGCAGTGACGCGACGATGTTTCACAGGGCTGCCAAAACATTTGCTTTGGTATATTTGCTGTACTGTAAAAACTGAGACCTTAGAACTATTATCTCAAAGTAGGTAGCGGCATAGCACTGCGAATTAGATGGGTGGACGAGCTCACAGCCTACCTGGTGTTAAGTGATTACTAGAGCCCATAGACATCTACGACGTAAATGCGCCGCCCGCCTTGAGATATAAGTTCTATAATCTCAAGTATAGTTACAACGGCTGCCCCACCCTTCAAACCGAAACGTATTACTGCTTCACGGCAGAAATAGGCAGAGTGGTGGTACCTACCCGAACTGGCTCACAAGACTCCAGTAAATTAGAATTTTTCCGGATTTAATTTACATTACCCGATGTTATTCTTGCCACTGTTAAAGTTATTCGTGAATCATTGTTAAGATACGCATTCTAACGCAACTGAGATTACAAACATTACTAGCCTGTTCAATGATTGCCATAGCCTATAGACATGACAAAGTGGATGCCGCCACCCATCTTGAACCATGAAGAGTTTTAATTGTATTGTATAACGGCTGTGTCTATCAAATCGAATCAGTATGGAAGTACTGCTGGTGGCAGAAATAGATTGGTGGTACGTGGTACGGCATCAAATTTCGTTCTATCACCACTACATCTCATAGTACCACACCTACGTAACTTATAAAGTATGTGTTCAAGAATTATATTTATTTTTTATTTTTTGTTACAACGACGGCTGTGGCAACCCTAAGCGAGTGCGAGGCACCGTGGCGAAGTCATTAGCAGTAATGGCTGATCCACTGCCGTCAGGTTTAGAGCTTACAATATGTATACGTATGCGCATTTACATAACTGCGGAAGTACATGGTTATATGCAGTAGTGCGAAGCCTATAACATTGTATATGGATTATGTAGAAGTCTATAAAGTCAGAACGGTACAATAGCTTAATGACATTTTAAAAGCACATTAAATGGAAAAATGTTCTTGAATTTTTCTCTGCATAGATATATAAAGCTGGATTAATCGGCTCTAGGAAACTAAAAATTTCGGTAGCTCCATGGTTTTGGATATGGTGAGCACTTCATTCTCTTACTAATATCTTGCAGAACAATAGGCCTTTACCTATATGAAGCTGCCGTTTAGTCTAGAGGATCTTAAAGTATTTTTTCTGTAAATATTTTATTACTACCAATCAAAATATGCACCCCTAGGCTTGATACATTTCTGCTAGCACAGTGGTAATTTTTCGATAATCTTCTTGAAAAAGACAGACGTAGGGAATGGAATGTATTGGAATATTTCCCTGTCGAAAAATTGTAGTAGGAAACAGTAGAAGAAATCAAATCAAATCAAATCAAAAGTTTTTTATTCAACATAAATGAAAGTACATACTTGTTGAACGTCAAAAGAACTACCGCCAATTCACAAGAACTAGCCGTCCTGAGAAGAATTGGCAAGAAACTCAGCGGGCATGTCTTTTTTTTTAATATTAGATTTCTTTTTTTTTTAATATAAGTTTTTTGTTAAATATAGAATACTAAATAAATTTAGCATTATAAAGGCGTGTTTCTGAACATATTTCCTTAGCATTGCTTTACATTACTTAGCATAGCTTAGTTAATTTTTTAGAGCAAATTTTATTAATTTCTTTTCATTTTATATATGTACATATATAATTTAATGTTAACATTGTCAATTTATTTAATGTAGAAACGTGAAAACCTACTTGTTATTATTATTATTATATACAAAGTTTTCGTTCTCGACATTTTATGAATTTCAGTAAATTCTGAAAACTACTGACCTACGTCAAGTGAAGTTCATTTTTATATTATCATCATTATTAAACTTTCATTTCAATAAAAATACCATGATATATTTTGTTAGTAAGTATTACTTATAATCTATGTTAGTGACTTAAAAATGTATTATTGAGGGTATTCATGTATTGGTTAACTAATTTAAATACTTATGCCACATTAATTGACTATTTAAACTATGCCTTAAGCACTAATAACCAAAAGAACAAAATTGCGAGGGGCGCTTTAAAAATCGACAAAAATTGTTTATCCATAATTATTTTTACGTTTTATCCTCGCAGCTCACAGGCGCGTTACGCTTTTAAAATAAACTGGATGTCATCGTCCTCACAAAGGGTGTAAACGTAGGCCTAATGGGCGTAAAGTGCAAAATATTTACGCTGACTGGGTACATGTCCACGTTTGTCCATACCTACTCATAGTGCATATCCATACGTCGATGAAAATCGTTGCGATTTCTAAACTTATTTTATTGGTGCTAGGACCTCTTGTGAGTCCGCACGGGTATCTATTCGCCACCCCGCCTATTTCTGCCGTGAAGCAGTAATGCGTTTCGGTTTGAAAAGTGGGACAGTCGTTGTAACTCTACTGCGACCTTAGAACTCATATCTCAAGGTGGATGGCGGCACTTACGTTGTAGATATCTATGGGCTCCGGTAACCACTTAGTACCAGGTGGACTGTGAGCACGTCCACCCATCTAAGCAATAAAAAAAAATGTCCACAAAATTATATTGCAATCAGCAGCAGATCTAAAACTGTACTTAAGTCAAGACCTCATGGACAAGACAGAATAATTAACAAACGGATAAAATCGATTTTAGTAGTAAACAAGTCTTATATCTCTGAGAGACAGTGGTTAATGGTCTCTCCTAATATTATTAAGTGGTTCAATATAACCTATGATAATAACTAATAAAAATAACGTCATTATCCACAGCTACGATACTTTCGACTTTAAAATTCTCTCTTTATTTATTTATTCGAATTGTCATTTACATTCATTCTTATTTCATCATCATTCTTATTTCAATGCAATTGAGGCCCGGACTTAACTTGACAGTGCGTAGGATACTCCCAGTGCAGTTTGTATTTTACTGCAACCGGTTAAGACTTCATGGTTCAATCATATTGTATAATTAATGGTTTAAATAACTTCCTATTTTAAAAAGCTTTCAACTATTTTCCTACAAGGTATTAAGAGAACGAGAATTTTAATTGAATTACAAGTAATTAGGTGCATATCTCGGAAAATCGACATGCCAGTATATAACCACGTATAAACTTGTATTTTGGCATCATAAAACAGTTCTCAAAATTCACATATAATTGGATGGTCGCAAGCTTTAAAGTCAGGAGTGGAATATTTAATAACTGCACACCCTCTATCTCGAAAACAGTTCAAGGTATAAAAAATGTTAAATAGAATAGTTGTAGAGAATTTAATTCTCTACAATATTGATAATAAATACAAATAGCGTAAAACCCACAGAAAAAGAGACATTTGCAAAAAATTTTAAAAAAAAACAAACCAATTTTGTGACCGTTGACCCCTAACTTTATTAAGACTTGCGACCATCCAATTATATGTGAATTTTGAGAACTGTTTTAGGATGCCAAAACACAAGTTTTTATGTGGTAATATACTGGGTATGTCGATTTTCCGGGGTCAACCCCCCAATATTTTAGGGCCTATAATGACTGGACTACTGTCGCTGCGACCGCGACGCTGTATGTATTGCCACTAATGTTTGAATACAATGCTCAGATACCGTATAACGTGGCCGTTGAATAGGAAAATAAGCACTAGGAAGGCACACGTACTCTTTTTACGTAATTAGACTTGTTTGATTGTAGCCGGTCCGTTTGATGTATAGATTTTATCAAAATAATGAGCCGATGTTCAGCAAATTTACTTGTAGTTCAATTAAAATTCTTGTTCTCTTAATACCTTGTAGGAAAATAGTTGAAAGCTTTTTAAAATAGGAAGCTACTTAAACCATTAATTGTACAATAGTAACAGATTGAACCATGAAGTCTTAAGCGGTTGCAGTAAAATACAAACTGCACTGGGAGTATCCTACGCACTGTCAAGTTAAGTCCGGGCCTCAATTGCATTGAAATAAGAATGATGATGAAATAAGAATGAATGTGAATGACAATTCGAATAAATAAATAAAGAGAGAATTTTAAAGTCGAAAGTATCGCAGCTGTGGATAATGACGTTATTTTTATTAGTCATTATCATAGGTTATATTGTACCACTGATACTATTAACCACTGTCTCTCAGAGATATAAGATACGTTTACTACTAAAATCGATTTTATCCGTTTGTTAATTATGCTATCTTTTCCATGAAGTCTTGACTTATGTGTAATTTTAGATATTTTACTGATTGAAATATAATTTTGTGGACATTAGTGGAGTAAATAGAAAAATATATTTAATGAGTATATAATATATAACGTTAATCTTCTAATATCGAGTATGATTGTGTAAGATGTATCTTTAAGCTCAATTTCGAGATTAGTTTCACATAAGCGATTCCGGAGATCGAATGAGTTGCAAGCCCAATAACGTCTGAGCCACAAGTAATATATCATTCATTTTTAAACGTAACACAACCATTCATTATTTATTACAATCCGTTCAGTGAATCCGTTCCTTATCTCATTCATAATCGAATTTTAAACTGCATGTATTAAGAAAATCCGTTTTTTTTTATTATAATGGTTTTCGCGGGTAAAATAAATTACGTAAATAGAACATGAACAATTCAGAGAGACACTTAGAAATAATTCAATGTGCAAGGCGAATATTTCTTACTAACATATGTAGGTGTTAGAAATGTTCTAATCCTCTTGAATCACAGTAGTTGAAATTTAATATTATTGTTAAAATAAAGGCAATTAGTTACGACCCTTGTTGTAATTTAACCAAATAAAATCATAAACACATATTTAGGACAAATAACCTTTAATAATTTAGTTGAGATACATTGAAAAGAATCAGAAAAAAAAGGTTTAATAAGTAAAAAAATCAACGTCATGAAATATATTTAATTAGCCGTAATTACTAGCGGTAAGCAGCACCTTGACTTTTACCACCACCCCGCCTATTTCTGCCGTGAAGCAGTAATGCGTTTCGGTTTGAAGGGTGGGGCAGCCGTTGTAACTATACTTGAGACCTAAGAACTTATATCTCAAGGTGGGTGGCGCATTTACGTTGTAGATGTCTATGGGCTCCCGTAACCACTTAACACCAGGTGGGCTGTTTGCTCGTCCATCCATCTAAGCAATAAAAATCAAAATACCTTGACTTTTAAAAAGAAATCGGTGTCGTGATGGCAATCATTCACAATCAAGAGGAACATATCACTAACACGAAATAAAAACATTTTACTGTAAAAACTACGAACAATATGCATTTGAATTTCTAATATTTGAATATCAATTCTATTTAACACAATATAAAGGCTAAATTATGTTGTTACAATATGTTTTGAATCTCGGAGGTCAGTCTACCATAATGCGTGGCAGGACTAATGTTTGTTCTGCATCAGTACTGTGACCACACGGCCGGTTAGCGAGCTTGAGGCGTGAATTTATAATGGGACACCGTACTAGAAAAGCAATTAGGGTGTCATGCATTCGTAATGCACTGTGTTATCGAAATTTGAATATGAGCGGCCATTGTTTCGGTCATAGTTGAATCTATTCATGATTTAGCCGAATTCAAACCAAAGTAAAAATCTGTTACGCATGTTTTAGTCAGATTAAGGTATATTCAATTGAAAAATTAACTATTTCCGTTTCGTTTCTTTGGCATGATTTTTTATTAACTAGTGGTCCCGCAGTAGTCGAAGTTCGACTATAATTAATTGAAATTATAAGTTTGAACATTATTAAGGTTCCATTGTAAAAGACTTTTTTTTTTTTTTTTCTTGCTTAGATGGGTGGACGAGTTCACAGCCCACCTGGTGTTAAGTGGTTACTGGAGCCCATAGACATCTACAACGTAAATGCGCCACCCACCTCGAGATATAAGTTCTAAGGTCTCAGTATAGTTACAACGGCTGCCCCACCCTTCGAACCGAAACGCATTACTGCTTCACGGCGGAAATAGGCGGGGTGGTGGTACCTACCCGTGCGGACTCCCAAGAGGTCCTACCNTGTTAAGTGGTTACTGGAGCCCATAGACATCTACAACGTAAATGCGCCACCCACCTCGAGATATAAGTTCTAAGGTCTCAGTATAGTTACAACGGCTGCCCCACCCTTCGAACCGAAACGCATTACTGCTTCACGGCGGAAATAGGCGGGGTGGTGGTACCTACCCGTGCGGACTCCCAAGAGGTCCTACCACCAGTGATAAAAGACTAATAATACTTCTAAAATATAATCACAGATTTCGCCAAAACTACGCTATAGATAAATAATATTAAAAATAAACAATATTAACCTATTCTCAATTTGACCACAGACTTTAAGCAATAACAAAGTTTGACAATAAACAAATAATATGCATGAGCGTGTGTGTCAAATACATGGTAGTATGTGTAATGTTTTCTTTATTGATTTAATGTATTTTTTATGTATTATTTAAAAAAAATGTTAGCACTGTGCACTTCTTCTCTATATTCTCTATAAGTGTCGGAAATTTCATACTCCTCCGTCCGCGCCATTTTCGTAAAAAGGGATACAAAGTTTTTGCTTCACGTATTAATATATAGATTGTCTGTGTTAACTCATAAATAAAAATTATGAGACAATATTAGCAGTAAGAGAAAATAAACGAGTGAACTATTTATCCAAGACATTTTGGCTTAAGCTAAAGTTTTACGGGCAAAAGGTATTTAGGTAACAATCACAGAATCTTCTAAAAACGTTACATTCAAATAAAACCGTATTCATTTCTACGGTTAAATTTCCAAATACAAGTCACGAAATCAGACGATATACCCGATCGATGCGTAGAGTAGATCTCTACATGCTCTACATTAGGGCCTCCCTGATGTAGAGCGGTATACAATGGAGGCTCTTGTGAGTGCAGAACGCCACGAAACACGTGTCCCGTGGTCACTAGATTGCTTACAGTACTATTTAAGTTGTAGACAGATACAATAAATCAATTGGATTTAATAACGTTATTTACATTAACGTTTTCCTCTATCAAGCTGAATGTGAGTATGTACTTCCAAAAGCTAACTACTTCAAAATATTTCAGATGCTCTGGGTTTTTTTGTGTTTTTAATAATTCAAATTTTTTGTACATACTAGAAAATAACCGCATTAATTTTAGACGGATACGAATACTGATAGATTTTTTTATTGCTTAGATGGGTGTACAAGGACACAGCCCACCTAGTGTTAAGTGGTTACTGGAGCCCATAGACGTCTACAACGTAAATGCGCCAGCCACCTTGAGATATAAGTTCTAAGGTCTCAAGTATAGTTACAACGGCTGATGGTACCTACCCGTGCGGACTCACAAGAGGTCCTACCACCAGTAATTTACTTTAAATATTTTACTAAATAATTTCCTTTAAAAAAACTCGATCCAAGGCTAAAAAGGTAAGGAAAATCACAATAACGTCAAGTCAGTGCGGAAAATTGTTCTAAAATACTTATTTTTAGCCCGCTACAAAGCTAACCCAATTTCGTATTAGAATTTATACCTGAAAAAATCAACCCGTTTTAGGTCAACATTTATAACATACGTATGTAATAGAAATTATAGGATTTACAGTAATGATACTCAAAAAAACATCACTAATAGATACGCTCTTCACATACTTTTTTGGCATGTCTATTAATTTAATAAGTCTGTCGTGTATAGATGCAAGCAGTGATTCGGCAGCCAATTCAAGTCAGCTTCTGTCCGAGTGAAGCAGACATCTCTAACATACGTGTGCACATGGAACTGATTGAATTAAATTTATGAATTTCAACCATTTTCAATTTGGTTCAATTTCAATTTGAACTTATCTGTGGCCTAAAGTATAAGACACGGGGAGTATAATCAATCGATTTTGTTGGTGTTGAAATACACATAGTAGAACCGCCCTGCTTATTTCTGTCATTAATGCGTTTCGCTTTGAACGGTGAGGCAGCCGTTGTACTGTAAAAACTGAGACCTTACAACTCGTGTCTCGAGGTGGTTGGCGGCATTTAGATGGGTCCCTGTAACTACTTAAAACCAGGCGCGCTATGAGCTCGTCCACCCATCTAAGCTATAAAGAAATATGCCATCTAAGCTATAAAAAAACACTGTTTTTTTTTACGTAACTAATACGGATTATAGATTTATTTTCACGTTAAATGAATATCATCGTATCATACAAACTGAATAGGAAAAATTCCTCCCGGCTGAGCCCTTGCCGGCCCCCTCTCCTGGTGAAATTGGAAAGACCTCCGGGCCACCAGTAATCTTTGAAACATAAAAAAAAAAACGAAAAAAAATTATTAAAAATTACTGATCGTAGAGTACGGGTAGGTACTAACATGGATATTACTGCAGCGAGGCACTCATGCGTTTGAAGGGTGAAATAGTCATTCTACAACCCAATCGATACTCGGACATCCATATGAACGTTTTTTTTTTTTTTTTTTTTCCCCTANACTATCACGCACAAATGTGTATTCCGATGCGTAGGTCGCAAGCGACCAACGGATTGGAAGGCACGTTCACACACAACCGAGTCGTAAACGAGAATGTATTCACGGTCACTAAACTGTCGAGCACAACTGTGAGTTCAGAGACGTAGCTCGCAAGCGGGCCACGGATCGGAAAGCACGTCCGCGCACGACCGAGTCGTGAGCGAGAATATGAACGTTGACGGACCTCACATTGTTATATACGACACTTTAAATCCCACACTAAGTTATCCGAATTATATATAATATAAAGTTTGAACTATTCTGATGTAGTATATAATATGTTACCGGAAACCTGTATAATACGGTATTCTATACAATACCTAGGCAATGTATAAAATAGCTAAAACGTTAAGGTAAGGTATGAAATATTTTTTTCATAATTTTATACTTTGCCCAGGAATTGTTTTGTTGCCTAAGCTTTTTAACTGATTACTTATGAGTAAATTAGGTTATGTTAGTTAACCCAGAAGAATTTTAAGTTAAATGTTATTTGATTGTGGTTTAAAACTAACTACTTACTAATTGCTAATTTTAATAAAGTTGATTTTAAGCAAACCTAAATTTAATGTGTTATTTTTGTCTGTCATTTTGTACCCTTCTACTCACATGACATTCATAAATACAGGCCCAAATATAGTTATTTTACACATTGCCGGTGGACCAGCAGGTACTCTATACAATACCTAGGTAAAGTATAGGATACCTGAATTATACAGATTGCCAGTAACATATACACTATTTTCTACTAATGGCATTTATTATTATAATATCGGATATTCGTTACACTGAATGTTTCCAGCTATATAAGGTTTAGCAATCTGTCTTATCCTCTACGCGTAAGATTACATGAGATTTAGTTTAACCCGGTTCATGTTATTGAAAAAAAAAGCCGTCACAATCGTTATTATTTGTATATAAAGCACTTATTATTATTACTGGTGGTAGGACCTGTTGTGAGTCCGCGCGGGTAGGTACCACCGCCCTGCCTATTTCTGCCGTGAAGCAGTGATGCGTTTCGGTTTGAAGGGTGGGGCAGCCGTTGTAACTATGCCGAGACCTTGCAACTTGTATCTCAGGGTGGGTGGCGTATTTGCGTTGTAGATGTCTATGGGCTCCAGTAGCCACTTAACATCAGGTGGGCTGTGAGCTCGTCCACCCATCTAAGCAATAAAAAAAAAAAAACTCGCAAAAACGGTTAATATCAAAACTATAATAATTCTGAACTAACCCGAGTTGAATGCACGTATATATTTTATGCCCCTACGTAGCATAGAACACATCACGTGCAGGATTGGCAGGGTTTTCACGGTACCATGCTCTCGCGGCGGGGTCGAAATTTCGCCCGCTTTATATTCGCAGAATACATATATTTTTTTTCAAGCCCTCCACAATATATTTTTAGCGTGGGCAAAGAGTTTTTTTTTTGCTGTATTTTTAGCTCGTAATTCAAGTCTACACTCCGCTGTGTATCAAGGGAAAATGTTGTATTTCAATTTGTTTTAGTGAAAAGTATATCTTATTAGTAAACTCTGACAACGCGAAATGTTGTTTGAACGCGACCCAAAAATATAACACATCTAACGAGACTGATTATGAACATTTCCTATGGTATAGGTGTCATCAATATACATATTGTCTGTCTGGTGTAGTGGTAAGTGACACGGTCACTACACAAGAGGGTCGCAGGTTCGAATCCCGCCAAGGGAAGATATTTGTATGATATATATAAAATGTATTTTCCAGGGTTATAGATGTATATAAAATATATGTATGTGTATAATAAAAATCTTACATTTATTTCCTTTTTCTGGTACCTGTAACACAGGTTGTTTACGAATTTAGCACAGGACCAGTTAACGTGGCGTGATTGTTGGGAAATATTTATTTATTTATTTATATTTAGGGAGATACAAGCACGTCAAGCACCGCTTAAGCAGCGAATACCAATTATTTTCGACAAAGATTTGGACCAAAAAGAGCCACCGTAAAATATGGACATATAATGTTACAACTGAATATCAAAATATTGAATTTCTAAATAAAAATTTGGGAGTAAAGCCTTATTTTGGCGATATATTTATTTCAAACGATTATCAGATTTGCTCTATTGTATGGAAAGCTTAATAAATCACGCTATCAATCTACAAGCTATCACTGCTGCAAGCCGTATGAAGCTATTAACAACCATATCACGATTCCAATAGTCCGCGCCACGGGAGCTAACTAGTCATCCGTGAAAACTCAAATAGCTTGGATTCTTGCCAAAAATCAGGGAGCATCAGATTGAATTTGAAGTTTCTCGGGTTGTTGTTGGTTGTTAAGATTCAATTAATATTTGTTTTTTAATAAACAAATTTTCTTATGTATTGTTTTGTTCGTATACGGGTCAACGACCTCGAAACTGCCCAGGTAGTGTTAACTGGTAGTGTTTACTGGTGGTAGGACCTCTTGTGAGTCCGCGCGAGTAGGTACCACCCCCCCCTGCCTATTTCTACCGTGAATGCGTCTCGGTTTGCAGAGTGGGGCAGCCGTTGTAACTATTCTGGACCTTAGAACTTATCTCAAGCTGAGTGGCGCATTTACGTTGTAGATGTCTATGGGCTCCAGTAACCACTTAACACCAGGAGGGCTGTGAGCTCGTCCATCTATCTACCAATAAAAAAAAAGTGATTACTGGCGCCTATAAATATCGTAACATAAATATGACTATCGAAAAAGTATTTGTATCGCTCATAGATTATACACATAAATTAGTTATAGATAAGCAACTCAAGCACTCAACAAAAACGTTTACGGGCGTCGGCCACTAGATGGCCTCGCTTTGATTAGTTTCTCATTGCTTCTGTAGATGGCAGTAACATATTACCTATCTTATATTTTATTTTTAATGTAAGATTTTGTAAACTTTCAGAAACCACAAATTGATAAAATTTAATCAATTTGCTCGTAACAAATAAAGACTTGTATGATTTATTAAGTTTTTATTTTCTGTGTTTAGTTATACAATAATTAACCTCGGTATCGCTATCGACAAAAAATGTATCGGATTTAAACAGCACTCCTACCTATTTTCATGCACTCAAGGGAATCCCTGAGGGAGAAATTTAAAGAAATTAAAGTTCTCACTATGCCATCCCAGTACATTTTTGAAAATTTGATGTATGTTCGTAAACATATTGAGGAGTTTCCTAAAAAGTCGGACATACATAATAGAAATACTAGAACAAACACAAGCTTGTTGTGCCGATGAGTAGGTTACATAAGATACGAAATTCATTCGGGTGTTTGTCTGTGCGCCTGTACAACAAAATCCCACAAGATGTTCAGAACCTACATATACATAGGTTTAACTGTTAAAGAACATCTGTGCAATAAAGCTTACTATAAAGTCAATGATTATCTAGAAGATTGCACAAAGTGGGAATGAGTTGCTCGCTCCGGGCATTTCAATATTGTAGTAATTGTTACGTTATAATACTCATTGTAAAAAACTCATATTTAAAAAAAATAATGTAATATTAAAAAAATAATAAATAACAATTTATTAAAAGAAAAANAAAAAAAAAAAAAAAAAAAAAAAACATGCCCGCTGAGTTTCTTGCCAATTCTTCTCAGGACGGAGGCTAGTTCTTGTGAATTGGCGGTAGTTCTTTTGACGTTCAACAAGTATGTACTTTCATTTATGTTGAATAAAATTTTTTTTGATTTGATTTTGATTTGATTTGATTTGATTTGATTTTCAGCATAAATTTACTTACTTCTACCATCCTAATATAATGATCCGTTTTCGTATCGAGGACTCGATAAATTTACATTACGAATTCGATAGATTTTCGTGCTTGACGTAAATATCTCATTTCAGTAAAGTTTCATTTTTATAACATAAAGACGATATCTATATATATAAAAATGAATTGCTGTTCGTTAGTCTCGCTAAAACTCGAGAACGGCTGGACCGATTTGGCTAATTTTGGTCTTGAATTATTTGTGGAAGTCCAGAGAAGGTTTAAATTGTAGATAAATATGAAAATGCTCGGAATTAAAAAAAAATAACAGTTTTGTTTTCCCTTTGATGTGTCCTCCGTCGGACGGATTCCGTTTGTCTGTTTTAAGTTTATTTTATACAAAAGTTTTGGTATTTTATTTATCGATTGAGGCACTACGAAGTCTGCCGGGTCAGCTAGTTATTTATAAATAGTTAACTTACGTGTGACAGCAACTTAGCTATGCCACTAATACTGTTGTAGTCCTTATGCGACAGTAACTCCTACCATCAGAACGGTCATCGAAGGTAAAAAAACAACACATATTTTCCCCTTCCTAAACGTAAATGGTAATTTCAAGTTATTATACTTAATAACAACTTCCACTTTGACATGTGGAATGTAATTAATAGCTACGACACATGCAAACGAAACTTTCCAAGTGTGGTTCATATTAAAATACAAGTTTGTACTGAAATGCGAGATAGTTTAACCGCATTCGTGATGAGGAAATTTCTCTAAGCAGGCAGCTGGGTTTGACTATAGGTGGTTAACTACTGATTAACGAATGTTGATTTAACCAATGAAGAGCGAATATACGAAGAACATACAATTCAATTTTCATACTTTTTAAATAGTTTAAAAATTAATTAAACATAAACCATACCCTTTTATGGTTGGACAAGCGGACCGCTCCGGCTCCGCTCGGGTCTTTAACAAAAATTTCAATGATATTTGACGTTGTTTTATTTTTTTAAATAAAAGAACACTTGAGGCATCACTATAATAGTCAAACATATACTGTCATACTGTTGTGGTACATTATTTTATTCTATCATTAATAGTTTTCGCAGGGTACGCGATGTAAAGAATATTTTTGGGTAATTTTTTACACTTTGGATTACATTATTGGAGTAAGGATCCCTAATTTTTTTCAAAAAAAAAAGATTATAGCCTATGTCACTTGGGAATAGTGTAGCCTCGAAACAGTGAAATAATTGTTCAAATCGGTTCAGTAGTTTCGGAGCCTATTCAATACAAACAAACAAACAAACAAACAAACAAACAAACAAACAAACAAACAAACAAACAAACAAATCTTTCCTCTTTATAATATTAGTATAGTTAGTTAACGAAAGATTTGTTAAAAAAAATTAAGACTAAAACAGAAATTAGGCTCACTTGTATAACTTTGGATTCGAACGTAGAATATATCACAAATTTAAATAGTTAAACCAAAAATAATCACGATCATTTACATTCACCTTTATTATAAATAAAATTTACAAAGCCTCCATAAAGAATGAACTTAGAAGATATCGTTTTAAAAAAAATTAGAAATCAATGATTAGCGTAAGTTAGAGTTTAATTGTACAATCGACCCACTGTTTATCAAAGTAAGATGCTTTCGCAAATATTGACAAGATCCGAGGCAAATGTGCCGAGACGATCTTTGATCACACTACCAGCAAATTGGCGGTCTGCGGTGACGACAGCTCCTACGTGAATTTCAGCAAAATCATATAATATATTGATAATTAAATATCTTCAATGTACAGAGATCTAATATGAGACAACGTTTAATATGAATCCCAAAACTTAATCGTGAT
This sequence comes from Bombyx mandarina, assembly GCF_003987935.1. The sequence goes on along the minus strand of NW_021011476.1, from coordinate 9,487,997 downwards.
AAAACAAATATTATTTTAATTCAAATAGTAATAAGATTATTGTTGTTGTTTTTTTTAATTTTTTTTATTGCTTAGTTGGATGGACGATCTCACAACCCACCTGGTGTTAAGTGGTTACTGGAGCTCATAGACATCTACAACGTAAATACGCCACCCACCTTGAGATAACACCTTACGTCTCAATATAGTTACAACGGCTGCCCCACTCTTCAAACTGAGACGCATAACTGCTTCACGGCAGAAATAGGCGGGGGGGTGGTACCTACCCACGCGGACTCACAAGAAGTCCTACCACCAGTATTGTTGCCCATGGCTCTGAGAATCAATGTTTATCTTTATGTGAATACAGAAAAAATAATAAAATGTCTTATTTTTATCTTTTTGATGTAATTTGAGTAATAAAATGAAAATCACAGAAAGAAAAATGGATTAAATAAACGAGACAAGAAACAGAAAAGTCTCTCCCTATGGCGCGTTGCATTGGATGTATAGTTACTACTAGGGATATAACCCGAGAAGTGTTGACGTCACTCAAGTGGCTGGTCGTAAAATTCATACAAAATTTATATCCAGCATGATTTTCATCATGCTTTTTTTTCGGGCCAAGGCTGAACCTCCTACAAGGTCCCCGCGACTAGAGGGTGCGTGGGTTATGTCGGACTTGACGATCTTCAGATGTTGGGAGCAGACCGCGGACCAAAGGACCTTTTAGGGCACTGAACAACTCCCCTGCACTGTTTTTTTTTGCTTTGATGGGTGGACGAGCTCACAGCCCACCTGGTGTTAAGTTACTGGAGCAGCTACTGCAGTGGTGGCACTTCGGCGTCAGCTCCTAAACAGCCGTGTCCCGTGACTAAGAGTACATGCTACGCCAACCCCGCACAAACCGAGATAAGAGCTAGAAGGAGAAAGTTGTGATAAAATTTTATTTCATTTGTGTAGCTCAGTGTGCTTAGTGTGAGTTTTTTAACGTTCTCGTTAACGTAAAAGTAACTCAAATTAGTATACAGTTGAAACAGCGCTCCTAGCGGCAAAGGTGGGCGAACGTTCCAACTACGTACAAATCTGATTTAACTTCATCAGTAATTACGCAAATAATAATTTTACGGGTTTGATTTTTATTACACGATGTTATTCCTTTACCGTGGAAGTCAATCGTGAACATTTCGACTAAAAAGTTCCAGAAAACTTATCCTAATACTTTATAAAATTTTAAATATATTTTTTTTCCTGTCTAAGCTGGTAGCCTTGAGAGGCTATTCCAGCGTAACCTTAACTAGTAGGTGAGCTCACGGGGCTCAAACCTGACGACGTTGCTAACACGAACCCTAGCAAGAGCCGTGCTTCGCAGAATCTACCACCGGATCGAAAACGCGACCCACTGAGAAGATCCGGCGAGAAACTCAGTGGGCTGTGTCTGAGGGTTAATTTGCTCGTCGAACCCTTCGTCGCAAGCGACGGGTTCGACGAGAACGGTGACCGGTGCTTGAAGTACTTAGAAGCACCGTTAGTGGATCGGGAGGATCCGAAATGACGTGTTACTTTATAAAGAACATTCGTTCATCTCAAATAAGAAAGTGACACGTATTTTCTATGCAATACAGTGCTTATTGCAAATAAAAATCCAAAATTGTTCGAGTAAAAACTATTTATTTGTCGTGAATATTCGGCACGCTGCGGTTCGTCTGTGTGTATTTGTCAGAGACGAGCGTCGTGCGCCTGACGTGTAATTCACGCATCAGCGGACCGGTGACTTTGCTTCTGTGAATTTTAGTTTCGGTAACTGACGTGTTTCGATGCGATTTTTTTTTCACTCATTATTTATCTAAAGTGTATTTTGATTTATTCACTGAAATTAATCGATTAATTGTGAGAGCTATAACACATTTTATTATTGTTTTTAATCGTTGGTTTAAATATTCTGTTATTTTGATAATGATTACTGGTGGTAGGATCTCTTGTGAGTTAACACGGGTAGTTACCACCACACTGCCTATTTCAGCCGTGAAGCAGTAAAAACGTTTCGGTTTGAAGGGTGGGGCAGCCGTTGTAACTATACTGAGAATTTAGAGCTCATATCTCGAGGTGGATGGCGGCATTTACGTTGTAGATGTCTATGGGCTCCAGTAACCACTTAGCACCAGGTGGGCTGTGAGCTCGTCCACCCATCTAAGCTACAATTTTCTTTTTAAATCGAAATTTTTCTAGCAAACTTTTTCAACAACTAATCGTACCAGCATAAATCACAAGTGATTGTTAGTTTTTACCATCATCAGGGAAGGAGGAAATACCCAAAATTACTCTCCCCAGCCGTCCGAACCAATCAATAGTCGATTAATCAGTCACAGAGCTGCGTTGGCGCAGTCACGTGGAAAATCTTACAAAAAAAAAACGCGGGCCGCGGGACGGCGTGTTCACGCGCTACTGGACCGACTGCTTAGTGAATCGAAATACATAGAATCGTCATTTCGATTTAGTAATTTACGTTAACAAAAAAAAAAACGCATAACATTCTAGAACATAATCTAAACAATAATACGGTGAGGTAAACAATATTAATCTTAAAAAAAAAAACCATAATTCGATCGATGCTTATTGGAAACGAACTACCAAGAAAACATTTTAAAAAAAAGATGTGTGGTGTCGTGGGACACCGGATAGGTACGAAGTTCCTTATTATAAAAATATTAATTTTATGTTCTAGTCGAGGTATAAAGAAAATAATTATTCGGGTATACATTTTTTATTATGGTTTTTTTATTGATAACCAAAAAATACTACTTTACGAAGTTATCAACTTTATTTTATTCACAATGATTTATAAAAATTATATAATAAAATTATGTTATTTTTTGTACTTGTTATGCTTAAGTCGTACACTGTGTGCATTACTAATAAAAATCTTACGTTACGGACGTTTTTTCCCGGTTAGAGTACCTCTCCGCATAGTCCCATAAGGAACTTCGTTCCAAAAAAACAGTAACTGGTCACAGTATCTGTATAGCAGCAGCTGTCATTTTCCTAGTAAAAAAAATCCGTACTTAGATCATTATTTTTATTTTTTGAGCTATACATTCACACACGCTGATTTTAAGGAAAAAAAAATTTAAAAGCTTTATCGATCGAGTCGTCTCTATGGAGTTCGTTGTTCAACAAGAGAAGGGTAGGCTGGAGCATGTCGATAACACTCCGCCATAAATCATTGGCGGGCAAATGTCTTGTCGTTGTGCCCAGCCGACGATTTGCGTGCGTTTGCCGTGCGGAATCCTCCGATAATGTAACGCGTACTTTTGTTATTGGAACGACGGCATTACCATCTGCATTTTATAGTTATAAAGTATATGAGCTATATTTAGTGAGCTGTTTAGGTAGACATAAGGTAAAAATACATTTTTTAACATAAATATCAACGGAAATGGCGTCAACTATAGCTAGCTGATTTTCAATAATTGTGATATCACGTATAAATTTTCTTATATTTAATTTTTATATTTTTTCTTTTTTTTATTCTACTCGCATTACATATAAAACAATCGAAACAACTAGAATAAATACGAATAAATATATTCAGTATTGTTTCTTTCGCTTTGTTTTATTCATCACTAGCTGACCCGGCAGACTTCGTAGTGCCTCAATCGATAAATAAAAGACCTAAGCTTTTGTACAAAATAAACTTAAAACAAACAAAAGGAATCCGTCCGACGGGGGTCACATCAAAGGCAAAACAAAATTGATATTTTGATTTAATTCCGAGTATTTTCACATTTATCTAAACCTTTTAAACCATCTCTGGACTTCCACAAATAATTCAAGACCAAAATTAACCAAATCGGTCCAGCCGTTCTCGAGTTTTAGCGAGATTAACGAACAGCAATTAATTTTTATATGTATAGATATTTGACTTTAATTTCCAATTCAATACACATTCTAGGTTACAAACATATTCATTAATAAAAAGTCATGCGTATTTTAAAATATTAAGCGTATCAATATGCTAATTAGGTTTCTATTTTAAATTAGAATCGGCAGAATAAGCAGCGAAATTTAATTTCATTTAATTTACCATTTATGAATCTAACACCGACTTGTCTGTCCAGAGGGACCGCTGATGGGAAGAGGATCGTCCTTGAATTACAAGATGATGTAACATCACCAATATTGGCCATTAAATTATTCGGTCTAACAATACTTTTATAGAGAGAGAGAGAGAGAGAGAGAGAGAGAGAAAGAAAGAGAGAGATAATACACTTTATTGCACACAAAAACACAATTTACATTAAAAAACAGTCAACAAGCAGATACATTTGTACAATAGGCCGTCTTATCGCTAAAAGCGATCTCTTCCAGACAATCGTTTAATTTACAAAAATTCTAGATAGATAAAGATATAGCAGGTGTATTGCGTTGTACTATTGGCAATACTATATTAAAGAAACTATATACATACCATAAATAGCTATATACTCAAATTAGTGAGAAAAGATATACCTTCGTAATTTTTCTGAAAAGTTCGTATTTATCGTGCTCTCTCAAGTAGCTTCTGTACCCGTCTTAGAGCCGTAGGGATAAGTCGAATCAGCAGATCAATACATATATAGTAGATAGTACGCAATTCAAATATTCGCTACAATTTAATCATATTTTTAGATTATTTATAAAAAGGTTGTATAGCCATTCCGAAACCTATAAAACGGTTAAAAAACCAATCCAAGAAATGATATTTAATATTTACCTGTAATTCATATCGGAAAATAGCAAATTCAAAAATAGCAACAGCAGCAGTTAATAATTGTTATAATTGTAACATCTCTATATTATACAATGACATTATTCATTTTGACATTTGACACTAAACAATAAAGTTACATATTAATTGGATATGAAAATGTCACTCATTTAATACGATCATTCATTGACAGTTCGGGTGTCATCGTATTCCGATAAAGAACGAGTTTTCCCGAAGGAAAATAATTTCTCACTATATCTATATATTAATACGTGAAGCAAAAACTTTGTATCCCTTTTTACGAAAATTGCGCGGACGGAGGAGTATGAAATTTTCCACACTTATAGAGAATATAAAGAAGAAGTGCACAGTGCTAATATTTTTTTTAAATAATGCAAATAAGATATTTTAAATCAATAAAGAAAACATTACACACACTACATACCATGTATTTGACGCACACACGCATGCATACTATTTATTGTCAAACTTTTGTTCTTGACGTCTGTTTTCAAATTGAGAATAGATTAAATATTGTTTGAATTTGTTAATATTTTTTATTCTGTAGTCTTGGCGAAATTTGTGATTATAGAAGTATAAAATACAATCATAATAGTGTACAAACTTACAATTCCAATTAATTATAGTCGAATTTCGACTACTGCGGGACCTCTAGTATGCTTAAAATACTCAAAGACTTCTATTCAAACGTGAACAGTCAAATTCACGAAATCGCTTTAAACGTGTCTAATTCGCACGCTTCAGGCAATTTCTAAATAAAATTCCTTCGTTTCCTCGCAACAAACTGAATTCTGATATAGTTTCCAGTCGAGATCTCTGTATAATTCAATACGTGCGATGATGTCACGCGTGCCGGCATGTCCGTATGTACGCAGCCCGTAAATCGACACGCCCTGTTGAGTCCCTTAATTAATTCACGAATAACCCGATACATAGCCTGTCTTCGGCTAAGTTATATTAGGTACGCGGGAAACACGTGCTAAATTCGAAATATGCTTTCGTGATGTCGTTGAAATTCGATTTTCATTTGAGCAGTGTACGATTTATTTATTTTTTTGCTTAGGTGGGTGGACGAGCTCACAGCCCACCTGGTGTTAAGTGGTTACCGGAGCCCATAGACATCCACAACGTAAATGCGCCACCCATCTTGAGATATAAGTTCTAAGGTCTCAAGTATAGTTACAACGGCTGCCCCATCCTTCAAACCGAAACGCATTACTGCTTCACGGCAGAAATAGGCAAGGTGGTGGTACCTACCCGCGCCGACTCATAAGAGGTCCTCCAGTATAGTAAGTGTAAAAGTGTTGATTCGAAGTAAAAAAATATCACGTCCTCTTAATATTAGAGTCGATAGATCACAGCTTCATGCGAACCATTTTAAACAAAGGTCATGACAAGATGGTGTCTTTACACTTCCAATCTGAATCATTTGAGGGGCAGAGCATATAAGCTCACTATGAACCCTAATTACAAACAAAGGATTGCACAATTTCATAGATTCATTCTGCTTAATTAGTTCGTGACAGATTTTAGGGATGTCTCATAGAAGAAAAAATGCATCAAGATTAAAATTCATATTAATTACATATCCACAAATGTGCCTAGTGAAAGGTACTTAACGTACTTATCGCTAAGTTAAAGCTAAAAATACTTAACGGTAAGCAGCGGCTTGGCTCAGCTCCTGGCATTGCTGAGGTCCATGGGTGACGGTAACCACTCACCATCATCGTATACTCGTCTCTCTACAAAGGCAATAAAAAAAGTAAACCGGTAATTAAAAGAATATTTGTAATTAGTGATAGGTAGTATTGCGAGTCTGCATTGGTAAGTACCGCCATAACTAACTCTGCGGTGAATAAATATAAATAAATAAATATTTACTAACAATCACGCCACGTTAACTGGTCCCGTGATAAGTTCGTAAAGAACTTGTGTTACAGGTACCAGATAACGGAAATAAATGTAAGATTTTTATTATACACATAGAATTATTTAATATACATCCATAACCCTGGAAAATACATTTATATTTATCATACAAATATCTTTCCTTGGCGGGATTCGAACCCGCGACCCCCTTGTGTAGTGACCATGTCACTTACCACTACACCAGACGGTCGTTGAAGCAATCATGCTTTCCGGTTTGTACTATGGGATAACTGTTGTAACTAATAATTGCTGTTTTAATTGCTGTACCATTCTTTAAAAAATGGTTTCTTAAATGTAGTATTGTTTAGCTAAATACCGTATAGTTCTAAATAGACGTCACTATTCGAAAGTATTTAAAAAAGAGTGTAATAATATAGTAGGCAACGCCTCTGGCATTGTCAATAGCCGGGACCGATGGTGATAATTTTCGACCAGCTGAACAGCGAACTAGTATCTTTTCTACGTCATAACAGACAGCCAAATACTACAGCAATCGACTAGAGATATCGTGCCCTTTAGTTTTTATTTCCACTCATTACAAGAACGGCAGAAATGTCGGGTTTTTTGCGTATTTTTTTTTTTGCCTTTTTCCGTTAAAAGAGATAAAAAATGAAGATGAACTGGCGAGGTGCAGAGTAAATACGAGGTCGGCTAGTGATGTACAGTAATGCTTGTACCTACTNACAGCCAAATACTACAGCAATCGACTAGAGATATCGTGCCCTTTAGTTTTTATTTCCACTCATTACAAGAACGGCAGAAATGTCGGGTTTTTTGCGTATTTTTTTTTTTGCCTTTTTCCGTTAAAAGAGATAAAAAATGAAGATGAACTGGCGAGGTGCAGAGTAAATACGAGGTCGGCTAGTGATGTACAGTAATGCTTGTACCTACTTTTATCGATAAATTTATCGATAAATTAATAAAATAAAAATGCTTTTCTCTGAACCTATGAAACCTGATCTATGAAAAAGAAAAATGAATAATTGAAATTATTTGATATACAGTGAAAATAAGAATTAAAAGTAAATATATGATGTTTAAATAATAAAATAAATTTAAAATGATGTTAATTTTTAACAAACTTCAAGCAGAGTTTCTCGATTCGTCGGTCGTATGCTTTTACTATTATCGCTATATTGACGAACCACTCCACAAAACAATAACACGATAATGGAATTAATTAAAAATTTGTATTATTACTACTAGTGCGTATTCGGAGCTGTAAAGCATGTGATCTGGCTTGTAGGGTGAGACACCCGTTAAAATCCAGACCTCAATTTCATTTCTGACTCAATCAAAGTCATATACATACCAGCATATTGTACTACTATCGGCCCGCTCCGGCTCCGCTCGGGTCTTTAACAAAAATTTCAACGATATTATTTTTTTAAATAAAAGAACACTTATTGCGGCATAGCTATAATAGTTAGACAATACTGTTGCGACGCTTTTTGTAAATAATAATGTGTTCTACAAAGTCGTAGTACATTATTTTATTCTATCATCAATCGTTTTCGCAGGGCACGCCATGTAAAGAATATTTTAGGTAATTTTTTTTACACCTTCGGTTACATTATTGGAGTTTTAGTAAGGATCTCTAATTTTTTTCAAAAAATATTATACCTTATATCACTTGGGAATAGTGTAGCTTCCAAACAGTGAAAGAATTTTTCAAATCGGTTCAGTAGTTTCGGAGCCTTTTTAATACAAATAAGCAAACACATTTTTCCTCTTTATAATATTAGTTTAGAAGTATAGATTATCAATTTATCGACATTGAATCAATCACATCTCTACACGACCGGCCGCACGGCTCACGGGCCGCTAAACACGAAAAGTCGTTCCAAGCAAATATATTAGAATTTATATTACTGTACGTGAGTCAGAATGAATAGCCCTATAGGTACAGAGGCCCTACGCACGAAGCATAAACGGTCTAAAGTTTTCTATGTTAATAACTTTTGGGTTTGCTTTCCTATTTTGTACTTTATCACTTCGATGCGGCTTTCGTGGTCGTTCGAATCTTGATTGAATTACCTTCGTTTTCGCGATTGTCGAAATTTTGAGGGTTAAATTAATATTACATGGTTTAACTACTTACTGGTATTAGTGAAACCAGATTTTGATCAGATTAAGACGACTTTGGAATCCAGCATCAATGTCGCTATCCACTGCGCGGAGGACAGGAGTGAATGGAAGAACATAGTCCTAACAAAAGTGTTCAGTAAAGGTCACGACCCTCAGCACTGAGGAATACGACGCACGGAGGAGGAGGGTTAGTGAAATCATATTTAGAATATAATTGTATTACACACGTGTTAACATTCCAAAATGAAAAGCTTTTTTTCCCTACCTAATCGATAGCTTTGAGAGGCTATATCAACGTTATCGAATGAGAAGGTGAGCTCATAGGGCTTAACCCAGGCGAAGTTCTAACACTGACCCTAGCAAGAGCAGTGCTTCGCAGAATCTACCACCGGATCAGAAACGCGACCCACTGAGAAGATCCGGCGAGAAACTTAATGAGCATTAATACTTAATCAAGATAAACACGGGTACTGTCTAACTTATTAGAGTACAATTACCAAAATATCACTGGATGAAGATCAGCTTATTTTGATGTAAAAATAATTTGACCAACTTCCAGGTATTCCTGTCTGGAATCCAGCCCGAGAAGTCATCAAAGAGTAGTTTGCAAATACTCTAACAGTTGAGGCGCATTATAAAGTGGGGTTGACTTGGCTGCCTCCACCGAAGCGGACACAACACAACTTTGCCTTCAGTCGAGACCAGTATTATGAACGCATACGATAAATAAGTTCGACTTTGAGTTCGATTATATTTGTAGGATTCAATTTTTTTAATTGTATTCGGTTTGTAACACCAGTATAGGGTCAAGATATTTGATTGCGATCCGTTTTGTCAGTACGCATTTCGTTTTAACCCAACCTACATATCTCTATTGTTATCGATTTCCTTCTAAAAACGACCTTGATTTGCCTTTACCGGCCACTTTTTTTTAGGATTACTGATGGCCCGAGGGCCTTTTCAGTTTCATCAGGACCGGCGGGTGAGTAAAAGCTCAACCATGATTGGTGGAATTTTTGCTAACAGCTGCCCGAGCGCCTCCGAAGGAGACCTAACAACTCAAGAGCAGCTGCTTCACGAATGAATCTACTACGGATCGGAATCGCGACCCGCTGAGAAGATCCGGTTAAAAACTCAGCGGGCTGATGCATGCAGCCTGTCCTTAGTGTAACGAAGATATCTCTTAATGCAGATATTAGTAAAATCTTTCAGGTTGAGCCCCCTGAACTCGCCTCAAAGTTAGTGTGGCCCCTCCTAATACCTAGCAATAGGTAGGCCAAAAAATTTCTCTTATAAATAAGGCATATGTTTACGTCGAATAATTTATGGGGTACTCGGTGGCATAGTCAACATATAAATGACCATTTTTCCTTTACACATGTGTGCTTCGAAACATTATAACAGAGATGTCGAAAGATGTGCCGTGTCGACAGATCTGAGAATAGGTGTCGATACATAACCAGATTCCTTCGTCTCGCTTCTTGGCAGTTTCGAAGGAAGGGAAATGCCACATAACAATGATGTATGCGAGACAAAATGGCAGACGGGGTGCAACTTTGTCTTGTGTTTTATGGCTAAGGGCTAGCTGAATTGGATTTTTAAGAATTTCCATCGTTTGAAATCTTAACTTTAAAAGTTTTGATGTTTTTTTTTTGTTTTCAATTTGTTATATGGTTATTTTAAACTTATTGTCTCTTCCAAAAGCACTACCGTGGAAGGACGCGGGACCCGCCCAAGTGTATTTTTCCAAGAAAGCCTCATGAGGCTACGACTCTCTGCATTGTGGATTATCGACGCAAGGAAATCGCTGACAAGTGACATAGACTGACTGTGTATTCCATATGGAAGACACAGTGTAAAAACATTAGAGTCGGAGCCTCTGTAAAACCAAAATCTTACTTTTTTTTTTTGTATACCATGACAAACGGAAAAGTAAAAATAAAATAAAAGAAAAAAAGAAAAGAAAATTTCGAAATACTTTGAAGAAAGGTATATGATTATATTTTTCATTGCATAGAACGAATATACGATAAGGAGCTCCTTAACACTATCACAGCCTGAATGACACCATCCACCTTGAGACAAGAAGTCTAAATGTCAATTGGATTGCAAAACGATCCTTCAAACCGACCCAAATGACTACTTCGCGACAGAAATAGATAAATAGGATGGAGAGCATAGGTATAACCTAACCACTATACTCTATAGTAGCAAAACAAGGACACGTAGTATATCTCATAATAGAAAATATACAAAAACAATTGTCTTCAATATTAATAGCAGTATTTAAACTGAGGACTTTTACGAGCGTCAGAATCTAATAACATTTGAAATTGACCGTTTTTTTTATATTTTCAATTATTATAAAATTACTTTATTTTTTATTGTTTAGATGGGTGGACGTGGTTCATGTCTCACCCGGTTTTAAGTGTTTACCAGAGCCTACGGACATCAACAACGTAAATACCGCCACCACACCAGTCTCAGTTTTACATAATATAATACAATTTTAATGAAATTTACATTTTAGTACATTCAACGAAAATGACTATAATATTACATTACATTATTACATTATAGTAAAATTTCTTCTTCTTCTCAGTCGTTCACTCCTGGCGGAGTGGTCGTGGTTACGTAAGTCTTAATATTTGGTTGCGGGCTTTTGAGAGACTTCTCCATCTTTCTCTATTTGTGGCGGTACGTGTACACTCAGTAAGGGAACTCTTCGTAGATAACTTAACCAAGTCTGTCTACCTTGTGGGTGATCGGCCGCGAGAGCGAAATTACGTATTATCTATACAGTTTCTTAATGAATTAACATTACACATCTAAGCCCGATCGATACATTGGTTCTATTACCTTATAAAATAAATATTTCTCGATTTATAATTATAAATGTTAAATAGTTTTTTTTATTGCTTAGATGAGTGGACGAGCTCACAGCCCACCTGGTGTTAAGTGGTTACTGGAGCCCATAGACATTCACAACGTAAATGCGCCACCCACCTTGAGATATAAGTTCTACGGTATCAGTATAGTTACAACGGCTGCCCCACCCTTCAAACCGAATATTATGAATACCCCAAGAGTTTGTAGAATACTACTATAAACTTTAATAAATATATGTAGAATCTTTTCAGCTACAGTAGGCGGTGATAAGTTTGTAGCTATTTTAATACTACGAGTATTACACTCACTTAAAAATATTATTAAATCTTAAAATAGAGAACATTATACTTTTTTGTATTAATTGCTAATCTGTTAACTTTTGCTTAGTTCGATGGTAGGTGTCAATGTTTGAAGCTATCGTGTTATTTGTTGTAATTCCAATCCGATTCTCGTAAGCACTTCGCCGTCTCATAAAATCGGTCCAAGAATTTCGTCAAAGCGACCGAGTTCCACGAGAAATCCGCGAAGAATGGTTAAATCGTTTTTTTACGGTCGTCACTTATCAAAGATTAAATTTTCACCTTCAGCTAACTGAAAAAATCCCATTATTTCCGCCAGATGTCACCGAAATCAAATGTCGTTCGAACAAAAAGGCACGGAGAGGGCTATGTATGATTTAAATTCTATGCTTTAATTTGAAAACTGACGTTATTGTTAGATAAAAATTGTTCAAGTCATATAAAAAGCAATGTATAACTGCTTTTTTTTAAAACACATCAACTTTTTAGACGCCTCTTGCTATTACGTTTGAGACTTTGTATTGTTTTTATCGTTGATAGCACACAGATTTTCGGCCTACGTGTAATTAAGTAATTACCGGAAATTTTGTATTTCAATAAAAATGGCGTCTTTAATCTATTATTTAGAGATAAGATTACGAAGACTGTTTTTTCAGCCGGTTTTTTTTTCCTTGCCCAATTGTTCGTAGCCTGGGAGAACTTGCTGATACTAGCCCTTGCAAGAGCTCTGCTTTCCTGAATCTCCCACTGATCGAAATCGCAACCCACTCAGAATAGCCGAAAAAACTCAGTGAGTTATGTCTATGGGCTTGGATACAAACCAAACTCTTGAAGAACGATGACCGGTGCTTGGAGTAGCTAAAAGCATCGAGAGAGAGCAAAATCTGATAAGACATCCTTAAGGCGATGACGGCTTTGCGTTTCGCCGTTGCCTGGGTTGGAGATATAATTCGAGGCTTTCACGATAAGAAGGTTCTTGAGTTCAATGTTTAAGTAATAACAAAAAAATATTAAATCATACCAGCGGGCTTATCATGGTAGACTTCTATTTAAACAAACTCCGAATAACATGAATTGAAGCGTCTACCGAACATAAGCATCCTTTTTTTTAATTACGTAGATTGTACGGCTCTGATAAAGAAAAACAAAAATACATAGATGGGTGGACGAGCTCACAGCCTACCTGGAATTAAATGGTTACTGGAGCCCATAGACATCTACAACGCAAATGCCACCAACCACCTTGAGACAAGAGTTCTAAGGTTTCAGTATAGTTACAACGGCTGCTCCGCCCTTCAAACCGAAACGCATTACTGCTTCACGGCAGAAACAGGCGGGGTGGTGGTACCTATCCGTGCGGACTCACAAGAGGTCCTACCACCAGTAATTACGCAAATTATAACTTTGCGAGTCTGATTTTTATTACACGAGTACTTTATTAATTATTCGACGTAAACATATGCCTTGAGCATAAGAGACATTTTTTTGCCTACCTATTGCTAGTTATTAGGAGGGGTTACGCTAACTTCGAGGCGAGTTTAGGAGGCTCAACCTGAAAAACTTTACTAATCTCTGCACGGTTCGGTTTTATATGGAGTATCCTTGCTCTAGCTGGCACTTATAGGGATTAACTACTTTTATTTGACATCACGCAGAAGCGGGCCATTCTTAAATTCTGAAACTACAGGAGACTTTTTTTCGCTATGTATTTCATGCCGTATATTCCTTGTGTGCTTATTGTTAGAGATATTTTATATTTCTTTTTACGCTACCCGCCAATGGAGTAGAGCTCATTCCAAATATCCAGAAGCAACTCTTACAGAGATCATTTTTCCTACATGCTATCCGGCTCTGGAGGGAACTTTTCTATGGTGTTTCCTGGGTCTATCCATGATCAACGGTGAACGCTCACCGTCATAAGTCTAATGGCAAGCGCAATGCCTTAAGGAACTCCATGGCAATAGTAAAATTATCTAATTAATATAAAAATAATCTCTACAACATTCCGTGGCCACTCCATGTCGGCGAAATGCAAACTTTTTTTTCCACGGACAGACAGACTGACATTAATCAATGTCTATCACGGACAGAGATCGGCTATACACAAATCGGTATCGAGAGCTCTCCGTATATTGCCTATTGTCTCTATGTCACTGGTAGAGTATTGCTTTTTGATTGACTTTGTTCGGGTTCATTTTTTACAACGTGCTATGATTGTTTTAATTATAAACGGTAACGATATGAGCTTTTTCATTTCTTTTTCCTATAAGTCCCAAAACGAAGAATATCTTTCTATTTAATGTTTAATATTAAAAAATTGAAAAATTAATTTAGAGTACTCTAAAATATTTTAATAAGCATTATTCCAGATTAATTCTAATATCCGAGAGTAGTGTAAGCTCGTTTGACTTAGAGAGCGTTTCTTTACAGATCCAAAGGGCAAAATGGAAGCTAATTTGGTGGCATTTAATCGCTTCAAACGTACAATTGAACATAAAATTAGAATCATTATTTTTTGTGTAACAATTATCTAATCCGAGAATTTTTTTATTGATAATTTAATTTAGGTATAACTAAAAAAAAAAAAAATTAAAAGATACGGTGTATTATTTTATTTAATACTAGTGAAATCCGGTCTGCTTTGCTGATAGACCGCTCATTTGACTATGGTCCGGACGCTGCCAAACTTCACAAGATCATCTGCTAACTTAATCTTAAAATTGAATTGAATTGAATTGAAGTCGTCATGCCCGTCATGCAAGGATACGACGTCCAGGTACATTCGTGTTGAGCGATGCACCGGTATTCGAATCTCAGGCGGGTACCAATTTTTCTTATGAAATACGTACTCAACAAATGTTCACGATTGACTTCCACGGTGAAGGAATAACATCGTGTAATAAAAATGAAACCCGCAAAATTATAATTTGCGTAATTACTGGTGGTAGGACCTCTTGTGAGTCCGCGCGGTATAGGTACCACCACCCTGCCTATTTCTTCCGTGAAGCAGTAATGCGTTTCGGTTTGAAGGGTGGGGCAGCCGTTGTAACCATACTTGAGACTTTAGAACTTATATCCCAAGGTGGGTGGCGCATTTACGTTGTAGATGTCGATGGGCTCCAGTAACCACTTAACACCAAGTGGGCTGTGAGCTCGTCCAACCATCCAAGCAATAAAAAAAAAATGCCTGAAAATTTCATCGAAACCGATCCAGCCGTATCGAGCTATATACGGAACATACACACGTGGACTTTAAAATTAGTTTTATAATCAAAATCAGTATCTCGTATGTACTTTGTAACAATATTTCGAGCAAACAGCTTCAATTTTTAAATTATATTTACGTGTTCTATGTAATAAAATATACATATATTATATCTTAAAGCAAGGGTAAAACCCTAAGAAACAACTGCAAAATTAATTTATCAAAACTCAAAATTCAAATTTCGTTTACCGGGCACAGCGACACAGTCGAATCAAATTGCAGTATTTTAAATTTTCATTGTTTGTTTTTTTTTGTAGTTCTGTGACGCGCTCATTCTGTTAATATGATTGCCTTAATTCCTCGTTTTAGAGAGGTACCTGAAAGTTTCCATTATCTAGTCTTAGGTCATGCTTAATTTGACTGGGAGTACACGGAAGTTCCCGTCGCAATGTTTCCGTTGCGCCTGTAGTCTTGATGTAGCAAATCACTTAAAAATTTGTGTTGAATCATTATGTAATTTGTATGAGTATTGTTTAATTTAATAGTATAAGTTGTTGTACATAATAACATGTGCGTGTTGTGTTGCTTTTGTTTTTTGTGTAAACTTATTTATAAATTACTAAATTTCTCGTTTTTTTTTCTTCCTTTGTTCACTTTCCACTTATATGTGATTTTGATAGTAGAAACATGTTTGGTTAGAGAAGAAGATATATAGAAATGGTAGTGCAAGGTAGAGGGAAGAGGTCGACCAAAGAAGACATGGATGGAGTGTGTGATATGGGAGAGAGAGAGAGGAGTGAGTGTTGAAATGACGGCTGATAGAAGAAGAAGAGAATGGAAGAAAAAAAATAGCTTTGCCGACACCACCTAGTGGGATAACGTGGAGGAACAGAATGTAATATGTTTGTACTGTACTGTTGGTTTCCAAAATAAATAAATAAATGTTATATTTTTAATAGAACGCAAATTGAATATTGATGGTAGGGCGTCACGTGACACCGCACGGGCAATGTGCCACCACTTTGTCTATTTCTGCCGTAAAGCAGCAATGACTTTCGCTTTGAAGAGTGGAAAAGCTTTTGTACTGTAAAAACTGAGACTTGAAGAACGCATGTCTCAAGTTGGGTGGCGAAATTTAAAACAAGATAAACCTCCCTCTAATTACATGCCCGATCAAAACGACCAGGCAACATACAATCTCCGTCGCCATATATACGTCACTTCGGATCCTCCCGACCCACGCCCGGTGCTTTTGGGCATTGCAAGCACCGGTCACCGTTCTTGTCGAACGCGTCAATCTATATATATAAAAATGAATTGCTGTTCGTTAGTCCCGCTAAAACTCGAGAACGGCTGGACCGATTTGGCTAATTTTGGTCTTGAATTATTTGTGGAAGTCCAGAGAAGGTTTAAAAGGTAGATAAATATGAAAATGCTCGGAATTTTTGTTTTCCCTTTGATGTGTCCCCCGTCGTACGGATTCCTTTTGTTTATTTTAAGTTTCTTTTATACAAAAGTTTAGGTCTTCTATTTATCGATTGAGGCACTACGAAGTCTGCCGGGTCAGCTAATCAACAATAAAATACGTAAGAAAAATGTCAATTGATTTTCTTAGCCGACTGATTAGAACTTACATTTAAAATATTGTTTACCAAGTTAGGCAGGCGAGTTTGACGGCCCGTGTTGATGTCTAAGACGATTATCGAATTACAAAGACAGCAATACGTGAAAGCTGCAACCAATCTTGAGATAACAGACTAAAGCTTCTGTTGAAAGAGCTGTTATGTGATAGTTAAATAACTTTTCTTTCTGTTGAGTTTCAATTATGGAAGCCATTTTTGTATTTATGACCTATTGGTTCAACTAAAAGTTTGTTATAGAGTTACTGGTGATAGGACCTCTTGTGAGTCCACGCGGGTAGGTACCACCACCCCGCCTATTTCTGCCGTGAAGCAGTAATGCGTTTCGGTTTGAAGGGTGGGGCAACTGCTATTGGTTCAACTAAATGTTTGTTATAGAGTTACTGGTGGTAGGACCTCTTGTGAGTTCGCGCGGGTAGGTACCACCACCCCGCCTATTTGTGCCGTGAAGCAGTAATGAGTTTCGGCTTGAAGGGTGGGGCGGCCGTTATAAGTATACTTGAGACCTTAGAACTTATATCTCTAGGTGGGTGGCGTATTTACGTCGTAGATGTCTATGGGCTCCAGTAACCACATGGGCTCCAGTCACCAGGTGGGCGGTGAGCTCGTCCACCCATCTAAGCAATAAAAAAAAGGGTGCGTGTACTTATGTACGCGCGTAAGAAGTTATACTTTATTTTTATTAAATTTATTTCTTTTTTTTGTTTTTTAATCAATTTGGAAAAAAATCGATTAAACAACATCCTCAATTTGCCACGCATATTGGACTTCCCTTTTCTTGACATCGTATAAATTCGGTAATTTTCGCTACGGTTTGGAAAGTTCACCTGCGGCTATATTCAGACTCGCCAAGTTACGTCGGTCGTATTGTAATGAGCGATTTAGTGGGCAACTTCATTTCTGTTAATTTTATGTCACGGTGCGCGCGCATCGTAAATTTCACTCTCATCAATTTTTTATAACGCGCCTAAAGAAGTATAACTTCAAAAAGGTAACTAAGTTGATAGACCGCAAATCATCTCAACTACGACTCGAGTGCACGAATATGGAAAATTTCAATCAGAATTTATAATTCTGCGTCGAGTCTCGATGTTACAGCAACTTGCCCGTTCTCGGGTTAATGAAATAAGAAATTTATTTACATATTTTATTGTTTGTTTATCGCTTGAATTTATTATTTTTTCGTTTGGTCAGTAGGTACTACTTGAACTGGATTTTTTTTGGGCCTAAAATTGATTTATTTCCATATTCATCGTCATCAATTTAATGACTCATATATTGCTAGCTCATCTTACAATGACTTTAAGAATGTGAAATTAATTCACAATAGCAGAAATTCACGACATGACATTGTTTAGATGTTTTTCTTCACAAGGGGGAATCTAGTGGATTGTTATTAGTTTTAAAACATTGATGAATGATAAAGGTATGAACGTTTTAAATTAGATTTTCTCATAAAAAAATATTATATATGAACATAATATGTATCGCATCCAATGAAGAATCAGTTGCCCAAAATGTGTCTGTTGGATGTGCGTAAAAGTTAAAAATATAGACAATTTTCTTTAAAAAAATCTTAATGAATAAACAAAAACACAGTAGTAGTATTATGCTATAATATATTTTGTTTGCATTGACAAAACACAACACGCATTATCTTTTAAATAATTGTTTATAGCTAACATAATAAACTTATTAACGGAAGTACTAAGAAGTAACTATTTGTAGTTTTCTGAGACCAGAACATTATAAGACTTCTCTCTTTCAGTTGACATTGAGGGTAATGATAGTTTGAAATCAGAAAATGAACATATGTTATTGAAAATTGTTAATTATTTAAATAGCGATAAGAGTCAAGCGATTTTATTTTGGATGCAAATAGAATTAAAACTCAACTTTCTTCACATTCGCATGAATTCTTAGTGCGTTAAGCTACGTTGCTACGAAGCTCTACGACGTCGCTACGGAGCTACGGAGCTACGATATTTTTCGGTCCGCCTCACCCGTTTCGCTTCATGTGACGCGAGAATCTTATTATTTGATTTGTTAAAGGATTATACAATTTATTTGAATATTCATCGCATTATCGTTAATGGTGTTAAGAGATTTAATTCACGAAATTTGATAAATGAACACAGAGAAAGACGATATAGATTTATTACATTAAGCACATAACCACATTGAATATCTAGGTTTGAAACGGCTTTTCTTCAATATTAAGTTTTTCTCCTAAGTATTTACTATAAATATTAGAATTCTAAAGATATTTAAATTTTAAACAGTGTAATAAAATCTATATAGTACTCGATCTACACTCTAATTATTATACATACTTATAATTACTAGTACGAATAATACATATTGGGTATAATAATATTTATTATACGTATAAGTGCACTAAATAATATTTAATAATACCACCTATTTCCGCCGTGAAGCAGTAATGCGTTTCGGTTTGAAGGGTGGGGCAGCCGTTGTAACTATACTGAGACCTTACAACTTATATCTCAAGATGGGTGGCGCATTTACGTTGTAGATGTCTATGGGCCCAATAACCACTTAACACCAGGTGGGCTGTGAGCTCGTCCACCCATCCAAGCAATAAAAAAAAATACGAATTCCAAATAGATATTCTAAAATGTTCATTTTTTTCATGTTCATGTGCTTTTAATGGCCAGACAAATAATTATTATGACACGTTAATTATAATTTGGATTTTATACAAAACTAAATTCTTCCGGAAAATTATGACATAAATTCCTATTTACGAATTGTGGTAGGGCCCTTGTAAGCCTATTTCTGTCACAAAGCAAAAAGTCGTTCTGATTTGAAATATGGGAATATGAATTGAGGTTTTGACCTTATGTATCAACGTTGGAGTCCAGATAATCCAAAAATAAATAACAGTATACCAACGCCCAAAAGATATTTAAATATAGTAACAATAAAAGAAATAAAAAATATATATTATATACGACTATTATCAATCGAGACAAAGTTTCATATGTAAAGAGATGATTAGATTCCTTTAGTATCCTGAAAACGTATTTTTTTTAGTATTATTATTATTATTTCATATAATATAATTCGAAGAGGATTTACGTCTAGCAAGCAGCTGGTTGGAAAAGTCATGCCAAATCCCTGTGCAGCATGAGAAAAAACATGCTTCACCGACCCCACACAATGTGGGATAAGGACAAGAAAAAATAGAAATAACATTATTACATTTGTTAATATCTAAAAAAAGACATGTGGTTTACGGATTTCGTTTTGAAAAGTGGATATATATATTGTAGATACTAACATACTTACGATTCTGTGCGTGTCTTCAAACCGCGATGTACGGGGTCGCGTCGAAGATCCCGCTGATCTGCTCTGAAGAATATCACGCCATACCTACACTAACACAATACCTCACAGAGCTGTTACTCCCTATCTGTTATTACCGCTATCTATTATTATCTATTACTAGCTGACCCGGCAGACTTCGTAGTGCCTCAATCAATAAATAAAAGACTTTTGTATAAAATAAACTTAAAACAAACAAAACGAATTCGTCTGACGCGAGACACATCAAAGGGAAAACAAAATTGTTATTTATTTATAGCATTTTCGTATTTATCTACCTTTTAAACAGTCTTTGGACCTCGACAAATAATTCAAGATCAAAATTAGCCAAATCGGTCCAGCCGTTCTCGAGTTTCAGCGAGATTAACGAACAGCAATTCATTTTTATATACACATATATATATATATATAGGTATAGATTACCGCTACATCGACAGCGCGTATCCAAAGATATTTTTCTGCCACGTACAATCCGGCTTTGAAATGAGCGGTCCTCGAGGTTTTCCGAGCGCTGTGACATGTCTTTCTTCAAACGTGTCTTGCCGGGAGTACTCAATGGTAGGCAGCGACTTGGCTATGGCACTGATATTGCTGACGTCCATGAACGACGATAACCACTTACAATCTGGTGGGCTGTATGCTCGTCTGCCTACAAAAACAATATGTGTCAGTCACAGAAAAAAAACACAATTTCTTGTCATACTGGGCCGATGAACGTAGAAATATTTCAATTATTCTTCAGTTATTCTCCAAATTTAAAACTAGGTCCCAAAAAAAGAATAATTAAAAAAGAATATATTTTTGCAACGGATTTTATGTCTACCCACTAAGTAACTGTTTTTGATTTTTGTTATCTCATCTCTGTATACATCCATGCGGTGCCTAACTCTATAAGAGCAGCGAAGTGTGTGAGGCGCGAACGTGACGACTTCCCGCATTCGTGGATCCGAACCGGCTTCATTTATTTAAGAAATATCTTTTGTTCTATCTTAGATTTATATGTAAGTCAATATGAGTTGCCATTTTTATTGGCACATTATTAGATTGTAGTTGGAATCGTTCTTTTTGATACTTGTTGTAATGGACGAAGCTAAGCGAAATACCATTGAACAAAATTATCTTCTGATGATATATTGGTAACCTAATCAAATCGCCTTTTAATTCAAGTATACCCTATACTAAAATTTATAAATGCTTATATGTTTTCCACCAATTTAAATTGTAATTTCATTACTCAGAAAAATCGAGAAAAACCTGAATAAATTCAAGAATTAAAACTACTTTTGGACGAAATCTGTGACCACAAAAACTGTATAAAGTATTTTAAATGTCAGAAACAATATAATGACAATTAAAAAAAACGCTAAACTAAACCGTAAAATTGGTTTTAATTATGACTACAATTTACGATAATCGAAGAAAATACCAGACCAAAAATTAATGTTTCTTATAATAATATCGTAGTCAAGACGTCATCGAGTTTGACAAATTTGGTACACAATGCCTTTTAACAACGTTCAGAATCCCAATACAATTTACTAAATAAACATCAAATACAAAAAAAAGTTATCAGAGAATTTGATTCGCGAAGAAAATAATAGTCTTCGTACCGTGAGGTGGATCGCGATCAAACCAACCGTCCGAACAGAATCCGAACCTCATTTCTTCTTAAACCAGCTCACGGGGCGTACGATGTAACTGTGAACTTGGAGCATTTTATAACCATTGTATAAAAAGACCAGTTGGACCAAAAATTTATTAACTCTATGAATTTTTGTTCTTAATTTATTTATTTATTTATGTACACACAAAAAAGAAGATACAGTACAGAGTAATAGGAAAATTATGTACAAAGGCACTGCTTATTTCTTTAAGAAATCTCTTCCAGCAGACCTGCGAGAGGATTATGAGAATAATAATTAAAAGTGATGAGTGTGTGTAGAACAGCTAAAATAACAAATACAACATGAGAATTATATGCACATACACATAGCAAATATTGTTAAACATGAATACAAAATATTATAAGTAACACAGTATATACGAAGAGTATAGAACAATGATCATTCGGTTGATGAGAGATAGAATTGATAGAATATAATGTAAGCAAACAAACGAGTTCTTTTATAAATCAACAAAAGACTCTCAAAGTCGAGAAGACATCTTTAAAACAGAACAGAACTAGACCTCTGTACAGAATTAGAGAGAGAGAGAGAGAGCATTCTTTATTGTACACCAAAAAACAAATAAACAGTGCGATACATTAAATACAAAAAAGTACAATTTGCGGTCTTATCGCTAAGAGCGATCTCTTCCAGACAAGCATCAGGTGGACAAGAATCATTTGGAAACGAACTACGCGCGGTGTACCAATCCAGTGAAATACATATACATATAATACATACATACATATATCAGTAAATATACATACAATTAACACATAATGTAATATAATAATTATTATTGGACCTCATATACCAAAGTGGATTGCGCAACTCATCTCCGCTCCGGCAACTCGTCCGGTACTCACATTGTGCAACAAAAAATAAACATTAAAATTAACTAATTATTAATTAACTAATTAAAAGATAACGTAGCCAGTATCTTGGGAACTGTGCCTCCTTCAAGCGCATTTGAAGATTTGTTCTATTGTGTGAGTTGATTTATGTAATTTTTTTATTTTATTGCTAGATCGGTGGACGAGCTCACAGCCCACCTGGCGCTAAATGGTTACAGGAGCCCATAGACATTTACGACGTAAATGCGCAACCCATATAGTTACAATGGCTGCCCCACCCTTCAAACCGAAACGCATTACTGCTACACGGCAGAAAAAAATATTTTGATTTATTATTTATTAATAAAGGAGTACACTAATTCAATTATTTTTATGAAGTCCTTAGTTTTAAAAGTCACATAAACAATTTCTTCGACGACAGGAGCCCGGCACATTCGCTTAGAAATATAATTTAATCCCAGCACAATACGGCATTGGGAGGCACGCCGCGTGAACCGCAGACAAAGATTTTATTCAAGCCGATATTATGTGAAGAAAAGCTTTTGTTATATACGAGAATATAGGTAGAAAAATAAGTATTAACATATAAATAGGCAAAGACAAAACATTTGTATTATTTATGTACGGTTTTCTTCTTCGTTTGTCAATCATTTATGCTTGTGTTTTACTATAGAATCGTCAATGAATATTTTTCGAGGTGCCAATTTTTTTCAAAATGTCGTGGACGTGGTCTCCAGTCCAGAACACGTCTGCTCCATCGACCATCGGCTCTGCGACACGCATTTCCAGCTATNTATAAATAGGCAAAGACAAAACATTTGTATTATTTATGTACGGTTTTCTTCTTCGTTTGTCAATCATTTATGCTTGTGTTTTACTATAGAATCGTCAATGAATATTTTTCGAGGTGCCAATTTTTTTCAAAATGTCGTGGACGTGGTCTCCAGTCCAGAACACGTCTGCTCCATCGACCATCGGCTCTGCGACACGCATTTCCAGCTATTTATGTTATATTTAGCTACTACATTACCTAAACTAACTAGAAGTAGCAGTATCCACTGTACAATTGAATTCTCTTTCAAAGATTTCGCTGTCCCTTACCCGTAACTTTACACAGACGAATGGCCAGCAAGATTTAAGAAAAACTGTCATGGTATTCAAGACATTGACTTCTGTTGAGACTAAAACTTCATGTTTCTAGAGATGGACAGCAGCATTTAATAGTTGTACAATCACTGACCTCCTGTCAACCGTGAGCCGATCTGCCTATATTATGCAAAGAAAACAATCTATATTAGTCCAGGCTAATAATATAAATGTTTAAGTTTGAATGTTTATTGTTAGTCAATCACGCATAAAGGCTAGATGGAGTTGGATGAATGATAGTTTATACCTATGGAATAATAACACATAGGATATAACTGCAGCAATAAATAAGACAATGTGGACTGGTGATTTTACGTATCTACAAATCGGCGGGTAGTTTAATTAACCAAAAAGTAATCTATAATTTAATACGTGAATAAAAAAATTTGTACCCCTTTTTACGAAAATTACGCTGACGGAGGAGTATGAAATTTCCCACACTTATAGAGAAATAAAGAAGGAGTGCACAATGCTAATATTATTATTGTTAAATTATGCATAAAAATACATTAAATTAAAAAAAAATATAATGTATTAAAATACCATGTATTTGACGCACACACGCATGAATACTATTTATTGTCAAACTTTTGTTCTTGACGTCTGTTGTCAAATTGAGAATAGATTAAATATTGTTTGTCTTTATTAATATTTTTTATAGAGTAGTCTTGGCGAAATTTGTGATTATAAGTATAAAATACAATCACAATAGTGTAAAAACTTACAATTCCAATTAATTATAGTCGAATTTCTACTACTGCGGGACCTCTAGTTATAATAGAAATGTAACAATAGAACCGTAATAGTGCTTAAACTTATAATTTAAATTAATCATGGTCGAATTTCGACCACACGGCGACAACTAAGTACAAGCAATTCCTGGAAAATACAAAATAAAAAAAATATTTTTGGATCAGAAATTAAAGGCGGCTTAAATCGCGGGTCACGTTTATTCTAATTATATAAAGCTTTTACTGTCAACGAGTACATTTAAAAATTAAGTTACAAACGAGGGTATAAAGCAATTTTCGAGCCGGGACCGTAAGTAGGTAATATAATTTTGAAGACGCAAAGTCAAAGAGCGAGCCGCCGGTGTCGCAATAAACTTAATTATATTAATGCAGACCTCAAAACGTGACGTGTGTTGTGGGGTGACAATTCTGCATAATTTATATGGAAACGTTTTTACTGATTTAACTATATATAATAGTTTCGTCCAACAGTTATAGAATATTAAAAGAATATATGTGAATTTCGGGATATTTTTTTAATAGTAAAAGCAGAAGCAAAAGTCGTATTTTTTGGAACGAAGTTCCTTATCGCGCGTTGTGAAAGGGGGCTAGACGGAAAAAATTCTTACGAAAAGTTGTCACGACACTTTTTAGATCCGTCATTCTGACCAATCAACGTGTAGGCGCTTATCGCGTGACATTGCTCGTATCCGATTGGTCCGCGTAATGAGTACAGTTTCTCAAGATAGCGTTTCAACAATAGTAATTTAGTTCATAGTATTGTCTTTTTCTTCTTTATAATGCCGTAATTTATTATTATATCTTAAAAAAAAAATTACAATTCCTTCACTAATTAATCGAAAGGAACTTCGTTCCATCCGGGTGTCCCTTGACACCTCTGAAGTTTTCTTTTTTCTAGGGTTTTTGACCTTGATATTTTTAAATTTACTTAAATGAATGCCGTCCAATGGTGACATGTCTTTAATCCGTATGATGATTTTAGCTATTTTTATTGACCGAAATTTCCGCTGTCGAGATATGTTATCGCTAATTTGTTGTTGGGAAACCGGTCTAAATTGTTTTCTAGTCAGTCAGTATCATAAGTTTTAAAATTATAAGCGCAGGCGTGAAAAAAATTTATTATCTAGTTTGGAAAATTCAAAACCAGAAACGATTATATTTTCTTTCTAATTGCAAATTTATATTCTGTTCGTACTTAAGATCATTGCTATTTACATATAACCCTACCTACCTCATCAAATAAGTTCCGCGAATCCGTGATATCCGAAAAATTACAGGGCTGTGAACAGTTTATCGGGTTTTAACAAAATTTTAACAAAATTTTATGAGTATGTTTTCAGGTTCAAGTAAAATGAAAACTCAAAAGTCACTGAAAGACATAAAAACCACGTCTCCTGCTTGTTTATTATATTATTCCAAATAACGGCCTACTGGGAGTTCCATAATACTGTCAGTCGTTCCAGTCAAATACTAATTGTAAAAATATATACCTAACTTCCATGTCTATTTCTTCAACCAACCATCTAAGTGAATTCTATAAAATTAACACACTTTGATACGATAAAAAACTATATTATTTTAATATTTCAAAGTCATATGAAAATACTTTAATTGTGACTTCAAATAACGCCACCGTTTATTTATTTAAGGATTACAGTAAGACATAAAATAACATTGTCATGTACCTATAGAGCAATTGATAACTGCAACTCTAATTAGATAATATAACTATAATTATCTTTATACCATGCTTTTAAGATGTAAAATCTAATTTAAAACCTCTATCAGCGTTGGTTTTCGATCTAAGCCTGAGGCGCTGAATACATTAGGTTACTAACTAACCCATCTAAGTTAAAAAATGAGTTAATATTTCGTTCCTGAATCCGGTAAAATTGATACACATTAGTGTGTACGTAATTACAGGGTAATTACGGCAAGCAGGCGCGCGTACCTAATTAACGCACAAGAGGCGAGGCGAGACGAGCCGGGAATTGCACGATTTATATGTTGTGCTCCCACTACCTACTCGAAATCTTTGTGTACAATTACTTTACGTTTATACCTGGTTGTTGAAACATGAATTAAGATTTGTGTAGTTTTATTCCTGAAGCATTTTAATTTGCTTATTTAGCGTACATATTCTCAAACATTCACTCAATATGTAAGGGTCGTTATGGCTTATGACGTGTTTGTCTGTTTTGTTATTATATTAAAGGGTGTGGCAAAATTATTAATTCACTCATATATTACATTAGTCACTAGACAAAGCATTTTCATTTTTATTATTATTGTGCAGCCTAATTTTATAATATTATAATAACGTATATCTTAACTTTAGATATAGAACGAATGTATTTACATTATAATTATAAGAACACAGAAACTGTGCGTCAATGTTTAATTTAATTTTTACTTCGCACTTCATGTCTGAGTTACCGTAGGTCGGGGGGAATCGGGACCCTTTCGAAATCGAAACACAAATTTTCAATAGTTTTTCTTAGGGTAATACCAATAAAATTGAGATTATAATGGTTCCGGAGGCTACAATTTTTATATACGATGCGTTTTTATACATAGTTCATTACAAAATATAGACAAAAACTGAAAAAGCTAGCTTGACCCGATTCACCTTAGCTTTGGGGTGCATCAAGTTACGTATGGGGACAATAGAGTTTTTCGATATGAAGTTGTTAGGTAGGTACCATTAACAGGTATTAACATTAGGTAACATTAGGTAATTAACTTTTTAATACCTTTAAAGAGTTACAAAACTTTTATGACTAAATAAAGCTATTTAAAATTCTTAAACACTAAACAAAAGTCATTTTCAGTTCAACAAAGTTAAATCTAACAACTCAACAAAAGTATTGTGACATCCCAGAATTATCCCTATTCCAACTCTAGTCTCTATTCCCCCCAATCTACTGTCTTTAATTTATTTTCATATACCGACAGAGATTAAAACGGAGATTCTCAAAGTTTTCACGTGATTTAAAGCAAAATTGATTTTTATCTTATTACTATACTAGCGGCCCGCCCTAGCTTCGCTCGGCATTAAAAAAATAATTAAATATTATAATACACACACATCAATCCTACTATTTGCTTTAGGTTACAAAAAAAGGAAATTTTAAAGAAGTTTGAATATTATTATTTGAATGAATTTTTATTTTCATTTTAATGTTTTTTTTTATTATTTTTTCCCATTTTTAATAAGTCTTTAATTTTTTTTTCTAACTGTCGTAAAAAGGTCGTACATACAAAACAAAAGCCGTTGAATTTATTGAGTCAGAGCTTTTCTGTAAACTATTTTTGACTATGTTTAATTTTTTTAAATAAAAGAACACTTATTGTGGCATAAATATAATACATAGACATAAGCTGTCGGGCGACACTTTTTGGAAATAATGATGTGCTCTATAAAGTCATAGTACATTGTTTTATTCTATCATCAATAGTTTTCGCAGCGCACGCGATGAATAGAATATATCGATTTTTTACACCTTGAGTAATAATAGGTTGGGGAAAAAGACTTTTAGAAGAAGTTCTCTTAGAAGTTTCTTAAAAAATGCGAAGAAACTTTTTCCCCAACCTATTATTATTGGAATTTTAGTGAGGAATCCTGATTTGAAAAAATATATATAATAATAGTATAGCCTCTATCACCCGGGGATAGCGTAGCTTCCAAACAGTGAAAGAATTTTTCAAACCGGTTCAGTAGTTTCGGAGGCTATTCAATACAAACAATATGAGTATAGTATTATCATCTTATTATTAATCTTTAAGAACATTTTTAAGCAATTCTTGCCTGAGCGTTGAGCTACAGCGTAACACCTAGTTTTAGCGTTCCGCTCAAATGACCTAGCTCATCTAAACTCGCATCAAATGACATATTGCGATGTCAGTTTACGATGCAATTACGATGTTCGGATAGCACGAGGTGATCATACGAACGAACGATCGTGTCGCCTGATGGGCTTGCCCGACCGGTCGGAAATATTGCGATCCGGTTAACGGTTGCTCGAGTAAGGACGGATTATCCGGATGGATATTTTAAAATTTCAAACTACAATTCGAAATCTCGGATGCGAGTTGACGCTGGAATTGGGGGCTTATTAATTGAAGGTACTAATAAAAATGTTATTTAATTCTTAGTTGATTATTGAATTCTAGGCGTTTTGTTAAAATACTTATAAAATTACCTGCAGAATTATTATTGTTATTATTGCTCTAGATTTGAGAGTGAGAGTGAGAGTGAGAAAATTAACATTATTATTTATTGTCATTATTATTAGGGAGTCCAACATTCATATATATATTAGCCTATCCATTAAGTACATGTACTTTCTACATGGATAAGTTTCAAGTCAATCGGATGCATGGTTCAGTAGTTATAACGGAGCATCCATAAAAACCACTGTAGATTTATACTTAGTCTGGCCATAAATACAGTTACAAAGGAAAAAAAATTGTCTCACTATCTTCTCAAGAATGGTATCTTGATACACTTGTGCCGATGTTTTCATACCTTTTTCACAAAAGTATGGCTCAGTCACTCCTTCATAGCTAATATCCCACCAAACCATCACTGAAGTCGGATAGTGCCCACGTTGCACTCTGTCGACTAATTGGGAAGCTTCCTTAGAGCTTCGAGCATAAATACGGTCATTTTGTTTGTTAAAATGATGCTCAATTGTAAAAGTTTTCTCATCCGTAAACAAAATTTCATAGCAATCATATAAAAATGACAGATTCCATATTCAAATGTAATATTTTGTTTATTTTTAATTGTAACAGTATTTATGGCCAGACTTAGTATGTTAGTATAGATTCACGTCCCATCTGTTTCTTTTATTGTTTTCATTTTATTCGCGCAACCTCAAAAGAACGCGACCCGAAAGAAAAAAAAACAAAGCGTAAAAACTTTACGTAAATTTACCGACCGGGCGCTGCGGCCAACAATAAATTTGTGTTAACGTTAAAAAGGCTGCTAATTATTTCAGCGCCATTAGCTCGCCCGAAAAAAGGTTAAATTTTGAGCTCCATTTATTAATCTCGGTTGCTCACGGTCGATTAGGTGAAAAGGATGGATCGCCCTGCCGGGGATCGGCCAGTTTCGTGCTTAGATAATGCCAATTTTAGAAGGAACTAACTACGTAAGAGGAGCGCTTCAGAATTTTTTGTCATTTTATTTTGGTCATATTGCGCACGACCGACGTTTCGTCTATTAACATACTAAATCAATGTCGACATAGACGCATTGTTTACGCACTTATATAAACTAATGTTTTATATAAACTAAGGTTTATATAAACTAACGCTTATATAAGTTATTAAGGTTAAATTATGCTTATATTACTGGTGGTAGGACCTCTTGTGAGTCCGCACGGGTGGGTACCACCACCTTGCCATTTCTGCCGTGAAGCAGTAATGCGTTTCGGTTTGAAGGGTGGGGCAGCCGTTGTAACTATACTTGAGACCTTAGAACTTATATCTCAAGGTGGGTGGCGCATTTACTTTGTGGATGTCTATGGGCTCCAGTAACCACTTAACACCAGGTGAGCTGTGACCTTTTCCACCAATTTAAGGAATTAAAAATAATATATGGAAAAACTATCACGTGTGCTTTTTCAGTTAGCCTTAACTTTCCCGTCTACTCAGAAAGCTATTTTGATGCTGAGAAGAATCGACGAGAAACCCGTTGCTTTCTCTTTCTCGACTAACATTATTGATGTTGCAACACAAAAGCTACGGTAATCATATATAGTATAAACAAAAAACATAGGTAATATAAAAAGAAACAATGGCAGTTATCACAACCTGAAAATATCGAAGAATCACACTTTTAGGCGTTGGTGACAACGAAAAACTTAAAGAATTTCAAATTCGAAAATAAAAGTGACATTAAACGTTAAAACTAAATATAAAAATTATAAAAAATTAAAATACTAAATAATATTAAAACTAAAAAAAAAATACTAAATTAAAATACGCGAGCATCTTTAAGCTTTAAAGGTACGTCTTTTACGGAAAACTCCACACATGAGATCACTTTGATTCTTAACTACGGGTCATTTATTTATTGTGATAGACAGCTCACGATTCTGATCAGCTTATTCGTGAATCGTAAAAGATATAAAAACTGGATGAGATTTGTACGGTCAATTAGACCAGCCCCCTAAACTAATGAGGTGGAACACAAACACCCCGTCACCTCCGTCCTTAACGATTAATCTAAGGATTCAAATCATGGTCTTCCGATAAACTCATCTGTATTGCAGCGCGTGATTAATCTAGGAACCCGTGTTATTTAGGAATATGTACTGTATTTTCTTATTACTTAATATCTGTTTTAATACATGGATTTTATTTATTATCGGTGCGATGCTATTTATTCCGTGTTAGCTCACAGTTCTAACGATCAGCCACTATAGTCAACTACCATTGACTTCTTAGCGGGAACGCGAGGAGTGAAGTTGCGTGATTTGTTTTATTTTGTTTATTTAGTGTTTCTTCAGGTTCAAATGTGTAATAACGGTGGTTTGTTAACTGTTAAATATCTGTGAAAGTGCACAGACGTAGGAAAATGAAACAAAGCCGCTGGACGTAGGTAGCTTCTCGGGATCCTCCATTTTACTGAGATTATATTTCATCCCACATCATCTCATCTCATTTAATTTAATCTCAGTTCATTAACGTCTCAAATTAATCATCTTCATTTCATTTCACTCCATATTATCATTTTTCAAAAAATAAGAATATGAATTAAGGTAAAACTTGACCTAAAGTTCTTAGTTACCAGTTCATAAAATACCTTAATAAAAAAATCAACTACCATCCATCAGCTTTGCGCAAAAAAGTCTTGTGCACCTGCTTATAATTTTAACAAAAATTTCCTGTTTTTTTTTGGTACAAACATCAAGTTTTTTGTTGTGCTAATCACAATTATAATATTCGTTTCCATTTAGTTTTAATTTTAAGTTGTGTGTTGCATGAGAACAGCCCTGTCCACTCCAATATCGATTGCTTTGTTACGATTCCTACCCTTCAAACCGACACGAAAGTAGTAGGTAAATTATCGTGATATAACATACTTACCAGCAACTTTATAGGTCTTTAACGTAGAATTATTTAGATGACAAATCTAGATTCTCCGCGAGGGCCGTTATTAACAACCCAAACGCCAAGTAATAAGGTGTGTTCATTCAAGAAGAAATATTTCAAATAATAAGGTTCGGGGCGCATAATTTTATAAAAGTCGCATAAAAAAGGCGAATAAAAGTTATTCGATCGATTTTCCGCAATGCAATTTTCAGGGTAGAATATATATGTATTAGATGCGCTCTATTTATCTTTGAATAGATTTTAATTTTTTCTTTGTTAGCTTAGTTGTGAGGTAATAAAAAAAAATATTTCAATGTGCAAGTCCTTTTTGTCTTTATTATAGACTAAAGATAAAGACTAAAGACAGTCGAATATCTACTGATAAATAGCAGTTGTCTTTACAACCGTACTAATAAGATTCTATTCTGAAGAAAATGAAACGTGATCTTGGATTACCTTAGATTTAATTTTTTTCTTCGTCAGCTTACTTGTAAGGTAAAAAATAAATATTTAAATATGCAAGTCCTTTTTGTCTTTATTATAGACTAAAGACTAAAGATAGCCGAATATATACTGGTAATAAACAGTTGTCTTTACAACCGTACTAATAAGATTCTATTTTGATTAAAATGAAACGTGATCTTGGATTACCTTAGATTTTAATTTTTTCTTCGTTAGCTTAGTTGTGAGATAAAAAAAAAATTCAATGTCCAAGTCCCTTTTTGTCTTTATTATAGACTAAAGACAGCCGATGAGCCTTTGCTCGCCCACCTGTCCTGGTGAAACTGGAAAGGCCTTCGGGCCACCAGTAAACTTTCAATCATAAAAAAAAAAAATATCTACTGGTAAGTAACAGTTGTCTTTACAACCGTACTAATAAGATTCTATTTTGATTAAAATGAAACGTGGTCTTGGATTACCTTAGATTTTAATTTTTTCTTCGTCAGCTTAACTGTGTGGTAAAAAATAATAATTTCAATATGCAAGTCCTTTTTGTCTTTATTATAGACTAAAGACAGCAGAATATCTACTGGTAAACAACAGTTGTCTTTACAACCGTACTAATAAGATTCTATTTTGAATAAAATAAAACGTGATCTTGGATTACCAATATTTCTTATTATAACATTGTCCAAACAGGCAACGACTACGCCATTGCACATAAATAAAATGCATATCTATATAAATAACAACACAAATATATTTATATATTTTATTTAATTCTGAATGTATGTAATATAATGTATATAATATTTAGTTTGATATTTACAATAATAACGGGATAGTTTGAACTACATTTTTTTTTTTCATCGTTATATTTTCTAAATATAAATAAATGATACGATACACAACCGATTTCTATGATAATACGTATATCACTTTCATTATTGGTGTAAATAATGAGTAATAATTCCAATGGAACGAAATAAATGGAAAAGACAAAAAGAAATGTGTATAAAATACAAAAAAAATGTTCTACTGCTGTTTATTGTTCAAATATGTACTTAATTTTAATTATTCTTATCAATTTATAAATATTCTTTGGTATACATCCATATAATATATGCTATAATATATGTGTTTCGTTGAATGATGAAAAAAATTGGTTTGTTTTCTATATAGCAGAGTATTTAGTATATAAATAAATTTCTACATACATAGTTAAATATAATAGGCATTAGGATTTTGAGGTATGTTGAGGTTCAGAATTCAACAATAACAAAGTCGTGACATAAAAATTAAACATTAATTAATTAAATGAAAAATAAAAGACGCGTATTTATTGCCATTTTGCCGTTAACTTTGAAGTACAGTCTGCATATTCAAGAAGTGAAAAAAGGTTATTTAAAAAAATTACTAAAAAATCTACGAAAAATTTCTAACATCAAAACGAGGACGGCTAAAATATTGTGTAAAAAAATCGATAAAATAATATCGATTACTGACATATTCAGGTGTTTGACCTTTTTGGTGTTCGTAAATGAGCAAATGACAAAATATCTAACTATTTATTTTCAAAATCGGGGTTTCTCTGTATATTGGCGTTCGTTTCCTGTAATATTGCAATTTGGCACAATATAATCTATTCAATATATATTATATTATAATTAAATACTAATTAATTATAGATTCTTTTAAACATAAACTACAATAGAATGAAATATCGATAAATACCATCATACATCTCTAATATTCAACATTTAACATTCATAAAAGCTGTAATATATATATATTCTATGCGTGTAAATATATTTTAGGAATATATTATACTATTTTATATATAGTATCAATGAATACTATATTAATAATAATAATTTATTTACGGGAAATAAAAATGAAAGAAAAATAAAACTTGATGCATTTACTTTATGTATCATTTGCTTATCACAAAAAAAAAAAATTAACGTCATACAATTGTGGTTGGAACAAGCTAAGTCGGTCATTAAAAACATCCTTAGGAAGACATTGAAACAAACAAAAGGTATTTTAATTAATTAAAATAGTTTTATTGTACAAACAAAGACGAAATAAAATGAAAACATTAAAATTTACATTTTGATTCACATCCAGAAGTCTCTATAATAAATAATAGTATTTAGTTTAAATGTAACGTGTATTTATGAAAACAATTTTCGTTTAGCTTACGTTGTTAGACGGTAAGCGATTTAAGCCTGGGCGCATATTGTGTGCGCCTGTCCGGCGAGTTTCCGGACGCGCCGATAACTAAAACTTATTCATTAATTTCGGCAACTTGGCGACGTATTCTAACCCATCCAACACTTGTGTTGGTAAGAGATCGAGAAACTTTTAACGCACAATATGCGCTCAGACTTAAACGTTACGTTCCCTGGTGACGACGTATCCAGGACACCAGGAGATCGATCCCGAAGTCGAAAGAAGAAAAACTACTACAATAAACATAAACACTTTTTATTTTTATTCATAAGTTCAGGTAGGAACTCTTGTGAGTGCGCGTGCGTAGGTACCATCATCCTGCCCATTTCTGCCGTGAAGCAGTAAAGCGTTTCGATTTTAAGGATGGGGGCAGCCGTTATAACTATACTTGAGACCTTAGAACTTATATCTCATCTCAAGGTGGGTGGCGCATTTACGTTTTAGATGTCTATTGGCTCCAGTAACCACTTAACACCAGGTGGGCTGTGAGCTCGTCCACCCATCTAAGCAATAAAAAAAAAACATAATTTTTAGTCTAGACAAGATCGGAGCCCGCGTACTCATAGCGTCTGTTAATTTTTAATTACATTACATCGCACGTACGAGTGTGAAGCATTCTCACTATCTAATACTTCGGCGCGCAATGTAACGCAGTTAAAAACAGCTGACGTTCGGGTTCCACGAACTCGTGTGACGCAACTAACTACCTTCACTTTTATTGCGGCCAATGAAATATGAAGTATTTATGTTTAGTTTAGCGTATAAGATTATATATTATTGCAAAAAAAGGTTTTGCGACAAATTCGTTTTGTATTGTTTTATGGAGTTTTATAACTCATGACTTTATACAGTTTTATTTCAAGTATTTTATACATACATAGTAATATAAATTGTATCATTTAATGTGAATTTTACATATTTCGACTTCGAGACGGAAAAATGTGCATTATTCGACTAATAACAAATTTTACTATAATGCATTTTCATTACAAAATTGAAACGTGCAAATTCAACTTAGTCCGTTTCACGAAAAAAATAATCGACAAAGAATGTACATTAATAAAGACATACAGTGACGTCATATAACCTCCAAAACTAATTTTGAGCAAACCGTTGCAGTAATCGAAGAGAAATCTTGCATTTTTTTCTTTCTTTCAATATTACGCCATTTTGTGACCATAACTTTATTCACAGTACAAGCAAAATCAACTTTGGAAGCTCATAATAATTAACGAACAATATCGCGACTAACACACATGTGTAACATAACCGTTTACAACACGTTTCATTTATATCCAAATACAACATTCCACGCGTGGTCACCCTTACGTTTAGTAAACCACTACATCTAGACCCACACTCTAATATATATTGAATGCGTTCGAGAGCCAACGGATTCTGGTCGTTATCAGAATAACATCGTTTTGATATGTTTTATGTACTATATGTCGTAATAGGCGAAACTCTATGTCATAAGATGGTTTCAATAATTTATTTCTAGTTACTTATACGATAATATATATATATACAATGCGTTTAAGACACCAATAATTTGGTAACATGTCTTTAGTACCTAAGAGATTATAGATTGAGGCCGTAATGTTTAATTTTATTGAAGAAAATCACAAACGAGTTTTCTTCGCGAAACAATTCAGACAGAGATAAATTTTTAAAGCACATTTCTGTTACATTCAAATAAATTTTTTTAGAAAATTTATTTAGAAAAACTCTCAAATACTTCGATAGAGATCAAAATGAACAGACGTTCATGTAAAACGAATCACTAGTAAATACGATGCGAAGTTCAAAATCTCAATGTCAGGCCGTAACAATATTTAGCTGCCGTTAAAAAAAAAAAAAAAACTAAATGCTGACGTAACGAAAGAGACACATACACACACAAACACAGGAACACACATGTACACGAAACAAAAATATACACACAAACAAACATCACTACGATAAATAACAGCCCGCCCCTAACAATTATTTTACTAATCAATAGTGAAATTTATAATTTCATCTAATATCATCGGATCGAGAGAAGCAGAGTCGCCGGTCAATACCGACCGCTCGTAGCCAGTTATAACCGGTTTTAACGGACCGAAACCGGTGTTGGTCGGTTTTCAGTAAAGTTACAATTAATTTTACGAGTAATTTAACGTAACGTAATTTACAATCAATATTCGAAATGAAGCGCGGAAATCCTTGGAGATAATCACTGCGTTTAGGAAGACCTAATGTATTAATTTTTTTTCAGTTTTTTTTTTTAACGAAGTTCCTTATGTTACGATGCGGAGGGGTACACTAACCGGGAAAAACGTCCGTAACGTAAGATCTTTATTAGTAATGCACACATGCAAGTGTAGGTCTTAACTTTGTAATAACGTACAAAAAATAACATAATATTTTTTTATCATTCATTGACCACGATCTCAGAGCGTTCGTTTGCCCGATACACTAACTCTTATGCAAACAACCGTGAATGAAGTGTACCACAATAAGTTCGCACGTTACCGAATGACCGTGGGTTGTTGCGAAACCTCTAATTTAATTTTCTTTATACCTCGCATAGAACTTTAATAATTTTATAATAAAGAACTTCGTTCCTATCCGGTGTCCCACGACACCGCACATCTTTTTTTTTTTTTTAAATAAATGTTGAAAGTTTGGTTACCGCGTTTTCACAGTTCTTCGGTCGAAGCTATAGGCGCTTTGAGTAATGGCGTCCTCGGACTCCGCGACCCGTCCGCGCTCCTAGACGCGGCCTGGAAGTCTTCGTTGGAGAGTGACGCGGGTAAGGCGGCCACCTTCAGCTGGTGACCGTTCAGCTTGATCTCGGTTATCGAGTGCGATCGACCGTGGTTCAGATTCTGCTTCTCCTTGTTGCTCGTCGTCACAGGATCGTGTGTGGGGGTTTTCGCCAGGGACTGGGTCACTTTGGTGCGATTTGACTGCTCCCTCAGCGCCATCTGGTAGGCCACCTCGAAGGCTTCGCCCAAAGTCAGTATGACTTCGGTAGCTTGGTCCTGAAACACCGAAATCGTTTATTGCATTTTCGATTATCGAAAATCATAATGATTACCCAAATTCTGAACTAAATATTAAAATTCCAAATATGTATTTCAATTTGTCTTATAAATCGATCGAAGACCGGCTGCACGCACGAAAAAGTGTCACGTTCCGCCCGAGCCTGAGCGTGCAAGCGAGAGCGCGGAACAAGCGATAGAGAGGCACGATCGGCCCAAGCGTTGTGATACATTTACCTCTCTTCTCGCGTGACGTCAGAGCTAGCAGTTGGAATAATTTGGCTAGTGACGTTATCACGTTAAACTATCGTCCGCTAACCGACCTTACAAAAAGCAAATTTATATTTTTATTTATATTATAGGCACGGACATACGGCCTGTTTAGGGCAATCCTGAGCATAAAATTATATATGATTATTTTTTAATGTGGGAACACACTAATAAGAATGGCAACATAGTTAGTGGGAGTTACAAAAAAATGTTGGTCGTACGTGTTGTACATCAAAAAATTAAAATCCTTCGCTCTGAATCTAGTTTTTATTGAAGCTCGCACCAAAATACAGACCACGCTCTAAGCACAGCCCACCTAATCGTATGCGGCTAACATCGGGCATGGACGTCAGTGGAACGGCTGAGCTATTACTTAAAATTGATAAACTTTCAATTCTTTTTATACGTCTTTACATATTAGCCAGACGTGACTCACCATTGTAGCCACTCTGAACACGTGACAGTAATGACTTCTCGTTGTGTGATCCTTAGTTATGTACGCGAAGTGAGTGAGGTCGTCGGCGTCCTGACAGGCGCAGTGAATATTCCTGATTTCGTGTTCACAGATCAGCTCCTAATGAAAAACGAGGCAGTTAAGGAAATGCATTTAATGTAATAAACTAATTTGAGTTCAGAAGATTTAAAAAAAATATCATACGTGTTACTATAAGTTTTGAATGGAAACCAAATCGGCCTTATCATATTGATGGCCCAGTAAAATGAGTCCTTTTTCAAAGATATTTGAAATTTAAACAATATCTAATATATTGGTTAAACTATTAGAATTGAATGCTCCAAAGATGAATTCTACTTCTACTAATCTTCTATTATTCTAATTATACTTCGATTAATCTCTTTATGGTCAACTCGTAACGTGATATTGTAATCTGCTTGCTAGTGGTGAAAGCGTTTTAATAACTGAATGTTCACTTGCCAAATGCTTAGAAAGACACGTACTCGTAAGAGTAAATTATGATTATTAAAAAAAAACATTGCGTTTATAATTGACCCAAGCTCCATGATTTTCCAAAACAAAGTATACTAAAAAAGAATATTAATTAAAAAAGAATTTCAAAAAAACTTGAATGTATCAAGCCAAGCGTCTGTTTTATTAAATATTCATCAAACGAAAAATTAATCCCGAAATTAACGTAAATTTAGGAAGAAAAAATAAAACAATATTTACATACACTAATTACCCTACCCGACTAACCGTGAACACTTCAAAATACAAAAATAAGGGTTCGCAGAAAGAAGAAAAAAAAAAGCAATCCTTTTTCGGTGAGACACACAAAAGGTTTGACCGCTCGATCAAGGGTGAACTATAGATAATTAAAAATCAAGCTAAAGCTTCTGGAGCCCTTTGTCTCGGGTATGAAGGGCTCGCCTGTCACACTCCGGTGATCATCAAAAACTTTCAAGCGTGACCCTTGAACCTGTAGTTTCTGACTAGACGAGCAATTACACTATGATACCAAATATTACATCGTTGACGGCGAAAGGGTTAAAAGTCAATGGTTGCTTAAATTTTCTAGTGTTATTAATTTTCTAGTCGTTTATAAGAACTGTGAAATCTCTCGCAATGAAGGAATGTTTACACTGATTAGGATACAGACAGCTTTGATATGTGCCGTCACTATGTGAAAAATTCCATATTTTCGCAACCACTTATGTACTTGTGTATCGGAAATATTACATAATTCAAGGAAGAAAGCGTTGGAGATGTAACTATAAATTTGTCTCTTCAATACATAATCACTAAAGGTGAAAACAGCAAATATAAAGTATACATTTATATAGTAATAACCACGAACATTGTTCGAGTGATCGAGACGTTAGTAGAAATAGAGTGATG
Organism: Bombyx mandarina; assembly: GCF_003987935.1. Next base: position 9,448,502 of record NW_021011476.1, on the reverse strand, counting down.
AAAAAATACAAACGAATAAAAAACTACTTTATGTTTAATATGAATTTGGTTGAAATTTATTTGTTGAGATATAAAGAGAATTTTTTTAATCCTACAATAATAATTCTATGCTAACAAAGAGACAATTACAATATAAAATTTAATAACACTGAATAAGGTAACAAAATATCCTTGTAAAATTAATTTTCATATAGACTACAAGGACAATAATGTCCTTCTAATTAATAGCAACAAAAAAGGACCTCAAATTAGGCAACCCCTTAAATGACACCTGAAGTTAAATTAAGAAATGTAAAGTTAATTTCCAGAACTTCAGTCAGTTAGGTAAGAGAGAGTTATCACTACATAATATAAAACAAAGTCCATTTCTCTGTCCCTATAGATATGTATAATAACATCCATTAAATAGTGGAGAAATCAATAATAAATTACAGTTTCCGAAGCGAAGCGAGGGTGGGTCGCTAGTGAAGTATGAAGAGGTATGAAAATTCTTGACCATTAACGTGTCTTCTATGAATGACTTAGTGAATTTTAAATAAGTAAACTATTAAACATGAATTAATAGACAATTCACTCACCCTGGTAATCGTATTTAGGAACTTGACCCCTCTATAACTGATAGAGAGGATGATATCGGGAGAGTCTTTTGGTTCTTTGGTCGTTTTCTTTAGCTTCTGTATCGATTTCTTCGTGGATTCCGTCCCTCGTAGCTCTTTGACCACCGTCGATCCTAGATACTGTAGTTAAAGAAAGATATTCTTCTAATTTTTTGGGCAGTACGAATTGGTAGCCGTTATATCTTGTTATTAATTCCCAAAATCTTATACATTAGGTGAGCATATTGAGAGTCCATACCGCAACCCATATTTCGATAGATTCTTAATAATCATGTACGTAGTACGACCGTACCAGATTAGAATGCATTTTTTCTAGCAGAAAATCTGGAATCTTCTAGTAGATTTTTTCATACTGTCTACTGTGTAGTGGTCAGAACAGTAGAACATTATTAAAAAATCTACTATAAAAAAGTGTAAAGTAATAAATTAATCAAAATTATTTGCAACTAATTGAAATCATGTGTAAATGAGATCAAAATACTAGATCAGATTTTAATAATAAAAGCCTTTCTGGATCATATTCACAATACACAAATATTCGACCCCCTCCCCCTTTTCCCCGATTCCTACTACTTCCCATCGTAATAAATATCCAGTAGTCTCCAAACTTTCTAATTCCTAACCTCATAGTTTCTACCTTCAATGCTGGTAGTAGGGTGCCCATCCTGCATGGATTAATTCTGTGGAGTTTATTTGGTCGGACAAATCGTTATAACAATTTAACTGATTCTTTAATCTTTTAACTCAGGATAGGCCGTGAATTTGTAAATTTATGTCTATGGGATTTTACCACCATTTTGCCACCAGAGCAGGCCTGCACGAGTAGATACCACCACCACCGTGTCGGTTTGAAAGACGCGGTAGCAGTTGTTCTATAAAATCTGAGACTTAGAATTCATGTTTTATAGTGGATAGCAGCATTTACGTTGTTGATGTCTATGGGTTGCAGTAACCACTTAAGACCAAGTGAGCCGTGAGTTCGTCCACCAATATAATGTCGTTGTCAAACCAAAATCTGCTATGTGCACTTTTTGAGATTTTTACTTTTTGACCTTTTCGTATAGTTCACAGCCATATCTACCGTATAAAAAAAACTGTTATGTGCTTACACGTTAATTCAAAATAGAGTTTTTGCACATAACAGATTTTGGTTTGACAGCGACGTTAAGCAATAAAAAAGTGACTTTGATTACTAATAAAATAGAACGTTATGGTATCATTAATCCTGAATAGATAAGAAAAGATCTAAAAGTGAGCTTTTGTCTTAATATTGATGTCTACTCACATTAGCTACATAAGTCACAGCTCCGGTTACCAGCACAAACGGCTGATGTTTCCATTGAGTCTTCAAAGCTCCTGGAACCCCGACCAGCAGCTCCGAAGGTGCCCTGATCTCCAGGTCTGAAGGTCGCGGAGGTTGTGGAGCCGGTCTGTTTTTCTTACTCCGCTTTAAGGTCTCGCCCCCGGGCGGAGCTAGCGTTGGTACCACGGGAGGGGGAACTGGTTTCAGATTATCCGAAGGCAGCTTCTCTTTTATTTCCTCTTTTAATTGTTGTATATTATTTTTCTGTAATAAAAAACTACTTTCAGATATTTCTACAAAAAGATGAGAAAGGTGGGTATTCGTAAATCTCAGATTCCCAATCTTAGCTGAAACAACCAATGAAGTAGGAAACCTATGGAAATGAAACGTCAACCAAAATTTCGTGCCACTGTGACGTCATCTGGCCACAAAACATGGCGGCTTTAGTGCTGTACAAAAGATTTCAATGTTATCAGGTTTTATCGATAAACGTTCTTGGCTCATTTTATTTTAAATATTGTTGAGTATTATTTATTTGTAGAATTTATACTTTAATGGGAAGTAAGTAGGTATATTGTTATGTGCAAATATGATATGATTTAGATGGGTGAAATCTAAGACAAGTTCGTCCTTCGAATTTGCCAAGTAAACGATATGATGATTTTTAAAAGTTGCTACACTGATTTTATAAAGTTGTCGTTTGTCGCAAAACATAAAGATATGGCGTAGTTCAAAGCCATCAGCCCATTTCTAGCATGCTAAATGTTATCGTATTTTGAGTACGTGTTTTTCTTAGACTATTACAATCTATTTTAATTGTTTTGCTGACTCTAAAGTCCGTAACATACTACCGCAGCGCACCCCAAGGAAGGTGCGCCGCACCATTTGAATCACTTTCGCTTGAGAGTGATTCAAATTTTAAACTTATCAAGGGACCGCGTGAAAAAAAAAACACCTACAGAACATTTATTCATTAATTACAAACGTCATTCCTTGTGACTTCCTCTCTAAAATCACTTAATTATTAAATATTTAACAAATTTACAATAGTGTTTTACTCACTGCGGAATAAAACTATTTTATTTAAATAGTTCCGAAGAGATTTTGTCGGTAGCCTTTTTCCCGAAATATCTAAACAGAATGTCTAAATATGTTTTGATGACATATTTTAAAGTGGTATTTATGATTAGTGTCATGATCAATAGATTCCGACCGAAAAATGGATTTTTCGGATGAGGGCTCCATAATGAATTTAAATACATATAGATAATAGTTTTAGGGCATCGACTTTCTTGAGATCCTATAAAATACGTTTTAATTATTATTTTTGTATGTTTTAAGCATGATAAATTATGAAATTTTATATAATCAATCATATTAAATCGATATCAAAGTCAATAAATAATGTACAACCCAAAACAGACGGCCGAACTGACGTGACAATGACATTTGGCGCGCTAAACATGGCGGATTTTCGGCCTCATTAGACGGAGACGGAGATATTTACGTATATTCATGTTTCATTTTATGTACGCACTGAAATACTGTTATATTGTTTTCCTGCGAGTTAAAGTGCTGAGTAAGAACGAGATAGATATATGTTTATGTATGTGCCTTCAAAATGGGTGCTATTTATATAAGCAATTGTACGTATAGAACAATATGTCGTGTCCCTACTATATAGGTCTATGGAAACAACTAATAAACCAATCAAAACGCAGATATATAGGTACAATCGTAAAATAATTATAAAAAGATACTAATATATAAAGATATCAAGATACAAATCAAAACAGATACTCATCAAACGAGCCCTAATTAATACGAAAGGGTTAGGATAACAAAGGAAGCAGTGGTGGTAACAAAACGTAAAATGGCACTCCAATACAGATTCACGCTTCCGAGGTGCAAAACAAGTGACGGAGTAAACATAAAAATAAAAAAAACATCGTACCTATTCGAAAAAGCGTAAAATTTTAATTAACGCACTAAAGAAAATGATGTACGCGCACAAAGGGATGAAAATAATTGAATGGTATGAACCATCTAATTTGACGACTGATAAAAACGCGTATTCAGGCTTTAGTGACTAGCGTAATGCTGTCGGTATAGGGTTCAGATGTTGAAGGGATGGGAAGTAATGGACCTCCGACTTACGTGAACAAACTTTAGATATACGAAATGAAAATTTCATTGCTAAATTCTGTTGTAGTGCACAAGTTATTTTAATCAAAAATACATTATCGTCATTATCTTTTGAGCGATCTGCAATGATGTTACGATAGTTTGTTTTTTTGGGTTAATAATATAGTATTAATGTGCGTACATTTTAATTATTTTTCTTTGAGATTCGATTCCAGGTTGGAGTTCCTACCTGTTAATGATATTAGGAAGTAGGAATTAACGTGGAAATTTTCTTATCTTATATGTTTTCCAATACCTTGAATACAGGAGAAATCTGAACTCAAGACCCAAAAATGTGCAGTTTTTTAGTGTCACTGTCAGTAGACAAGGATATCGTTCACTTAACACTATTCACACCTAATCACCGTTGCTTAATCACTAACGTCAATGATTACACTCTCTTCCAAAATAATCGATACTAAGATTGCCTATCTGCATTCCAAAATTCTAAAGCAATATAATACATAAAATATTATTAATATGATAGAAATACATTACGTACATAAAATACAGAAAATTTTACTGTAATAAATTTCCGTTTTCACTATAAACCACTAGTACGTAGAGTGCCTCACTCGTTTGATGAATAGAAACCGTTGAATAGACCTCGAATTGAACGCTAATTACCTATACGAGCCTACCGAGGTGTGGAATTAAAAAAAAGGCACCTACAGCATTCAACGATGTATGCTTATGTTTGTCTAGCTTTATAGATGTTATTACATTAAACATGGTACCGTATCTTTGAGAGTACATTTCGAAAATTAAAATTGGAGATTGATTTGGGAGAAACGGGTTAATTTAAGAAAAGTAGTATTGCCACATACCATATGACCATATATCACAACGGCTGAATAATGATTGCTCAAAAAATGTTATTAGGTCATAATACTACAGTGAAAGCCTTGTATAATATTTTCTTGCTAATTGATAGCAGTTAAAATTTAAAAAAAAACGGCAATTAATTCTACCATTCTGTACACTAAAAATTACACTTTAATTTTAGATAATAATATTAATAATTTAAGACGGACCATAAACCGTTTATATTTGTGGAATATTTACGAGTAAAAAAAAAAAATGAACGTATGTATTTTCTCAAGCACCCAATTATTTTAAACATGTGACAATTTTAAGGCAATCATTCCGCGCCAACCGTCTCATCTCGAAAGATTATTACCAAAGTCTACGGGCGAGATTAAAACAGGTAATCCTCGTTAACTGCTCATCTCGTTAATTAACATCATGCACGTGCGCCGGGGGTGTAGCCAGGCAACTCCCCCGGCGTTAAAAATAGGGATCAGAAGTGTGAAACGTGTGCCATTTTAAATTGATACCGTTTGACAGTTTTTGATTACATTCGAATTTAGTTACTGCTTATATTAGATTTTTAAATGACGTCACATTGAATGTACTCGTAGTGCAAGTGTCGCGGGCAGTTTTTTAATTACTAGAGGTCCCGCAGTAGTCGAAATTCGCCTATAATTAATTGGAATTGTAAGTTTGTACACTATATTATGATTGTATTTTATACTTCTATAATCACAAATTTCGCCAAGACTACACTATGAAAAATATTAACAAAGACAAACAATATTTAATCTGTTCTCAATTTGACAACAGACATCAAGAACAAAAGTTTGACAATAAATAGTATGCACGCATGTGTGCGTCGAATACATTTTATGTAGTGTGTGTAATGTTTTCTTTATTGATTTAATGTATCTTATATGCATTATTTAAAAAAAATATTAGCATTGTGCAGTTCTTCTCTATATTCTCTATAAGTGTGGAAAATTTCATACTTCTCCGTCGGCGCAATTTTCGTAAAAAGGGATACAAAGTTTTTGCTTCACGTATTAATATACAGATTTGCATCACCATTTGTTTTTTTTTGTGAACAATTTCTGTACGTGAAATTTTTTGTTTTTTTTTCTTGAACTCACAATAAATAGTACTATCATTTGCACTATCATTTCTACTGCAATACTGTACTAGAGACGGTCACATTAAGGACGCATATAAACTAGAATTAGCGTATAGATTTTTTTTTGTTAGTAGGTGAAAACAATAACCTGTATGCATCTAGTAGATTCCAAACGGTAATTTCCAAATATTTTTGCATTAAATCATTATAAATTTTTTGAAATTTTTATGGCATAGGTGAGTGAATTCGCGACACCCTTGAAGAATGATTTTTATTAGTTAGTCACGTATTTTCTTTCTGTTATAATTCTATGACTCAACTTTTCACGTCTAGATGTATCTTTTAAAGTCGCACTGAAGTAATTTTAAACGTCACGAGTGATATGTTTTAGGTAAAAAAATCGATCATTCATTTAAAATTGATTGAAATTATCGAAATGAATATTTCACATTCAAGTAACTGTTCTTTAGAAAAAATTAAATCGGCCTATCGATCGAATGACCTATGTTTGAAAATGAAAAAAAAAACGCAATAATACAATTAGACAAATAATTCAGCTAATAGCGGAATAAGTGTTTAAGCTACATCTATTACATTTGGTATAAATCAACACATTTTATTTTTTTATTTTTTTATTGCCTTTGTAGGCAGACGATCATACGGCCCACCTGATGGTGAGTGGTTACCGTCGCCCATGGACTTCAGCAATGCCAAGGGCAGAGCCAAGCCGCTGCCTACCGCTTAATACTCTCCACAAGCCTCGTTTGAAGAAGGACATGTCATAGCGCTCGGGAAACACCGTGGAGGGGTATTCTATTATAGGGTATTCATTCCATAGCCGGATGGTACGTGGCAAAAAAGATCTCTGGAAACGCACTGTGGATGACCGCAGTGGCTCCAGGTAGTATGGATGAACTTTACTCCGGTGGCGGGCGGTGCGATGGTAAAAACGAGACGTTGGTATCATCTCGAACAATTCCTCAGAGCACTCCCCATACATGCAATATTATTGTAATATATATAAAAACGATGTCTGATAGAGTCCATATTATTATACCCTTTCTTAATTCACATTCATACAAATTGAACTAAAGTAAATGGAAGTTTAAAAGCTCTCATATTAAAATATACTTTACGTACTTGAGAAACACGGATAATTAAGTATTTAATAGTCACAAGTGATTCAAGATAAAAACAAAAATAACTAAATTATGAAGATGGAATTTTGAGTAGCGCAAAATAATTTCCAAAGTCATAAAATTTAAATTCAGCGAACGTCCACAGCGATGTGGTATTACGAAATGTTGCAATTCGAATTCCATTGACGTACAGATTTGTTTATGTGGGATCGTTAAAAAAAAAAAAACTTGGTCTATTAATTTCAATACAATGGTCTTGGTAGCTCGCGATGGTTCTATGGAATGTTTTATTTAGTACAACTGACTGTTAGCATTGGCATGCAAGCTAGAATCACCCAGTACAGTAAAGCGTTTCAGTCATTGATAGATATTAAGTGGATGTAACAAATAACCAGATATGTTGTTAACAACAGTTGTTCTAAGTTTCAAAATGGCCTGCCCATCTTCACTGCTATTTCTTTTCGTCATTTTCGTGTCTAGTTTGTTGACTGTTCTCTCATCAGCTGCTACCTCTTCAGGTCTCTCTATCTTCAGTAGCCCCAAGGGCTTCAGGTACAGGGAATGCTACCAGTTTTAACCAAGGGATAAATGATGGACCATTTGGCCTCTTCCCGTCGACATAAACTACTACCATGAGCTTTTCGAGGTTGTCACTGCTATGAATCCTAGCAAAATAAAAATTTATAAAACCTAGCACTCACCAGAGTGTTGAGATCAGCACTGATATCTTCCATATTATTAGCTGGTCCGTTGTGTTGGCCGCTAACCGACGCTAGAATCCTTTTCCTGTGACCAGCCTTCTGAATCTCCAGAACGGCCGTGAGCTCCACCTCCCAAATCCTCTTCACCCTATCCATATCCACGTACAAATGTTTCCTGAACGTCTCGCTGTATTGCTCCAAGTTTATATGCCTTAGCCATTCATCGACTGATTCGTTTTGATTCTTACTAACGTTATTGTTATGGTTATTACTTATTTCAACTATTTTAAGAGGTAATTGTTTGGATGATTCTAATATTTTTTGTCTATCGTTCTCTTCTATTCCCATCTCGCGAAGATCATTCTCGTCTAGGATACCATTCTGCAACGAATATTTAATTTCAGTTTCTATTCAAGAATCAATACATACGATTATCTTGTGAAATATATTCAAAACCAATGAATTAAGGACTTTTTTTGCATTAGATACATAAATAGGTATTTGTAAATATATACTTACAATAAAATCAATGTCGTCATAGCCACTATCAAGGAACAATGTCTCGTAGTCGTGCATCCCAATCCCAGACAACCAGAGTCCGAGACTAGAGGCCATAGATGGACTCAGGCTGGACTCGGAGCAGCTGAGGCCGAGTCTGGATGTAAATTCTTGCTCGAGTTCGGACACAAAGACCGACTCCCGCACCAGTTTGCTGCCAAACGACGCCATTATCTCGGATATCTTCGCCCATTCCTCCTGTAACACAATTTCTCTTTCAGTTTGAATCCCAAACCCCAAGCTTACACCCAATATCAAGTACCTATGATCACCGCAAATACCAAAAAATAGACACTCAATAATCATATTTTAAAATAACTTTATTATCTAGAGCTGCGCAAAGACAGCCCGCAGACAAAATACATTTACTTTTATGCGGGTTCTAAGACCCGATAATACCATACAACACCAGTATCATATTGTTTTCGTACACTGAGAAAGACACCCGCCTAACAAGCGTTTCCATGGTAACAATATCTCGACAAACACTGGTCGAAAACAAACAAAAAAACGTTTTAGTGAGATTTTTACCCTAGTGAGTCCTATATACATACGGGTACATATTATGTCGATTATCGTGCGAAGATCTTACCATTTCGAATTAATATTATTATTAATTATGCTATGTACAATATAATATTCATAAATGAATAAAATAATTTTTTGGCTTAGATGAGTGAACGAGCTCACGGTTCATCATTTAAGTCCACCCATTTAAGTAATGCATAAAAAATTAAGAATATCCCTAGATTTGTTTCGAAAGAAAAATCTTTGGATTAATTGCTCGTCGTCATTTTTTTTCCTTTTTGGAAACTAGTAGGCATTTCCGATAATTTAATAAACGTCAATATAATCTTCAAAATCGTTTACTGTAAGATTCAAACTATCGGGGATCCGATAAGATATCATGTGGAAATAATTTGTTTACTTTTCACAATGATTTTCGAGCAACGCAGTTGTAGAAGCCTAACAAACAGTCCAAAAGACATATTATTATGGAACTAACACTAAAGATATTTCAGATTCGATCCATCTAATAATTGCTATAAGATAAAGAAACCCTTTCTTTGGGATCCTCTTAATTTATCCATGAGTTTAAATTATAAAACTTCTATTTAAGGGATAAATAAGATAAATCATACTTAACAGTTTGAAGGTTAAAATAGCCCTTATTTCAATTGAATTAAGGCCTAGAGATCAGTATCATAAGCGGTAGTATTGATATCGCGTTGTCTAGGAGCTGTAGTTAGTAGCTCCTTAATGTGACGTTAAGGAGAAGATCGACCAATGAACTCGTACGAAGCGATGCGATTATACCGATATTACAATCTAATAGGCAGCTAACAGATTTTCTAGTGAAATACGTACACAATTCATGTTCACGAATAACTTAAACGAAGAAGGAAGCCGTGCGATAAAATTGAAACACGAAATAATTCTAATTTACGTAAATATTTCAAGTTTCAAGGTCAGTGGCAGCATTCACGATTTTAATTTTATGGGTTGCGGTAGCCCCTTAGCACCGTATAGGCAGTGAATTTAGTTAGCCCGTCTACGCAATAAGCCAAAAGAAAGTTATTGCTTAATGTCACGTGCAGACATACCTACTGGCGAGAACAAAGTTTTGTACGTCTTCTTCAACATCCAATCGTCGTATAAAAAGTTAAGACGTTTTAAAATATTTTAACGATTTTTGGTCGCAACAATGTACTGCGTAATGATGAACCAACTGATTTTGATGCATTCACATCTCTAATACAGACAAAAAAAATATTGGGAAACCCAAAAGAAGAAATTAACAATTTTTATGTAATTCAATTATAATCTAAACTGATATATATAATAGGATATTGATCTGGTAGGCGGTAAAAAGATTGTTATTATAGATTGTATATTTTTTCATTAAAAATATACTTTGGTTTTAACTAAATCATTTTGGTATTTTTCTTCTACATCTACAATACATCTACAATGGTTTTTTTTCTAACGGGCTTGGTGGTAATAACAGCCACCTTCGATCAATAATATTATTGATCGAAGCCGGTCACCGTCCTCTTCGCTTGCGACGAAGGGCTCGACGAGTGAATTAACCCATAGATAAAGCCCACTGAGTTTCTTCTTCTCTTCTCAGTGGGTCGCGTTTCCGATCCGGTGGTAGTTTCTGCGAAGCACTGCTCTTGCTAGGGCCAGTGTTAGCAACACTCCCGGTTAGAACCCCGTGAGCTCACCTACATGTCAACGAGAAGCTAAAATAGCCTCTCAAGGCTATCAGCATAAGTAGGAAAATAATAATAATAATAAAAGTCTTGTATAGTAGTCTTGTATGATAAAGGTGCTGTCCTGAACAATATAATTGAACACTCTGAATTTGTTTTCGAATTCTACCAGTGACTAATTGAAACCATGAGATGGACAATTAGTCGGTGTATCGACTTCTGCCAATAAAAATAATATGTAACTAAAACCGCATGAGATAAAGGATGGTAAAAACATGAAACAATCAATTTTGGTGTAATATTACGTCACTTTACAAAATAATATTTATTGAAAGTGCGTCTTCTTTTATGGGAAAAGTACTTAATATTTACGATATTATTCGATTAGTGTAATAAAAATAATTTTTGAGTCGCTGCAAGAACTGCCGAATTCATAGAATCATCTTGTACTTGCAATAAGCATCTGCTTAACTACGTTATTTTTTTCATCGACTTGTTTTCTTTCTTATTTGGGAAACTAACAGTTATATCTCATAGTATAAAAAATGTATCTAAGCAAAAATTAAAGAAATTTCCGTCTTTTTATTTTTTTATTGCATAGATGGGTGGACGAGCTCACAGCCAACCTGGTGTTAAGTGATTACTGGAGCCGATAGACATCTACAACGTAAATGCGCCACCCACCTTGAGATATAAGTTCTAAGGTCTCAAGTATAGTTACAACGGTTGCCCCACCCTTCAAAGCGAAACGCGTTACTGCTTCAAGGCAAAAATTGGCAGGGTGGTGGTCCCTACCCGCGCGGACTCACAAGAGGTCCTACCACCAGTAAAACGACATATGTTGTAGTTTGAGTAGATGTGGAACTAAAACAATTGAAATTAAGGTTTATACGGAATCATTTAACCACTGCTTCCCCGTATCTTATCAATCAATCAATCAATAGATTAAGATTTAAATTATTCACGATAAGATATTATTTTTTATAAAACAATCAAGTGGTCACGTCGAATGGTCATCTTTCAGGATTGTCACTATGAAGGTGTTACTATTGATTTTATTAGGGGCGGTTTCGTTGGCGTCAGCACGTCTGCTTCCATACATGCTGTCCTACCATGATACGGTTGGTATCCCCCTGGCAGAACGTCTCAAGAAATCGGAGCAAGCCCGAGACTTTGATGGATCTAGAATTGTGAATGGAAATCCTGCTCCTTTGGGTGCTCACCCGTACATGGTAAATATTTTCTGCCAATTTATGTATCCCCCGTAAAATTAACCTATAGCTGAAATTTTCTTTTAACACGTTGACTACCATGTAGGACACCGGTGCCCTACGTGGCGCTCTGAAGTAATTACGTCGATTTCTCTCTCCGATCTTCTTACTAAGGCGCCGGAATATCTAGTAGAATCTGGGAAAGACGAATTTGAAGATACTGAGAATCTATTTCTGAGAGATCTTTTTTTTCCCTACCTAAGCTGATAGCCTTGAGAGGCTATTTTAGCGTAACCTTAAGTAGTAGGTGAGCTCACGGGGCTCAAACCTGATGAAGTTGCTAACACGAACCCTAGCAAGAGTCGCGCTTCGCAGAATCTACCGCCGGATCGGAAACGCGACCCACTGAGAAGATCCGGCGAGAAACTCAGTGGGCTGTGTCTGTGGGTTCATTTACTCGTCGAGCCCTTCGTCGCAAGCGACGGGTTCGACGAGAACGATGACCGGTTTCGAAGAGACCTAAAACACTAAAACATACATTGAAAACCAAAGAAGGCAAAGCTAAACAATCCAGGCGCTTAGTAACAGTAATCGACTAATAATTAATTACTTCAGTACGCCGTGTAAGGCACCGGTGACCTACATGGCAGTCAATGGGTTAAACTATGTTCTTTACTACACGATCATTAAAACGTTAGAGGTAACGTCATTGTAACATTTTCAGATTTATAATTGCATTTTCATTGCGTTTTCGTAAAATCATTTTCCCGTTTCTCCATAATCTATGATGTATATTTAATTGTGGTAGATGTGTTGAAAAGTTCGCAGTCGGGTCACATGAGGTTTATATCTCATTTGTAATGCGGCTGTCCTACCGCATTAAAGCTTTGCCGCATAAATTAATAGGATGTTTATACCCAACCCAGCGAATCTTACGCGCGACCACAATCTTACAATATTGGATATTCCAGGTGGTCATAACATTATCGCTCGATGAATTGCTCCATAAACTAATGTTATAACACTATTAGAGCCTCAGCACAAAAAAATAATAATCGATATGCAATAATTTGATTATCAAAGATATTCTTTGTGCGCATTGTATTAGATATAGTTTCGTTTGATTTAATCTATCGCCGATATTTGATTACCTTATTTCCTACTGATTAGTGATGCTAGTAATTTTTTTTTTTTGAGCCAGAGTCCAAATCTCAATTTTCTACTAACCTACCTACTGTGGAACGCGGTACGATTTCATTTCCTGATTCATTTCATTGCATTTTCTGAGTACTTTTGATAGGAGTATCTATCTGTTGGGAGTGTTGTCGACTTGTTCATTTATTTATTTCTGTAATCTGACGAAGCATGTTGCGGACAATAACATGTACTTTTAGGTTAGGAATATTAGTCTCTTGTCGACAACTCGCGGCTGCTAATTGGGCATACACTATTTACCCTACTGATGCATAAAATAAAACTTATTTCGATACATGAAATAAAACATTTCAAATCTGTGTGCCCATAACACAGTAGAGAAACCTAACTTAAAGTTACTGAATATGATTATGTACCTTTATTTATTTTATTAAGACTACATACGTTAAACAGTAATTTATGATTCACAGGTCGGTTTAGTCATAGAAATGCCGGGAAATTTTAATTCAGTATGCGGCTCATCTATGCTCAGTAATACGAGGTCTCTCACAGCTGCTCACTGCTGGTTCGATGGATCTAGACAAGCATTATCATTCACACTGGCCTTTGGAACTACCACTGTCTTCGTTGGTGGTGTCAGAGTACGCACCACAAACGTACAGATGCATGAAAATTGGAGTCCAATAAATTTTAGCAATGACATAGCTATAATTACCCATAACTGGGTCACATATACCAGTAAGTATTTTACAGTTATTTTATTTTATAACTCGAACATATATTCTTCTTCTCTAATTTCTCTTCTTTCATTTTTCAACTCACTAAAATGCTGTATTATAATGATTACGATGATATATTATAAATCCCAATTCTTCTGGCATTAAAAATCCCGAATGTTCTTTCAGACGTTATTCAACCAATCGCTTTACCATCTGGATCTCTTCTTGACAACGATTTCGTTGGGTTCTGGGCACAAGCTTCCGGTTATGGAAGAACCGGTGACGGTACGTCGTTTTAATCTTTTTTAAAGCAAGTATTTTAGCAAGTATTTGTAGGCAGCGGCTTGGCGCTGCCCCTGGCATTGCTGTAGTCCATGGGCGACGGTAACCACTCACCATCAGGTGGGCCGTATGCTCGTCTGCCTACAAGGGCAAAAAAAGAAGCTTCAAATTCAAAGACAAATTTATTTTAGGGAACCTAGCTAATGAGCTTTCGAAAGTAGATAACTGTTGCAATACCATTAATGAATTTTCAGGACCTCTCCATGACCTCACATCAAACCAGATAATGAGAGAGGCAACCCTCCGAGTAATTAGCAACAATGAATGTAGAAGTTTTTTTGGATCTGTCGTCCGGAATACTGTTCTCTGTACAAGCGGAGCTGAAGGTCGCAATGTTTGCAGCAGCGACTCCGGCGGACCTCTATCCATTATCGACAACAACCGGAGAGTATTGGTGCGTTACGTGTAGTAAATACAGAAATCGGAAAGACCACATAAAAAAAAACGATAATTGATTCCATGGATTATTTAGTTAAAAATAGTTGAATACTGCTTAGATTATTAACATAACAGTCTAGTCACATGTAACAAATACCAACAAAAGCTGTGTGATGTTGTTGCCAATTTGACAACTACTAGGAGGATTAAAAAATAGTGAGAATGAGATAGAATATAATGACTATTGATAACTTAAAAATTTATTTAGTCTCAGTCTCTCTACACACCAAGTCCAGCGCTTTTCCAGCGCTTTTTTATTTTTACTGCTTTAATGGGTGGACGAGCTCACAGTCCACCTGGTGTTAAGTGTTTACTGGAGCCCATAGACATCTACAACGTTTATGCGCCACCCACCTCGAGATATAAGTTCTAAAGTCTCAAGTATAATTACAACGGCTACCCCACCCTTCAAACCGAAACGCATTACTTTTTCAAGACTGAAATGGGAAGGCTTCAATCTCTTTCAAAGAAAAAGTTTTGTCTTGGTCCTGCAAAAAGCTCTCCACGGCAACCATCAACTCGTTGTTGTCTTCGTACCTGTTTCCCCTTAAGTATTCTTTTAACCTGGGGAACAGATAAAAATCGCTAGGCGCCAGATCTGGTGAATAAGGGGGGTGTCAACCAATTCGAAGCCAGCTTTGCTGAATGGCAGCCGTTGCAACTGCCGACCTGAGCGCAGGTGTATTGTCATGATGAAACAGCACGCCCCTTTGAAGTTTCCCTCGCCTTTTCTCTTTGATGGCATTCCTCAATTTGGAAATTAAAGCTGCATAATATTGGCCTATAATAGTGGTTCCACGCTCCAGGTAATCAATCAACAATATCCCTTCTGAGTCCCAAAATATTGAGGCCATAACGTTGCTAGCCGATGCCACGACACGAAACATCTTCGGGGTCGGTGATGATGGCCGTTTCCATTGCGAAGATTGCTGTTTTGTCTCGGCATCAAAATGATGGACCCATGTTTCATCCATTGTTACGAAACGAGACAAAAAGATTTCGGAATCTTCTTGAAACTAGTCCAACAATATCTTCGAAATGTCAAGTCGATTTTGTTTCTGACTGTCGGTTAACATTCTCGGCACCCATCTTGCGGAGACTTTTCTCATATTCAAAGATTGTTTCAACATGGATTCAATACTACCATATGAAATGCCTGTTTCTAGTATTAAGTATCGGATGGTAACTCTTCGATCGCTCAATACAATTTTCTCGACTTTCGCAACATTTTCTTGGGTGACTGAAGTCGATGGACGGCCGCAACGTTGTTCGTCTTCCGTGCTCGTTCTCCCTACTCGAAATTGAGAAGCCCACCTTGGAGTGGAAGACGGCGGACCAGACTCTCCTAATGTTGCCTCCAAATCGCAATGAATATCTTGCGTCGTTAGCTTTTTTAAACAGAGGTATTTAATAACGGCACGCACTTTGTTTTTCTCCATTTTCGAGAACACGTTCCGACACGAAGCAAATAAATGACTACATTCAGAAAAAAACAGGTTTCTTTCATGATTAATTTACAGATATGTATCTGAGCTACGGCTGCCAGTATTTTTTTTTTCTTAATAAGGAGTATGTCGTTCTCACTACTTTTTGATCCCTCCTCGTATATGGAAAAAGTATCTATATATTAATACGTGAAGCAAAAACTTTGTACCCCTTTTTACGAAAATTGCGCAGATGGAGGAGTATGGAATTTTCCACACTTATCGAGAATGTCGAGAAGGAGTGCACAATGCTTTTTTTTTAATTATCCATAAAAGTACATTAAATCAATAAAAAAAACATTACACTCACTACCATGTATTTGACACACACACGCATATATACTCTTTTATTTATTGTTGAAGTCTGTTGTCAAATTGAGAATACCTAGATTAATATGGTTTGTCTTTAATATTATTTGTCTATAGTGTAGTTTTGGCGAAATCTGTGATTACAGAAGTATAATAATCTTTGACAATAGAACCATAATAATGTTCAAAATTATAATTTCAATAATTTTAGTCGAATTTCAACTTCTGCGGGACCACTAATTCTAATAATTTGCCAATAAGAGAGATGACTTTTGTCCACTCCAGGCTATTACTCTGGCTAAGTTAGTTAATAGGTAAGGTTTTTGTTGTTGTTTCAGATTGGCGTTGTAATGTTCGGATCTAATCGATGCGAGGGTCGTCTCCCCGGCGGGTATTCTCGCGTTACAGCTTACAACAACTGGATCCGGGCTAGATTATAATTGTAACTAGATAATGATAATAAAAAACCGTTCATAAAAGATAAATGATTTAATTAAATAAATGTGTAGATGCAATTGCCACAAAAATCGAGCAAAGTTATTATTATTTTCCAATATGTACCTATACATATAACAAAATTTGAACCAACAAAATTTGAGAGCAATGTTAGTAGTAGTGTAAAACTGTGACAAAAGTGATTACTTTAAAGGTAGCTTTCTTCGATTAATAATATTGATCGAAGGTAGCTTTAAAGATGTTTCAAATAAATATGTTCCGGTATTAATAGGTTTGATGTGCTATTGACCTATTGACTTTGAATCTTCTATGGTATTTATTAATTATCTATTTTTTCATAAATATATAAAATTATTGACCATTATTGACAAAATAAATAATAGTTTAAAAAAACTAACAAAATACGCTTTTATAAAAAATCCAACTAAAAAATAGAAAATAAATTGTAATAAATTTAAATTAAATACGCTTGTTTACAATAAAATATTTTTTTCCTACACTATTTTTAATTCCCATTTATAAAATTTTCTTTTCTATTTTTTTTTTGGATTTTCTATAAAACCGTATTTTGTTAGTTTTTTTAAACTATTATTTATTTTACATTTTTTAGGTGAATTTCAATTTTCAATATTTTTTTTATTAATTGTCATCGGTCTTAATAAGTACACCAAATTTCGAGTTAATCCGACGTTTTGAAGGGGATCGAAATCATGTTCAAAGATTCCGTTACAAACATACATACGTCTGAAGCTAATAAAAGCGTATTAAAAACAAGTGTATTTACCTAATCTTAACGTTGACATTTTACTGATACTTGCGAAGACGGACGAACCGACTCAAACTTCTCATGTCTAGGTGAGATGTCATTGAGGTCTTCCTTGTTCGTGTTAAACTTCGCACTATAGCATTGCATTAAGTGAAACTATTTGCAACAGAACAAGTTACAACTATGATATCACATCTTGTTTACTGGTGGTGGGACCTCTTGTGAGTCCGCGCGGGTGGGTACCACCACCCTGCCTATTTCTGCCGTGAAGCAGTAATGCGTTTCAGTTTGTGAAGGGTGGGGCAGCCATTGTAACTTAATTGAGACCTTAGAACTTATATCTCAAGGTGGGTGGCGCATTTACGTTGTGGATGTCTATGGGCTCCAGTAACCACTTAACACCAGGTGGGCTGTGAGCTCGTCCACCCATCTAAGCAATAAAAAACAAAATTGACCACCAGAAGTGATACCCTGCTACTAATAAATACTTCATATTAATCGCCTTCCATTAAACAATTTATTAAAAATTCAACAATGTACCTTTTGTTCCCTACCTAATCATTGGTAGCCTGGCTATTCCATTGTTATTCCAAGGGGCTATTCCAACTTCGCGCTCACGGTGAACTCACGGGCTCGACCTGAGAGAATTGCTAACACTAGGCCTAGCAAGGACAGTACTTCGCTGAATCCACTGCCGGGTCGGAATCGCGACCCACTTGGAAGATCGGGCGAGAAACTCAATGGGTTGTGTCTATGGGCTCGTTCGCACGTTGAACTCTTCGTCGGAGTCGACTAGTTCGACGAGGATGGTGACCGGTGCTTGAAGAACCTAAAAGCACCAAGAGTGGTTCCGGGGGATCCGACAAGACATGTTTTGGGCGACGGCGGCTTTGCTTGGCACCGTCGCGTGAGTCGCATATGTAGTTAGCGGTGCCCACGATAGGAGGGCTATTGTTTTTTTTTATTGCTTAGATGCGTGGGCGAGCTCACAGCTCACCTGATGTTAAATGGTTACTGGAGCCTATAAACATCTATGACGTAAATGCGAAACCCACCTTGAGATATAAATTCTAAGGTCTCAAGTATAGTTACAACGGCTGCCCCCTTCAAACCGAAACGCATGCTTCATACTGCTTCACGGCAGAAATGCGCGGGGTGGTGGTACCCACCAGCGCGGACTCGTAAGAAGTCCTACCACCAGTATAGTACCGCATTGTTTTTTAAAGTAGTGTTCCGACGCTTCTCTAAGATACTCACGTATCGATTCTAAATTTAAGGCTTGTGGAAAGTACTAAGCGGTAGGCAGCGGCTTGGCTCTGCCCCTGGCATTGATGACGTCCATGAGCGACGGTAACCACTTACCATTAGGTGGGCCGTATGCTCGTCTGCCTGCACGGGCAATTAAAAAAATTAAAAAAAAAATTGCCGTGAAGATCTACATTCCTCATATGCCACGGTACTCAGACGGCTATCCCGCAAAAACGGGATTGGATGACCTGGAGAGAGTTAATGTGTGTACGGGCCGCGTGAGCGAACACAACACTTGCATAAGTCATGATGGAACGTATGCAAGTTTTTTAGTGTCACCTTTTTATGAAAGGACAATATTTACTTCGGATCATGGGGTAGAGTCGACCGAGTAGGAACGTCGCGTACTGACTTAATGTGGGGACCGAATGTCATCCCTCTGTGGAGGGTGACGTTTAAATACTTAACCTTCAAAGCCCAAGGTATGGGCTAGCTAAAAATTTTTATGGCGGGAATGGAGTCACCATGCCTAATTGATGACGAGATACTATTATAACAGTAATGGAGAGGGCGACCCCTTTTGAAAAGCACGGCTGTGATTTTCGTGGGATTGATGTCAATGCGCCACTTTCGCAACCACTGTCCTAAATCAGTGGCAGCGATCTGGAGTGCATGTACGACAACTTTCTACTCGAGTAGTAGAATCCTACTAAGATGTGCTCCGTGATGCGTTGCACTTGTTGGATGCACGAATGTATGGCGCGGAATCCAAACTATTCGTTTATGAGTATGCCTTTTGAGGTCCCAGAGAAGTTTACGAATCAGTCGATCGTACAGTTTGCCTATCGCTGGGAGGAGGCAAATCGGGCGGTAGCTTATGGTTTCGTTTTTAGGTTTTCCAGGTTTGTGTATACCGATTCTAATACTGATACGAATGCACCGGACGTCTTATCCTTTAGGCCACCACGACTCTGCGGCGCGGGCACGTTTTTTGCCCCGCACGACAGTCGTGAAACCCTCAGACGAGGCTGTAGTAGGAGACTACTCTACCTCCATCTCGGACTCCGACTCGATGCAGGCGATAGAGGATGCGGAGGACGACGTGGCGGTGGGTGGCGATGCGGTCGCGGGCGTCATTTTACTGCAGGTAGCTTTGCGTTCAAATTCCGCGAATTCCACGATAGTTGACTGAGTTTCCGCGCTCATTTTACAAAATTGGCCTCTGGGCTGATGGCTACAGCCGGCTCTTCGAGTCGGCTTCTTCCAAATGTTGGGGGTCCCAATCAGGTAGCGCTACGCCTATACATGGGGATGGTGCGGTCGATGGCAATTTACGGCGCTCCCGTTTGGTGCCGCGCCCAGACCCGCGAGAATGTCGATGTGCTGCGATTTCGGCAACTCGCGATCGCGGTTAGGGCGATCTGTGGATACCGCACCACCTCCTTCGAGGCGGCGCATCTGATCTCCGGGACGCCGAATAGCCACTTATTTCAATGGAGTTGAGGCCTCGCGGTCATCATAAGACATATTCCGTTGCTTATGAGCTATAGTTAGTAGCTTCTTAATGTGATCTTAAGGATAAGACCGACCAATGAACTCGTACCAAGCGATGCGACAATACCGACATTAAAATCTAATAGGCAGCTAAAAAAATTTCTAGTGAAATACATACATAACTCATGTTCATGAATAGCTTGAACGAAGAAGGAAACCCTGCGATAAAAATTCTATTTACGCAAATACCTCCAGTTTCAAGGTCGGGGGTAGCATTCACATACCCCGCGCGCTCCCTAGGCGCGGAGACCTCGTAGGAGGTTTGGCCCCTGGCCCGAAAAAAAAAAGTGGTAACATTCATGATGTCATATTGGGTTCCGATAACGGTTAAGCACCATGTAGGCAGTGAATTCGTTAGCGCGTCTACGCAATAAACCAAAAGAAATCACCTTTTTTTCCTACCTATGCTGATAGACTTGAGAGGTTATATCAGCGTTACCCTAGCATGTAGGTGAGCTCTCAGGATTCAAACCGGAGGTGTTGCTAACACTAGCCCTAGCAAGAGCATGCTTCACAGAATCTACCGGATCGGAAACGCGACCCACTGAGAAGATCCGGCGAGAATCTAAGTGGGCAGAAATTACCGCTTAGTGTAACGTGCAGTCATACTAAAAACGATTCGGAAATCCAAAAGAGGAAACAACAATTTTTATTTAATTAAATTATAATCTACGCTGATATAATCTGATATTGACAGATCGTAAAAAAAAATTATAGATTATTTTTTTAATTAAAAAGATATTTTCGTTTTAAGACTACATAATTTTGGTATTTTTCTTAATTTCGACAATAGTTTTTAACTTTTAACAGGCTTGGTGGTAACAAGAGTATTGTATCGCGCGTAATGGGAAGCCAAAACATGCTGTCCTAAACAATATATTTTGAGACTTCAACTTGGTTTCTCAAATTGGGGGGCGGAATTCACGTTTCTATGTCTATCTTTTTTTTTCTACCTAAGCTGATAATAGTCTTGAGAGGCTATGTCAGCGTAACCTAAGAGGTAGGTGAGCTCACGGGACTCAAACATAGGAGGCGTTGTTAACACTAGCCCTAGCTAGAGCAGTGCTTCGCAAAATCTACCAAAAGATTGGAATCGCGACGCACTGAGAAGATCCGGCGAGAAACTCAGTGGGCTGTGTCTATTGATTAGTTTACTCGCCGAACCCTTCGTCGCAAACGACGGGTTTGATGAGCAGTGTCTTCCAGTGACCACTTGAAACCATGAGGTGCCAATAAAAATCATATCTAACTTAAACCGCATGAGATAAAGGATGGTAAAAACATTACTATTATGTACGTCACCTAACAAAATAATATTTATTGAAAGTACGTCTTTTTTCCCGCGAACTATGCTAATATTGAAGACATTATTCGACTAATTAAATAAATAAAAAAATTGAGTCGCTGCAAGAACTGTTAAATTCATAAAATCATCTTGCACTTGCAATTAGCATCTTCTTAAATGAGTTATTTCGTTTTCTACGTTTTCTTCTTTCTTTCTCATTTTGGAAAACTAACAGTACAACAAATCCACCTATTATAAAAAAGATAGGTAAGCAAAAATCAAACAAGTTTCCATTCCTAACACAACAAATGAGTGGATTTTGAAAAAAAAAAAACCCAATTGAAATTAAGGTTTATACGGAACCATTTAACGACCAAAATCCCGTCTCTTATCAATCAATCATAGATTAATTATAATTTAAATTACGAGTATTCACGATAAGATATTATTTCATATAAAACAATCAAGTGCACGTCGACTTGTCATCTCTCAGGATTTTCACTATGAAGGTGTTACTATTGATTTTTTTGGGCGCGGTCTCGTTGGCGTCGGCGGGTCTTCTTCCAGCCATGCTGCCCTACCATGATACGGTTGGAATTCCTCTGGCAGAAAGTCTCAAGAAATCGGAGGAAGCCCGAGACTTTGATGGATCTAGAATTGTGAATGGAAATCTTGCTCGTTTGGGTGCTCACCCGTACATGGTAAATATTTTCTACCGTATCTGCCGTAAGATTAACCGATAACTGAACTTTTCCTTTAAACTATGTTCGATACTACGCGATCATCAAAACGATAGACGTAACGTTATTGATTTTTCGTTTCAATTACCACTTTGACTGCTGGACTATTTTTAAGGGACTTTCGGCCTAAATATCTTATAGGCCAGTGCCTATAAGGTATTTTCGAGGAAAGGTTGGACTTCGTCACTGTGCGTCTGAGACTGGATAGGCCTCACAAAGAACCGTTATTGGATATACCCATACTCATAGAAATGGGGACATAGTCGTCTCCCGCACCGAGCGAAATAACGCGGTTTTGACTGCCGCACTAGTGGACAGTTGCGCTTGGGGCTTTTTAAACATCAAAGCGCAGCCAACGTGTTACGCCGGCTGTACATGCTCGTCGAGACGATACAGGCCGAGGTCGAGCATGTACATGGCACCCTGGTCTCGTCTCGTGGTTCTCGTTCGCTCTCGGTAGCGAGTCGGTTTTTGCGCTCGAGTCAGTTCGAGTCAATTTATACAACGAGTGTGTAGCACGGCATCACGGGGTGTTCTATGACATTTTGACGTGACAACGTCTTAGGCCCTTCGTACACAAGGCTAGTCAAATCTTCGGTACTCGACGATTTAAGTCTCCAAGCGACTACCGCCATACAAATCCATTGTGGTTCGTACACGAGTCGCGTCGGCGACATTCGTCCCGCGACTCGCGTCGTGCCAATCGCGCGCTACCTGCCTGTCGAGATCTTCGCTACATAAGTCTCGGCGATTTCCAAGATGGCGGAGCAATTTGTTAATATTAAATTTGTTTCTGAGGTGGAAAAATATCCTTGTTTATATAATTAAAAATTAAAAGAATACTCAAAAAAGGAAATAACAGAAAAAGCTTTTCGTAGCCGTAGGAAAGGCAGTTAATATAACAGATTGGTATATTTTTATAGTTTTAAAAATAGTCAGTACATAGTTTTGTAATGAAAAAACACCTTTAGGCAGTATATTATTTTTATTAAGCTTTTGTTTTAGGTATTTACACCAATTTTGTGTACATTTTATTATGATAGCCGATGTCGTAAGCCGGATTGCCGACGCTGTTGTTGTGATCTAGGATTATTATCTAGCGTACCAGATATCCGTATCCACTAAACCATAAATAATACAACAAGTAATATCTGATGTTAAATGAATGCTATATTAATGGTATAGGGACTAAATAGGCAACTCGCGTCTTGCGATTCATTTTCGTGTGTACGGACCGGACCGTGCGCTACTCAATACTCGCGACTTGATACTAATGTCGTTGACAACATTAGTATCGAAGATGTGCGTAGCCTTGTGTACGAAGGGCCTTAGAATTCGATGGAGCCGGCTGCACGCACGAAAAAACATGACTCATGCGGCGTTACCTCGCTCTGATGCGTATTTTCTTATGACGTTGTCACGTTCAACTATCGTCAGTAAACCGACTTTACAGACAACCGACTTTTTGGATTTGTATTGCATTTAGTTGCGTTGTCATTGGATTTAAAGTAAAATTATTTTCCCGTTTCTCCACAATCTATGGTGTATATTTAATTGCAGTAGATGTGCTGACAAGTTGCGCAGTCGGGTCACATGAGGTTGATATCTCATTTGTAATAAATGAATAGGATATT
Source organism: Bombyx mandarina (assembly GCF_003987935.1). The sequence continues at coordinate 9,424,516 of NW_021011476.1, read as the reverse complement.
TATACCCAACTGAGCGGATTTTTTTCTGGCCTTAGTAGGCAGACAAGCATATCCATCTATCATTCATTACGTCAGCAAGGCCAGGGGTACAGCCAAGTCGCTGCCAACCACAATCTTACAATATTGGATATTCGGGGTGGTCGTAGCAGAATCGATCGATGGATTGCTCCAAAAACAAATGATATAACACTGTTAGATCCTCTGCACAAAAAAATCATCAATATAAAATATAATCATTTGATTATAATCAAACATACATAGCATCCTTGTATATATTGTATTATATAATTTCCTTTGATTTACTGAATCGCCGATATTTGCTTGCCTTATTTCCTAGTGTTATTAGTTATTTCCTACCATAAGGTTCTTGGTTAATTTGGTCACAATGCTCGGCGGCCACCAGACAACCTTGAAAAATTGGCTGTGGTGGGCAAGGTAGAAGGGACAATACCTGCCAAACCGTTCGTCAGATCAGGTAACTGCGCTCACCGGACTCTCTGTTGCGACCGCCCTGAGAGAAGCCGCAAACTGAACAAAATGGAAGGTGATGGTATAAATAGCCACGAAGGGCTTTCAGGGATACGACCTTAAGCATTGAAGTATGCGACTAAGAAGAAGATTTCCTAGTAATTAGTGATGATAGCAACATTTTTTTTGGGCCAGAAGCCGAACCTCGTACATGGTTTCCGCAGCTAGGTTCCGCCGCGCGGTATATGATGGTAGGTGATGTTAATCCCGACTACTGTGGCACGCGGTATACGAGTTAATTTCCTGATTATCTCATTTTATTTCTTAAGTAATTTTGATAAGGATATTTGTGTGTTTGGAGTGTATGTGGACTTGTTATTTTCAAATCTGCACGCTTTCGATGCCCGTAACAAAGTAGAGAAACCTAACTTAAAGTTATTTAATAAGTTGATACATTTATTTATTTTATTTAGGCTACAGACGTTAAACGGTAATTTATGATTGACAGGTCGGTTTAGTCATAGAAATACGGGGCAGTGCTAATTCAGTATGCGGTTCATCTATGCTCAGTAACACGAGGTCTCTCACAGCCGCTCACTGCTGGTTTGATGGAGCTAGACAAGCATTATCTTTCACAATGGCCTTTGGATCGACCACTGTTTTTGCTGGAGGCGTTAGAGTGCGCACTACAAACGTACGGATGCATGAACAATGGAATCCAAGAAATTTTATCAACGACATAGCCGTAATCACCCACAATCGGGTGGGATATACCAGTAAGTAGTATGTTTTTTTTGTTTTTGTTTAACGCATATAAAATACATTTTTCTCAATCTTTATTATCGGATGACGATATTTTAGTAATGATTTTTAATATATATTCTATCAGTTGGATTTGTCGTTAAAAATCCCCAAATGTTCTTTCAGATGCTATTCAGGCAATCGCTTTACCATCTGGATCTCTTCTTAACAACAATTTCGTGGGGACCTGGGCACAAGTTTCCGGTTATGGAAGAACCGGTGACGGTATGTTTTTTTAAACATTTCTCAAAGTATTTCAACGTCACTTTTATCAATGAACTTGTTTTTGAAGAACTAATGATAAAGAGTCGAAAACTCAGACCACCGACCTGTCGTCATGCAGCTCTGTCGCCCACTCCATGGTGGATTCAAAGAAGCTGGGCACATGCTTAGCTGATGCCGCTCCACCAATCCTCCCCTGCGGCCCGGATTCAACTCCATCCCCCGAGGACACAGTCGAATCCATAAACATCCTTACCGAACACGTCTCGACCGCGATCATAAGGTCTTCGAAACAAGTCGATGTGGAGGACTGCTTCCATCGCATAAGACTTTTCCCCGAGCTTAGGGATCTCTTAAGAGTCAGGAAAACGGGCAATCCGTGCCTACGATCAATATCCCACGGATTCAAACCGGGTTCGGATGCGTCGTCTACACCGGGAGGTCAAATCCCGCTTAAGCGACGCCCGAAATGAGAATTGGGATAGTTACTTAGAAGAACTCGCGCCCACTCACGAAGCATACTGGCGACTAGCTAGGACCCTCAAGTCCGAAACTATCGTCACTATGCCGCCTCTGGTACGCCCCTCAGGCCAACCACCGGCTTACGATGACGATGACAAGGCAGAGCTGCTGGCCGATGTACTGCATGAGCAGTGCACCACCAGCACTCAGTACGCGGACCCCGAACACACCGAGGTCGAGCGCAGCAGAGCAGAGCAGAGCGTTACCCCCCATTACCACTTCCGAGGTTAAGGAGGCGATCGCTAACCTGCAACCACGGAAAGCTCCCGGCTCCGACGGCATCCGCAATCGCGCGCTAAAAATGTTACCAGCCCAACTGATAACAATGTTGGTCACCATCTTAAATGCTGCTATGACGAGCTGCATCTTTCCCGCGGCGTGGAAAGAAGCTGACGTTATCGGCATACACAAGCCGGGCAAACCGAAGAACGAAACCTCGAGTTACCGCCCCATCAGTCTCCTCCCGGCGATAGGCAATCTATACGAACGGCTCCTTCGTAAACGCCTCTGGGACTTCGTCGCGTCCAATAAAATATTAATCGACGAGCAGTTTGGGTTCCGCGCCAAACACTCGTGCGTCCACCAAGTGCACCGCCTCACAGAGCACATTTTACTAGGGCTGAATATGTGGAAACCCATCCCGACAGGAGCCCTCTTCTTCGATATAGCGAAGGCGTTCGACAAAGTCTGGCACAACGGTTTGATATACAAACTGTATAACATGGGAGTGCCAAACAGACTCGTGCTCATCATACGAGACTACTTCAAAACCGTTCGTTCCGATATCAAGTCGAGGGTACGCGCTCTCGCCCCCGTCATGTTACAGCCGGAGTCCCGCAAGGCTCCGCCCTCTCCCCGTTACTGTTCAGTTTGTATATCAATGATATACCCCGGTTTTCGGAGACCCATCTGGCGCTCTTCGCCGATGACACGGCTATCTACTACTCGTGAAGGAAGAAGTCGTTGCTACATCGGCGACTTCAGACCGCAGCTACCACCATGGGATAGTGGTTCCGGAAGTGGCGCATCGACATCAACTCCACGAAAAGCACAGCGGTGCTCTTCAAAAGGGGTCGCCCTCCGAACACCACGTTGAGCATCCCTCTCCCGACTAGGCGCGTCAACACCTCCGCCTCCGCCATTCGCCCAATCACGATGTACGACCAACCCACACCATGGGCCCCGAACGTCAAATACTTAGGCGTCACCCTCGACAGAAGGATGACATTCCGCCCCCATATAAAGACGGTACCCGACCATGCCGCCTTCATACTAGGACGTCTCTACCCGATGATATGCAAGCGAAGTAAAATGTCCCTTAGAAATAAGGTGACACTCTAAAAAACTTGCATACGCCCCGTCATTACCTATGCAAGTGTAGTGTTCGCTCACGCGGCTCGCACTCACCTAAAATCATTCCAAGTTATTCAATCCCGTTTTGCGGGATAGCCGTCGGAGCCCCGTGGTTCGTCAGGAACGTCGACCTCCATGACGACCTGAACTTAGAGTCCATCAGTAAGTATCTGCAGTCGGCGTCGATGCGCCACTTCGACAAAGCGGCACGACACGAGAACCCTCTCATCATAGCCGCCGGTAACTACATTCCCGATCCTGCGGAAGGAATGGAAAGCAGTCGACGTCGCCCCAAACACGTCATTTCGGATCCTCCCGATCCACTAACGGTGCTTTTAGGTACCTCAAGCACCGGTCACCGTTCTTGTCGAACCCGTCGCTTGCGACGAAGAGCTCGACGAGTAAATTAACCCTCAGACACAACCCACTGAGTTTCTCGCCGGATCTTCTCAGTGGGTCGCGTTTCCGATCCGGTGGTAGATTCTGCGAAGCACGGCTCTTGCTAGGATTCGTGTTAGCAACGTTGTCAGGTTTGAGCCCCGTGAGCTCACCCACTAGTTAAGGTTCCGCTGAAATAGCCTCTCAAGGCTATCTGCTTAGGTAGGAAAAAAAAAAGTCGAAAATATTCACTTTCCTGCATTGCAATAATGGTTTACAGGTTCTCAACACAACATCAGACCAGATCAAGCGAAGAGAGTGGCAACAGTCCGAGTTATTACCAACAATGAATGTAGAAATGCTTTTGGAGCTGTAGTCCGTGACACTGTTATCTGTACAAGCGGATCTGAAGGTCGTAATATCTGCAACAGCGACTCTGGCGGACCTTTATCCATTGTCAACAATAATCGGAGAGTGTTGGTAGGTTACTCGCAGTAAATTTTGCAAATCGGAAACAAAAATATCACGAACATAAAATAAAAGATTGATGTATCTTGTATTGTAGACCGAACTAAAGCTCAATACTGCTTTGATGATTAATAAATCGCAAGCAAAACAACGAAATAAAGTATCTCTTCGTGATAAGAGAATTCTCTTCACGTGGACAGTACTTAGCGGTAGGCAGTGGCTTGGCTCTGCTTTGGTATTGCTGACGTCCATGAGCAACGGTAACCACTCACCATCAGATGGGCCGTATGCTCGTCTGCCTAATATTTTGACAATTATAGAGATAGCCTTCACCATTCCTACATTCGTTCGTCACTGTGTAGTATTCCTCTAGATAAGCTTTTAGTAAGCATCCGTTTTTTTTTTCAGATTGGCGTTGTAATGTTTGGACATCCTCGATGCGAGTCTCGTAACCCTGGCGGGTATTCTCGCGTCACTGCTTACAACAACTGGATCCGGGCTAGATTATAAATTATAATAGAAGATCATGAATAAACAAGTACATGCGATTGCAATAAACCACAAAAGTATTTTGCATAGAGCCTCCAGCTTTTACCTTCAAGTTTTCGGTTATGTAAATTCCTTACTTATGTATACCTAGTCTTGCCATAAATACTGAGACAAAGGAAAAAAAAATCTATTGCAAATAACATTTATTACTTTTACAGTGTGTTAGTTTAATACATAAATATAAAACAATTTAAAGTATAAAAAGCTTATTCGGAGTGGTCTCCATTGAAAATTTTTCACTGCCAATCGTACGGATTGTTTTAGGGACTCCAAATTATCATGGCGTTTAAAGCAAGCCGTACTCTCTAAAACTGACCATAAATCATAATCCAGCGGATTAAGATCGGGACTAGACGACGGCCAGTCTTCAGCTCTGATGAAGTCCGAAACGTTCGTTTCCAACCGAGACTGCGTAGACCGAGCTTTATGATCTGGCGCCGAGTCTTGCTGGAAGGACCATTCTTGATTATTGAACATGGTGTTGTTAAGGGACTTCACTACCTTGTCAAGAATGGTATCTTGATACACTTGTGCCGATGTTTTGATACCTTTTTCACAAAAGTATCGCTCAGTCACTCCTTCATAGCTAATACCCCAACAAACCATCACTGAAGTCGGATAGTGCCCACGTTGCACTCTGGGACTCTAATTGGGAAGCTTCCTTAGAGCTTTGAGCATAAATACGGTCATTTTGATTGTTAAAATGTTGCTCAATTGTAAAAAAATTCTATGACCTCCCTTTGCGTACCGCTTCAGTAGTTGTTTCGATTTTACTACCCTATTCTCTTTTAAATTATCAGTTAAGAAATGACCAGTGCGTCTCTTATAGGCTGCAAGTCCTAAGTCATCTTTAAAATACGCGACATGGTTCTAGGTGCTATGTTCATCTCCCGAGATAAAATATTTTGCTTTCGGACAGGATTTCTTCGAATTCTTTCCCTTACTACTTTGACCACCTTTTTCGTACGAACACTACGTGGACGGCCAGATCTTTTTCTGTCACAAACAGAGGAGGTCTCATTGCACCTATTAATAGCCCGGTACAAAAACATTTTACTAATACCAAGCGTATGGAGAGTTTTAAAAATTGCATTTGGCTCCATACCTACTTTGTGTAATGCAATCATAGCGATTCGGTTCTCTTTATCACCCCACTCCATTTTAATATCGCAAAATATTGTACAATGTATTGGCGCCAAAATGAGAAAACTCAATGAGCAATCATATAAAAATGACAGATTCCAAATTCAAATGTAATATTTTGTTTATTTTTAATTGTAACAGTATTTATGGCCAGACTAAGTATAAACATACCTATAAAAAGTAGCTGATATAATGATCATGCTACAAAAATGGACATTTCACCCCGAACCTTCTTGTCGTTCGAAATACCATTAGTTTATATTAACTCGTCACTACATTGTTCAGCTAGGAACCTTACATTTACACCTGACATTTATGAATAACATTCTTGAACGCAGTTTTGATGGTAAAGAAGAAGAATCGAAATGTAAATCCGTAAAAAGTCAAACGATACAGATCGGGTGGGATCGAATTTTCAGTGTCAAACTATTAGGGACTGCGAATATATCAATCAAAGCACCACACGTAAACCAATCAGCACAGAAACTGAGTAAATGTAAGTTGAATCAAAGTGGGAATGTTGGCAGTCGGATGTTCTCACAGATTGGCACTTTTAAAAACAATTATTGTAAATATAATATGCAAGTCGTATTTTATTTATATTTTTTTAAATATAATTAAATTGATTACTGTTACTAGAATTATTTAGCAATACCCTGGTACAATTATTCTTAAATTATATATGCTCTTAACCACCACCTGATACCAATTGGACAACATTTGACTACAACTGATTACTTCTTTCGATAGTTATAAACATTATAGAATGAACGAATTAAAGCAATAATGAAAGAATGAAAATATTCTAATTACAATATGCGGCCCAGATCATAACGGGACAAGGCATTCGTTTGAAAGGGCGAATTGCCAATTTAAAGTCAAATTTGAACATGAAATTGTGTGTGCCGCAGTAACGATATTATCAGGCACCTTACGTTCGTGAGTATAAATTAAGTTATCTTCAAACATGTGTTTAGGGCATTTCGTTTCCTGCCTTTGTCATGGTTTGGGTACATTAGGAAAATATATGTATACCTAAACAGATTATCTGACATCTCTTTATATATTTGTTAAATAAATAAAAAAATGATAGAATGTGTCGGACACAGTGGGGTGGCATACCGCCTCCCCCTTCGAGCGCGATGTCCTGCAGGAGTCTGTCCTGGGCCCCTTGCTGTGGAGCATCGGCTTCGACTGGGCCCTACGAGGTCTCCTCCCCGGCCTGAGTGTAGTCTGCTTCGTTGATGACACCTTAGTCGTGGCTCCGGGGAGGGATTACCGAGAGTCTGCCCGTCCGGCGAGAAACTCAGTGGGCAGAAATTACCGCTTAGAAATTAACATACAGACATAATGACGAGAACAAAGATTTTTTTGTCTTCTTCAACGTCCAATCATCGCATAAAAAGATAGACGTTTTAAAATATTTTAACGATTTTTGGTCGCAACAATGTACTGCGTAATGATGATCGAACAGATTTTAATCTAATTACATCTCTACTACAAAAAAAAAACAATTTGGAAATCCAAAGGAGAAATCATAAATTTTTATTCAATTGAATTAAAATCTAAACTGATATAATGTCATATTGACAAATCGTAAAAAATTGATGGAATAAATATATTTTTTATTAAAAAATATTTTGATTTGAAAACCACATAATTTTGGTATTTTTCTTAATTTCTACTACCTAAGCTATGCTATTTTTCTTACCTAAGCTATGCTATGCTATATAAGTTAACTATAACCCCGTGTGTCGAAACCTGTGCCAATAAAAATCATACCTAACTAAAACCGCATCGGATGGTAAAAACAATGAATTTTGCCTACTACGTATTATGTCACCTAACAAAATAATATTTATTGAATGTACGTCTTCTTTTTCCACTAACAATGCTAATATTTAAGACATTATTCTACCAATTTCATAAAATAAATTTTTAAGTGGCTGCAAGAACCGTCATATTCATAAAATTATCTTGGATTTGCAATTAGCATCTTCTTATATACAGTATTTTTTCTTCGTTTTCTTATTTTTTTCGCATTTAGGAAACTAATAGTACAATAAGTAACAAGCAACGGTAGGCAGCGGCTTGGCTCTGTCCCTGCCATTGCTGACGACCATGAGCGACGGTAACCACTTACCATCAGGCGGGCCGTATGCTCGTCTGCCTGCTACGGAGGTTTATACGGAACCATTTAACTTTAACTTCTGCCCCGTATCTTATCAATCAATCACGGATCAAGATTTAAATTATTATACGCATATAAACGATACGATAATTAGCATGCGATAAGATATTATTTGATATAAAACAATCAAGTGCACGTCGACTTGTCATCTTTAAGGATTGTCACTATGAAGGTGTTGCTATTGATTTTTTTGGGCGCGGTCTCGTTGGCGTCGGCGGGTTTACTTCCAGCCATGCTGCCCTACCACGATACGGTAGGAATCCCCCTGGCAGAAAGTCTCAAGAAATCGGAGGAAGCCCGAGACTTTGATGGATCTAGAATTGTGAATGGAAATCTTGCTCGTTTGGGTGCTCACCCGTACATGGTAAATATTTTCTACCAATTTTTTTATTTGCGCTAAGATTAATCGATAGCATAAATGTTTATTTTGAAGTCGTCGTGACCTAAAGGATGAGATGTCCGGTGCATTGATATCTAGCGATGTCCTACCTACGATCTTCTCAGTGGGTCGCGTTTCCGATCCGGTGGTAGATTCTGCGAAGCCCTGCTCTTACTACGGCCAGTGTTAGCAGCACTCCGGTTTGAGCCCCGTGAGATCACCTACATGTTAAGGGCGAAGCTGTAATAGCCTCTCAAGGCTATCAGCATAGGTAGAAAAAAAAACTGTACTTACAAGCAGTGTTACGGAGTGTTCTATAACATATTTGGATTTGTAATTGCATTTAGTTGCATTGTCGTTACATTTTCATAAAATGATTTTCCCGTTTCTCCACAATCTATAGTGTATATTTGATTGCAGTAGATATGCTGACAAGTTTGCACTCGGGTCACATGAGGTTGATATCAATTGTAATGCGGCTGTCCTACCTCAAAGGCTTTGGCGCATAAATGGATAGGATATTTATACCCAACCGAGTGGTTTTTTTTCTTGCCTTAGTGGGCATATGAGCACATCCATCAAACGTTCATGGACGTCAGCAAGGCCAGGGGTACAGCTAAGTCGCTGCCAACCACAATCTTACAATATTGGATATTGTAAGATTCGAGGTGGTCATAGCAGTATCTTTTGATGAATTGCTCCAAAAACTTATGTTATATAATAAAACTGTTAGAGCCCCTGCACCAAAAAAATCATTAATATGTAATCATTTGATTATATCAAAGGTATCTTTGTATGTATTGTATTATTTAAAGTTTCAAATGATTTAATCAACCTCCGATATTTGATTGCCTTAATTCCTAGTGATTAGTGATGCTAGCAACTTTTTTTGGGGCCAGAAGCCGAACCTTCTGTATGGTTTCCGCGTTTAGGGACCACGCGGTTTGTGATGGTAGGTGATGCTAATTCTGATTCTGTGGCACGCGATACCAGTTAATTTCCTGATTCATTTCATTTCATTTTTTAAGCACTTTTGAGAAGGAGATTTGTGTTTTGAGAGTGTAAGTGGTATTCTTCTCAACTTTGTACGCTTTCGATGCCGTAACAAAGTAGAGAAACCTAACTTAAAGTTATTTAATAAGTTGATACATTTATTTATTTTATGTAGGCTTTTTTTTGAGTCGGAGTCCGATCTTCCAATGTACCTACCTACTGTGGCACACGGTACGATTTCATTTCCTGATTCATTTCATTGCATTTTCTAAGTACTTTTGATAGGGATATTTGTGTGTTGGGGGTGTTGTCGACTTGTTCATTTCAAATCTGTATGCCCATAACACAGTAGAGGAACCTAACTTAAGGTTACTGAATATGATTATATGCCTTTATTTATTTTATTTTATTAAAACTACATATGTTAAACGGTAATTTACGATTCACAGGTCGGTTTAGTCATAGAAATACGGGGCAGTGCTAATTCAGTATGCGGTTCATCTATGCTCAGTAACACGAGGTCTCTCACAGCTGCTCACTGCTGGTTCGATGGAGTTAGACAAGCATTATCATTCACAATGGCCTTTGGAACAATCACTGTTTTTACTGGAGGTGTTAGAGTGCGCACCACAAACGTACGGATGCATGAAAATTGGGATCCAAGAAATTTAATCAACGACATAGCCGTAATCACCCACAATCGGGTGGGATATACCAGTAAGTAGTATGTTCTTTTTTTTCGTTTTTGTTTAACTCATTTAAAGTACATTTTTCTCAATCTTTATTATCGGATGACGATCTTTTAGTAATGATTTTTAATATATATTCTATCAAGTTGGATTTTTCGTTAAAAATCTCGAACGTTCTTTCAGATGCTATTCAGGCAATCACTTTACCATCTGGATCTCTTCTTAACAACAATTTCGTTGGGACCTCGGCACAGGTTTCCGGTTACGGAAGAACCGGTGACGGTATGTTTTTTAAAAATTTCAATGTTACTTTTATCAATGAACTTGTTTTTGAAGAACTAACGATTGACAACCGAAAATATTCAATTTACTGCAATGCATTAATGGTTTACAGGTTCTCAACACAACATCCGACCAGATCAAGCGAAGAGAGTGGCAACCGTCCGAGTTATTACCAACAATGAATGTAGAAATGTTTTTGGATCTATGGTCCGGGACACTATTATCTGTACAAGCGGAGCTGAAGGTCGTAATATCTGCGGCAGCGACTCTGGCGGACCTTTATCCATTGTCAACAATAATCGGAGAGTGTTGGTAGGTTACTCGCAGTAAATTTTGCAAATCGGAAACAAGAATATCGCGAACATAAAATAAACGATTGATGTATCTTGTATCGTAAGACCGAACGATAGCTCAACACTGCTTAGACGATTAATAAATCGCAAACAAAACAATGAAATAAAGTATCTCTTCATGATAAGAGAAATCTTCACGTGGACAGTACTTAACGGCAGGCGGTGGCTTGGCTCTGCTCCTGGTAATGTTGACGTCCATGAGCGACGATAACCACTCACCATCAGGTGGGTCGTACGCTCGTCTGCCTAATAGGGCAATAAAAAAATGTGACGTCTTCTAATATTTTGACAATTAGAGAGATAGCCTTCATCTGTTCTTCATTAGCTGGTCACTCTGTAGTATTCCTTTAGCTAAGCTTTTAGTAAGAATGTTTTTTTTTTTTCAGATTGGCGTTGTAATGTTTGGACATCATCGATGCGAGTCTCGTAACCCTGGCGGGTATTCTCGCGTCACTGCTTACAACAACTGGATCCGGGCTAGATTATAAATTTTATTAGAAAATCATGAATAAACAAGTACATGCGATTGCAATAAACCACAAAAGTATTTTGCATAGAGCCTCCAGCTTTTACCTTCAAGTTTTCGATTACGTATAAACATACATACCTATAAAAAGTAACTGATATAGTGATCATGTTACAAAAATGGGCATTTCACCCCGAAACTTTTTATCGTTCGAAATACCATTAGTTTATATTAACTCGTCACTACATTGTTCAGCTAGGAACCTTACATTTATGAATAGCATTCTTGAACACAGTTGCGATGGTAAAGATTTATCCATGCAGAATCGAAATGTAAATCCGTAAAAAGTCAAACGATACAGATCGGGTGGGATCGAATTTTCAGTGTCAAACTATTAGGGACTGCGAATACATCAATCAAAGCACCACATGGAGTGGAGGATAAAGGCCCTGATTTTCGATAAGCTCAAAATTTAACTATTTATTTTCTATTTTGTTTTGTAGCCCATGTAAACCAATCAGCGGAGAACCATAGAAACTGAGTAAGTATAAGACGAATCAAGGTGGGAATGTTGGCAGTCGGGTGTTCTCACAGATTGGCACTTTTAAAAACAATTATTGCAAATATAATATCTTCTATATCGTTTTTTTTTATTGCCTAGATGGGTGGACGAGCTCACAGCCCACCTAGTGTTAAGTGGTTACTGGAGCCCATAGACATCTACAACGTAAATGCGCCACCCACCTTGAGATATAAGTTCTAAGGTCTCAAGTATAGTTACAACGGCTAACCCACCCTTCAAACCGAAACGCATTACTCCTTCACGGCAGAAATAGGCGGGGTGGTGGTACCTACCCGTGCGGACTCACAAGAGGTCCTACCACCAGTAATTACGCAAATTATAATTTTGCGGTTTTGATTTTTATAACACGATGTTATTCCTTCACCGTGGAAGTCAATCGTGAACATTTCTTAATTACGTATTTCATCAGAAAAATTGGTACTCGCCTGCGGGATTCGAACACGGGTGCATCGCTAGATACGAATGCACCGGACGTCTTATCCTTTAGGCCACGACGACTTCAAAATTCTAATTACAATACGCGGCGCAGTTCATAACGGGACACGGGATTCGGTTGAAAGCGCGAATTGCCAATTTAAAAGTCAAATTTGAATATGAAATTAAGTGTGTGTGTGTCGCAGTTACGAAATTATCGAGTACGTTCGTGAGTATAAATTAAGTTATCTTCAAACATGTGTTTAGGGCCATTCGTTTCCTGCCTTTGTCGCTGTTTGCGATATTAAGATGCCATGCGGCGAGGTTCGAATTGAATTTGTCTTTTTTGTAGACCACCACCACCACCACACAAAAACCTTCCATAGACGCAATCCACTGAGTGGGTTCACAGTGAGTCGGTATTTCGATCCGGTAGTAGATTCAGCAAAGGACTGCTCTTTCTAAGATCAATAGGATCAATATTAGCATTTCTGATATGTTGAACCTACCGGTCCGGGCGTGGTTGGAATAGCCTCTTAGGCTACCAATGATTAGGTATGGATTTTTTTTTATTGCTTAAATGGGCGGACGATCTCACAGCCCACCTGGTGTTACGTGGTTACTGGAGCCCATAGACATCTACAACGTAAATGCGCCACCCACCTTGAGATAAAAGTTCTAAGGTATACAGCATAGTTACAACGGCTGCCCCGCCCTTCAAACCGAAACGCATTACTACTGCACTTCAAAAATAAATAAATTGCATACTCTCAGGATGAAGACAATTTTAACGGGGATCATCTTTAAACCGAAACGCGTTACTGCTTAATCTGGCTTAAAAGAAATAGATAAAAATCTGCTCAACTATAAAATCTTATTGAAATAGCCGGCCTATCAAATTATGCTCTTCGAGTCTCTTAATTAAACATTTTCAAGAATAATTTACGCATTTACTCAACCTGTGATCGATTCACTAAACTATCTCCTTGTGACTTTTGTGATGTGTTCATATTTTGTTTGGTGATAATTTAAATTTAACTTCATCCTTTTATTACGTAAGCTGTAATTATATAGCATTCACTAAGCTGAAAATGTGTTTATTATGTGAAGAAATCTATAATCTATAATAATAATACTATAAAGAAGAAAGATTTGTTTGTTTGTTTGTATTGAATAGGCTCCGAAACTACTGATCCGATTTGAAAAATTATTTCACTGTTTAGAAGCTACAATATTCCCAAGTGACATAGTAACATAGATCTTTTTTGAAAAATTACCTAAAATATTTTTTACATCGCGCGCCCTGCTAAAACTATTCATGATAAAATAAAATAATGTACTAAGACTTTGTAGAACACATTATTATTTACAAAAAGTGTCGCACAGCATATGTCTAACTATTATAGTTATGCCGCAATAAGTGTTCTTTTATTTAATAAAATAAAACAACGTCAAATATCGTTGAAATTTTTGTTAAAGATCCGAGCGGAGCCGGAGCGGGCCGCTAGTGATAAAATATAGTACATTGTGCACCAAGGCAGAAAAGTAGGACATTTCACTCATGCCCATACTCATAAAAAAACAATTTAACTGTTTTTTAATTTTTAAGTAAACTACTACTAATTGAATAAGAACTGTCTGATGAACTCATATTTGTTTAATACTTCGCTATTAAATTTTATTGCAAATTACTCGAGCACAATAATGGCGGAGAATTTTAGGTGCGTGAGAGCAGACGTAGACACTAACGCGCATGCGCACTTGTCAGTACCCAGGGAGGAAAAGTTACACTTTCTTCCCTGTACAGCGGGAGGGAAACCGAGCTTTTGGAGTGGGTAGGAGAAAAAAGTTATTTAAACTGGATCTTACCTGTTCGTCAAAAGGACTGAGTATGGACAGCGATTTATCCCCGCTATGCGTTGAGCTGGTGGTGTTGCTCCTTCTTCTGACTTCGTCTTCGACACCGTTGATGTTCCTTTCGTGGGCCTGTCCATTGCTGGTCAGGGTCGCCGTGTGGATGACCGGCGGCTCTGTCGGCGAAGCGTCGTAAACTGATTTCAGTTTTCGCAACGTTTTCGGCCTCTCGGCTGGCATCGGCCGAAGACCGATCCCGTCTAGCGTTGTCGTGGAGCCTTTGAAGAGGCCTGGTGACCAAAAACAAGAAAATTACATCAACTCCGAGACATAATATCGACGCTTGAAAGGCAAACGTGACTAAGCGACAATAACTGCTTGGTACATAAATAATAGGCAATAACCATATTCGATGCGCAAAAAATATATATTTCTAGGTCTATTAAAATCATTTCAATCCTACAGCTAGATTCGTTAAAATAGAATTTTTTTCAGGTATTTCAACTTTAAATTAGTCTACTGTAAAGTTCACGCATTGTCGCTTAGTCACGTTTGCCTTTCAAGCGTCGATATGGATAAGCTCGAGTTAGTGTAGTATTTTATATCATATCGTCTTCTCGCATAAAAACTGTATAGTCTCAAAACTTACTAATTTCACAGGAGAGTGTTTTAAAGGTTTAACATATAATATTTTCAATGTTAATCATATTTGCAACATTTATTTTTAATTTTTTACCAGTTATATTATCTTTCCACCCAATGTTAAATGACTATCGGAGCCCATAGGCATCACAACGTGAACATCGCCACCATCTTGAGACATGAGGTCGAACCGACACGTATGTCTGCTTCACGGCATAAATAGGCAGAACGGTGGTGGGGGCTTTCATCCTTTGTCATTTTGCTTTAATCGTCATTATATCAAACAGTTTGCTTAGTGCGAGTTTTTTAACGTTCTCGATAACGTAAAAGTTAACTCAAATTTACATGGAGTTGGAATGTTTGCCTACGTTTGTCGCCAGGGACGGTGTTCCAATTACATACAAATTCGCGTTAACTTTTACGCTATCGAGAACGTTAAAAACTCGCACTAAGCACACTGGTGACATAACGATAAAAAAAGGTTTTTAAGGATAAAATCTCATTACAATAACGTAAATAATCGATGAAGGAAAAGAATTCAAACAAAAAAAAAACAATACAATACAATACAATAGAATAAAAGTGAAAACCGTATCAACAGATCAATCGGCAACGGTGCCAAGGTTTCGCTTACGGCACCAACAAACCGGTCTCCAGTCATACAAGGCTGCGTGAACCGATAGATGGTTCATTGACTATGCACAACAGATACTGTCCAATTAGATAGATAAGTTACTTTAGATAGTTTTTATTTAGATGGATGCGTGAACTCCCAAGAATGTTTTATTTTTTCCTACCTATCCTAGTAACGTCGAGGGGTTATTCTAGATTCACCGAACTAGTAGGAGAGCTCACGGGGCTCAAACCGGAGTGTTACTAACACTGGCCCTAACAAGAGTAGTGCTTCGCAGAATCTACCACCGGATCGGAAACGCGACCCACTGAGAAGATCCGGCGAGAAATTCAGAGGGCTTTGTATATGGGTTAATTTACTCGTCGAGCCCTTCGTCGCAAGCGACGGGTTCGGCCAGGACGGTGACCGGTGCTTGAGGTACCTAAAAGCTAACACCATTAATGGATCGGGAGGATCCGTAATGACGAGTTTAGGGCGACGTCAACTGTTTACCATTCGGTCCACCGGGTCATGTTAGTATCTATTTAATGTAATGGAATCTTTGAACATGATTTTGACTCCGTTCAAAAGGTCGGATTAGTTATTAACTTTCGGCAGTCAAAACAACAAATTTATTTGAGCGCCTTCTTTTTTTCACTTAGCAAATTGAAAACTGTTGTATTTGCGTGAATGTACAATTGTACATTAATTATTCATTTTTGATACATAATGCTACTTAAACAAAAAAACGAAAAATAACTAGAACTAGTTTAAAAAAAAAAAAGACACGCTTTTATAGAAAACACAACAAAAAAAAAAAATAGAAAATTAATTTATTGTAAAAAAGCGTGGTAACGTTTATATGCTAAAAAAATAACCATTAAAATACCTCTTACGCCAATTAATCTAATTTTTTTTAACAATGGGTCTAAATCGATAAAATTCTATCTCAAACAACAAGACAATTCAAGTCGGTTCACAAACAACGAATATTAAAACATCCTTCTTCTTTTCAAATCGGCTAAAAGTACTCCAAAGTCAAGCTCTACGACTACCTATATGTATACCCAGACCGTATAGAAAGTGATAGTGGTACAGTAAACAAAAGCAGGAACAATGCATAATTGTGGCCTTTTGTAGCGTCATTAACTACTAACGACCTTATTATGACTGCGTGTAAACTAGACGATTCACGGATATGTTTATATGTATCATAACATTCACAACAGGCCGCCTGAAGGGAAATTTCAATGGATACTCACGGATATCAGCAATACTAGGAACACATAGTCGCTACCCGCCACATGGAAGCGTGTTTGAAAACTTAGATGCAATCTATCAGTGCGTAATACGCCTTACGTTATAAAAATATATGACTGTCTTTAGTCACCATATTTAAGTTGTGACTAAACTGATCCCGCAGTCAAACCGAAGCGCAGATTTCTGGGACTTATTTTTTACAATACGTGTCGAAAAACTACGAGTATAAATTACTAATTGACCAATCTCATATAAAGCCAGCGACAGTCTACCGGCCATAACGACGGTCATATGCTGAATAATAGGAATCTTAATTTTTTTTTACAGTTTTTATAAAATCACAATCATTCGGGTTTAATTTTTTTTTGCCTGCGTATTCTGGTAGCCTCGACGGATTATACCACCAGCTCATCGTACGTCTAGACGTGCTCACGGAGCACAGCCAAGCGAATTCGCTAACACTAGCTTGCTAGCTAAAAAAAAATTGTATTGTTGTAAATTACATTTGTGAAAAATATATCTATTTAAATGTAACTGTCCCAAAAACGAAATCAGTTTCTCGTTACCCTATGTAATTTGAAGTCACGAAATTGCCAAAAACTTAAACAAGCACACAATCCTTGAATTTATAGATGACACACGTATGTATGTACATATGTATGTATCCAGTATTATTAGTGAAACAACGTGTTCGACGTTAAATGATGGACTGAGTATTATATATTTAATTTTATGTATTCATCCAAGGTGGCAGCTCTAGGCACTATTGTAGGTATCTTACAACAATATCTATTCTAGATATACAAAAATATATCATTTAAATATACTACAATAATATTATTTTCCACTTCGCTTTAAAAATTGCTATTCTTTTTTTTCCTATATTTGTGGACGAGCTCACAGCCCATCTGGTGTTAAGTGGTTACTGGAGCCCATAGACATCTACAACGTAAATGCGCCACTCACCTTGAGATACAAGTTCTAAGGTCTCAAGTATAGTTACAAAAAAAAAAAAAAAACAATCGCGCGTTACGTATCGCACGTTGTCGGAATTTTGATCTACGCTGCGGTAACCAAGAAAAATGTATAAAATTTCAATCGAATCAAATAAACTAGACGCACAGAACACTTACAAACCAATCTACAAATATTTAAGATCGATATGTAAGATAAATCAAAACTATTTAAGGTATTTGGCTATTTAAGCAAGCTTCGCGATAGCTATTTTATTAGGGAACTTTAATTATTCGACGCATAAGCTTTGTTGGTTCGAGTATTGTTAGGACGTGCATAATTAGAAATAGTTTAGCCTATATATTTTATAATTTTAAATTAACATTATACCTTGACAGCGTAACTAAGACAATCATAGAGAAGTTGCTCACAGAACTTTACCTTATTAAGAAGTATAAAAAATTCTAAGTAAATCATTGCCCCCTTGTATATAAATAGTTCTCTCAAACTACATTCTGAGTCAACAACAAGTCGAATATACCCTAAATTGAAGCTCATACAAAAAAAATGTTTATAAAGTGACATTGTCATTGATATTTGAATTGCATAAATTTGTTAACATGTAACAATCGCGTGCTTAATAGATTCGTCGACACAAAAAAAGTGTTAAATCTGTAGTGTTTAAATAAAATCATCACATTCAAACATTGACACTAAACTATCATAAACGAGATAAGCTTTATTGCGGATGCCGCATCGTCTTTCTTCATTAGAAAATAACATCATATATCAATAACATTATGATTCCATAAATTTACAATTACCTACACGCTAGTGGTGTATTGTTACAATCTGATAATATGCGGTCCAATTCATACGGAGCTAGTGCTAATAAACCAAGTCCTCATGTGACCCAATAGTGGTATTCCTTGCCTTGTTTAATTACTGAATCCTGTTACAATTTCATAGTCTAATTGGTCTGTCACTGACATTACTAAGTTGAGCTGGAGTTAGCTAAGGTTCGGACGTTTTTTGTAACCCTCTTACTCTGCCCGGATTTTGACCCTGGACGGAGATCGGATATCGGGTGCAAAGGGAGTTGTTTGGTGAATAAATTCTTAAGATCATCAGACACGCGATCCGGTCCCGATATCTCAAGACCCGCATACTCCGTGCGCTCTTTGGGCGGAGAAACCTTATGTATGAGGTTTGGTCAGAGCTCCCGAAAAGTTTTAGTCTTATTTTATGACACTTTTATTAGCTTGACCTGTAGCTGTCCACTATAACGGACATGACGTCAGCTGCCATGCCCTGCCAACAGCCAAAGTCAACGAGGGGGGATAGTGTTAATAAAAAAAGCCATGCCAACCATTTCTACCCACTTTTTCTCACAAATAAAAGAACTTGTCGTTACGCTGCTGGTTTTTCTGTCGCATCATTTACAACACTACCCAAAGGAATATTCCTAATATAAGCAATTTTCATAAACTTCAAGACTTTAAAATCTATCTGCACATGTATGTCATATCAAGGAGCGAAGACAACATTAGAATTGTATTACTTTTGCCAAATATCCTGACCAGAATCAGAAAAAAAAACAAAGATTAACTTACTTTCAATTCGGATTGCTGTCAAAGAACCATATTTTAACATGTAGGTCATCGGTGCCCTACGCGGCGCTTTGAAGTAATTATGTCGATTTCTATTACTAAGCCTCTGGATTGCCTAACTTTACCTTCTTTCGTTTTTAATGTTTGATTTCGACTTTTAGGTTTCTCAGAAATTGATTCATTCCCAGTATATCCGAATTTCAGTCTACCAGAGTCTACTAGATATTCCGGCGCCTTAATAAGAAGATAGAAGAGAGAAACCGACATAATAACTTCAGTAAAGGGCTAATTAAGTCGATCATAAAGCTGTAGGCCAAATCAAATTATAGTCTTCATATTTATTTGCGCTCTGGCTAGTGCAATAAAGAAAGCGAGAAGAACATGATTAATTTTAATACATTTACGTGTAATGTGTCACAATTAAAAGCAATAAATAACATGAGCAACAGATAACGCTAGTTCTTCAACAAAAGAAACAAGTGCTAAAAGAATCGATGAGCACCTATCTAAATCTCGTAAACCGTTCAAATATAATACATACATTAATCAATAATTATATTATATTTTAAAACTAAAACTGGCTGTTGCTCTCAGGCAAAGAAGCAGTAAAACTCGCGTCCTAATAGAGCTATCTATCAGTGCAGTTGGAAAATGGAGTCACCGATTAGTTATTATATAAGGTCACTGGACCGTTCCTTATTTATATAATCAGGTCAGAATATGCACATAAAGATTATTTTCCGGTGTGAACATGTCACGAGACGAAATTAAATTTACTTACAGTTCCCCATTAGTGCAATAGACATTAAGCATTCCATATGATCCTGTATTCATCTCTATATTAGTCACACGTTTGGCAAAAACTTTTTTCTTACATTAAACTATATAAAAGTTTCACAACACATCACCAAGTCCCAGTATACTATTAGGATTGTACGATCAAGTAACGAACGAAGCCTTCAAATTCATTTAAAAAGTTATTGATGACATAATCGCGTTAGACACTGGATGCGGTCGCACAATAGCCGTCCGCGAACCGACTGCCGAATGAACAAGCAAACGATACTACATTTTGATAAGACAAGCACGAAGACGAGACAGTTATCAACCACTTTATTAATCTGCATCAATTTATTCACGGAGACAATTGGTCAGGCGTTCTTATTTACGATTTGTGTCGAGTAAATCGGGTCGATGTTTGTCGGGTCGATGGTCGACGTACCAACCATTTCATTGAATTGTGTTCAACATCGTAAGGACTACGATGGTTTTTCCCAATGTCAAATTTATTTTATTATAATGTGTCATACATTCGCATAAATATTTTTCGCATTTAATGCTTGGAAATTATGTTTTATTCGTCCTCGTTAGTTTGTAATCTTGCTTCATAGCCCTGCCATGTAGGTCACGCGTGCCCTACACGGCACACTGAAGTTATTATGTCGATTTCTATTGCTAAGGCGACGGAATATCTAGTAGACTTTGGGAAAGATGAATCCTAAGATACTGAGAATGAATCTATTTTTAAGAGACCTAAAAGACTAAAACATTAGAAACAAAAGAAAGCAAAGTTAGGAAATCAAAATGCTTAGTAACAGAAATCGACATAATTACTTCATGTGCGCCGCGTAGGGCACCGGTTACCTACGTGGCGGTCAAATAATTAAGGATGATTTCGTTCATGAGGTCGAAAAATGGCAAGATTACATATTTTCAAACAAGAGCAAAACAATGTCCTGATGCTTTACCAGTTTAAAAAATACGCCTGAATGCAACGGTTTTAAGCTATTGCATAGCTGTTGTCACGGGCTTTGTGCGCGGCGACCGAATCAAGAAATTCCGTAACGAAAATAAAACCTAACACCCCCACTCCGCCTACCATGTAGCTCGCGTTCAACACACATTCACACTTTGCGCTTGTGTAGTGTTTGTGAATAAGCGCGCGGCGTGACATCGCACTGCATGCGCATCATGAAAAGTCTGCCCATCTCTCTCTCGCGTGGTCTAGCTTATGAGTGTGAAGGGAACAGCTAATGTTTTGCTTTTGATAATGTTTATAAATATAGCGTGGTCTTATTTTATTATTGTCTAATTATAATTGCATAAGTTAATAAAAAATGCTATGCAATAGCTTTACCGCGACAGTCCCCGAGTGTCACACGTGTTTTTTTTATTGTTTTTTTTACCCATATAATGGTAAGGTTTGTACGTATTTACAGAAAAGGTTGGAATGTAGCATCGGGAAGGGTTGCTTCGATAAAAAAAAAAACTACTGATAAGTGCACAAGTACAACATTGTTAAGTTTTAAGTCTGTGTTTTGCAAACGTTCCGTATTTATCGTTCTTGTCATGTTTCGTAATCAGATAAATAAATTATTTATCGTTCGGATTTGTATTATTACAGCTATGTACGTGTGTCATTATGGCACCTTGTAGAAGGACATCTCGGAGTGCTGTTACAAGAAAACTGTGACGTCTTCAATATTATTTACTACACAGTTTGAGTCATTCTAAATATCAGCCGAACTGGTTTGTATAGTTTGTTTGAGTATTGCATTGTGACGTTTTAGAGACTTTGGATTTGATTTAAATGGGCATTGCATTTTTTACCAATTTTATAATACTTGCTATTTAATATTAAAGGTAGATGATAGGTACATACTTTTTTTTACGAGGTATTGATAAAAGTTTAAGCCTTCCGAAATTACTATTTAAACTCAATCAATTAAGTATACAGAGAAACGGCCTTACGTAGAATAACGATAAAGGACAATAATTTAAAATTAATTTTATAAAACTTAAATTGGAAATTCCGTGCCGAGTATCTTGCCTGTCCTTACAATTGACGTGTTTGCACATCACAAAAGTTTTTTGTCGAAGTACCTATTACCAAGTAGGTAAGATGTACGAAGTGCATACTGACAGCAAAGCGTTTCATAGATACAGAACAAATACTTGTTCCAAATTATAATCGTTTCTTGAAACTGAATTCGAACTAAAATATAGTAGCACAATATTAACAAAATTGTTCCCCTAAAAAGACAAAAAGTATCGTATGGTAACCCCATTCCTTTTACTAAACGACTATAGTTTAACCAACATACAAAATTGATTCTTAAGTTTTAAGCAATACAGTCCTATTTTAGTTTTAATGCTAGTTAAACAAGTGCATCACCACTTTACTCAAAACCAAACTACAAAGTTCACGAAATAAGGCTCAACTTCGCTAAAAAATCAGGAAAGAAAAAATTAAGTTATCAAGTCAAAAAAAATGTAATTCAATAGTTATACTGTGGTCGGTTTTTTGTTCCCTTGTCATCCCATATGTTTATCTCTGGAGGCGGTTTAAAAAAAATAAAAGATAAGCCAAATTCGTGTTTCCTTACAAAGTTTATTTGTAAAAGAACTTTTTGTGTCGGGTCGAGAACACGAGATATGATCGTTTAAAATTCAAAATTAGTTTTACTGTTATTTAATCTGCTGTTATGTTAGTAGAGGGTATTAAATAACCCTCTTCGATTCCACACTCTACGATGCTCTCAGAGTCCCCGAAGATAAGACCAGATGGCACAGCATTGTGAGGACGAATCTCATGGTTGGAAGTGGTCGTGACACTCAAATGAATGATGAAGGAGAGATGTTAGTAGTAAAGGGTATCTATCTGTCTATCCTAGCCTATCTGTTTCTTTTTAAAATCTCCCTATGTTATAAATTGTTAGAGGTATTTGGGAAATTTTTGATTTTTGCAAATTTAAATAGTTCATCATACTGATAGGTCGGTTTCACTGTCATGTCTCCATCTATCGGCTGTCTACACATCTATGTGAATAATGAAACTACATTAGTCTGATGGCGCTGATAAATCTTTTGCAACAATAGATCTGCACTTATTAATTGCATAGACGAATGAACAAACTCACGGCCCATAGTGTATTAAGGGGTTATCAGATCTCATAGAAGTCGTCGTGGCCTAAAGGATAAGACGTCCGGTGCATTCGTATCGAGCGATGCACCGGTGTTCGAATACCGCTGGCGGGTACCAATTTTTCTAATGAAATACGTACTCAACAAATGTTCACGATTGACTTCCACGGTGAAGGAATAACATCGTGCAATAAAAATCAAACCCGCAAAATTATAATTTGCGTAATTACTGTTGGTAGGACCTCTTGTGAGTCCGCACGGGTAGGTACCACCGCCCCGCCTATTTCTGCCGTGAAGCAGTAATGCGTTTCGGTTTGAAGGGTGGAGCAGCCGTTGTGACTATACTCAGACCTTAGAACTATATCTCAAGGTGTGTGGCGCATTTACGTTGTAGATGTCTATGGGCTCCAGTAACTACTTAACACCAGGTGGGCTGTGAGCTCATCCACACATCTAAGCAATAAAAAAAATAAAATAAAAAGATCTTAGAACTTATATCTCAGTATAGTTACAACGGCTGCCCCACCCTTCAAACCGAAACGCATTACTGCTTCACGGCAGANAGAACTATATCTCAAGGTGTGTGGCGCATTTACGTTGTAGATGTCTATGGGCTCCAGTAACTACTTAACACCAGGTGGGCTGTGAGCTCATCCACACATCTAAGCAATAAAAAAAATAAAATAAAAAGATCTTAGAACTTATATCTCAGTATAGTTACAACGGCTGCCCCACCCTTCAAACCGAAACGCATTACTGCTTCACGGCAGAAATAGGCAGGGCGGTGGTACCTACCCGCGCGGACTCACAAGAGGTCCTACCACCAGTAAAAATGTATGTCAGTCTCTGGTACCAATAACACAGGGAATCCTAATTTAGGACCGGATGAGCGTGCGTGATTTGTTCCCATTTATTTATTTATAGAATATTTAAACAAGGAGCGGGTAATGTACAACAATTAATCAAACGTCGTGCTTCACCTAACATCTGAATGCCCTACACTTTCCATTGCGTGTTTTACTAAACAAGATTTTAATGCAGTTTCAGAGCAATCCATTGATTTAGGAATCCAATAGGACACCCTTTACATAATTTCACATTACGTCACACTTTAGGTCGCGAAATCGCGCAAATGCCTCAATATGGATAATGATGATTCAAACCAAACCGAAAATGTAGAGGAAAAATAAATTCCTGAAATATCATGATTCAATGTTGAATGAAGTTAAAGATAAAAGTAATTAGAGTTGCAGTACTCTGAATGACTGATAAAACTATCAGTATTTGGTAGCCGCCATGTGGGAACATTATCTTATTACTTTTATTGTCGTTCGCGGATTGTATTTTGATCAAAGCAAGATTATCGACTTTCAATTTCTTATTTGACATCTATAAATTCATATGGTGTTCAGCGCCATTCGATAGCATCAGCAACAGTTTGAATGACGATATTATGGAAGTTCTCTACCAAAAGTAGTAATCGGATAATCCCTTCACCAATGAGGCGTTCGCTCCTGGCCTTTTCATTTTTCATTATTATTATCATTATTATTTTAATTGTATTTTTGACTTGTTTTTTTCCTTTATTGTAAATATTTTTATTTATTTAAAAAAAAAAGGAAATATTTTGAGAAAAAACAAAAAACAAAAAAAAAGCCCGCTGAGTTTGTTTCGCCGGTTCTTTTCAGGACTGTGGCTTTTTTGGAACCGGTGGTAGAGTTAATATTGTTATTTTTATTTTGACATTCAACAAGTGTGTCATCCTGACATCTAAGTTGAAATAAATGATTTTGAATTTGAATTTTGACCAGTCTTCTACTCATTTCTGCCGCAAATGATACCAACATTTCGGGAATAGGACATCAATACTTTAAGCATGGAATACTCGTCCAAAAAAATTAAGTCGCGGGCATTATAGCATATAAGAGTTGGTGGATTATTATAATCCATTTCGATCTACGGTGGGTCATGAAGTAGTTTACGTAATTAGAACAAATACATACATCAAAATATTTATATAATAGCTTCCAGGCAAAATCTCTTGACAATTTAATTTCGTGCCGAAATAAATCGTTTCATATATCAGAACTGTCACCAAACAGTCTAGATAAATAAATCAAGGAAATACTGAGTCAGGCCACGTGCGAATGACTAAACAGTTACTCATGTGTGTTAACGTTCGCTAACGCTCGATAAAAACCTTTGAGTTTTTTGTATAGGAATTCGACCTTGACTTGTAGACGTATGCGAATAAGTACATTTTATTCGTGTATTGAGATTTTTTTTTTATCTATATATTAATACGTGAAGCAAAAACTTTGTATCCCTTTTTACGAAAATTGCGCGGACGGAGGAGTATGAAAATTTCCATACTTATAGAGAATATAGAGAAGAAGTGCACAATGCTAATTTTTTTTTGAAATAATGCATAAACTATACATTAAATCAATAAAGAAAACATTACACACACTACATACCATGTATTTGACGCCATCACGCATGCATACTATTTATTGTCAAACTTTTGTTCTTGACGTCTATGGTTAAATTGAGAATAGATTAAATATTGTTTGTCTGTATTAATTTTTTTTTATAGTGTAGCCTTGGCGAAATTTGTGATTATAGAAGTATAAAATACAATCATAATACTGTACAAACTTACAATTCCAATTAATTATAGTCGAATTTCGACTACTGCGGGACCTCTAGTTTAAATAAAACATTTTGAACTTGACATTCCGACTAGTCCCTGGCCGTAATGAGAATAAATAATAATAGTTTAAAAAACTAACAAAATACGCTTTTATAGAAAATCCAACCAAAGCATAGAAAACAAATTTTAATAAATTTGTATCAGTAGTTATAAATATTTTATGAACAGATATGAGTAGAATGAGGGTTATTTTGATAATATCCTGAAAAGCACCCTACGCTTTTTTACAATAAAATCATTTTTTCAGACACTATTTTTAATATAAATTTATTTTAATTTTATATTTTTAGTTGTATTTTCTATAAAAGCGTATTTTGTTAGTTTTTTTAAACTATTATTTATTTTTCAATTTTTAGTTGAATTTAAATTTTTCAAAATTCTTTTTTCAAATTTTTTTTTATATTGAATTGTCATCGGTCCTTAATAAGTTTACCAAATTTCGAGTTAATCCGACTTTTTGAAGGGGGTCAAAATCATGTTCAAAGATTCCGTTACATACCTACTAACATATATACGTATGAAGCTAATAAAAGCGTATTAGCCTGGTATCCTTATATCGAGTAAAGCAATTATTCCGGGGTCGAAATTCTCCAGCAGGTACCAGATGTTCCAAGTAAACACATACCTAACACATATCCATAGGAATAGAGTCTTGTTTTGGAATCTAACCCGCAAAATTAATAAATTCATTCGTATTGAACTCGTGGCTTGGTGGTAGTGTGAGCTGTAGCAGGTAAGCACCAACATTCTGTATACATCTATCTACCTTGAAGCAATTATATATTCTATGTTGAGTGATAGGTGAACTGTCATATAATATACAATTTAAATTCGGTGTTTATGCTTTAAGGTCGGTATTGACATTCACAAGAGCATTGGCTCCAACGCCACTCAAAAACAGGTGGTCTTAGAGTTTGTCTGTCAATCTAAAGAAAAAATATTATTTATTATATGAGACAATTCAAAATAGGTAGATCGTTACGCAAAATACAATTTTTTAATGGTTGGTTTCCCTAAAATTTGAAGCTTTTGAAAATTATTTTCGCGCATTAGAAATTAAAGGTATATGTGACCATAATTATAGTGATATAATGGGCGATGGCAAGACTTGACGATCAATTTATTGGAAGCCTTAAATGGTGGACAAAGGAGTTCGATGACATTGCTAGATTACGAGTCCATTGTTTAGGACGACACGATAATAATAATCCGAGAAACATGAACGTTGACATGACCGATCAACGTCGTTATTATATGAAATACTATAATACAATTCGACGTCTTAATTGTATACATATATCGGCGCAACATTACTATTTATTTAGCTAACATAAGTTAAAGTTAACTGTTTCCCTAGTTAATATTGTTGGTTAACTATTATAAGTCCAACGCGTGTAAACAATTTAAGAAGAAAACAGTTAAACAAAATTAAGCTACCGCCACCTTTCTACTATAAATACGAGTGACTGTTGTCGGAAATTACAAGTCCACCCTCCCATCACAAGAAGTCCACCTTCCCATCACAAGAAGTTCGCTCTACCATCACTATCCAGCCAGCACATATAGAACCATATCAGCAAGCTCATCACCCATGCCTCATTCGAGTTTTACAAGCCCGGGCAGAGGGGATACCCCGAGGCCCGTCTCACGCCCCCGTAAGGGGACACGACGACCCGACAGCCCGCACATTACATTGCGACGCGAGCAGCCGAACGAGGCGGAGCTCTCTGTTATTATTGTTGTACACTCGAAATTCAATAAACGGAATTCATTTGAAAAGTGGGTCTTATTAACTGTCACTATGGAAGGCAATGACAACAACGATCAGAATGACGTCACCGGACACTCCGTCATGTATACTAATAACCGAAACCGCTCCAAATATCGACTGGCGGAAAGCTGCAGGGATACTCCTTGAAATTGCAGCGCTATGACAAAAGGGTCCTTCTTTGCAGTGGACGCACAAACCTGTGTCTTCGATGAGTTGAATTGAACAGAATTCAGTTCACCCCACTTGGAGATCCGCCCCAGAGAGTTCTGCACTACAGACACAAGTTTTGATCGCTTCTCTTGTACCACGCTCATTAGCGTGCTGGTGTCATAACTTCATCAAACTGCATTAACCACGCTATTTTCAAACAATTTAGGACGTCATTTCTAACTTTTGGTGTTGTACATTGGAAACCCACCACAATGTCGTTGCACCGGCTCTACACCTGCTGACCTTGCCACAAACACCCGCCATTGAACTACTTAACTATATATTTTATTTATACGTGTAGGTATGCCTGATTAGTAAGCGAAAAACTTGATTTTTCTTACGAAGGACTGAGAGCTTCAGGTGAGCGAATTTGCAAGTGTCTTTCGCGGTGAGATAATCATGTGCATAAATACAAAGTTACGTTTTGGTTTAGATAGGTTTTAAAAGTAATGAATAGTTCATGGAAGAAAATGGATTTGGGATCAATAATATATTAATTTTTTCATTGCTTAGATAGGTAGACGAGCTCACAGCCCACCTGGTGTTAAGTGGTTACTGGAGCCCATATACATCTACAACGTAAATGCGCCACCCACCTTGAGATATAAGTTCTAAGGTCTCAGTATAGTTACAACGGCTGCCCCACCCTTCGAACCGAAACGCATTACTGCTTCACGGCAGAAATAGGCAGGGTGGTGGTACCTACCCGTGCGGACTCACAAGAGGTCCTACCACCATATGAGACTCTTTCACCTGTTTATAAAATTTCCTCCCCTCCCCAAATTTCCTTTCCTCTTCCACGCCCGTACAGGTAAGTGAGCTCACGAGCTCAACTTGAGAGAATTCGCTAACACTAGCCCTAGCAAGAGCAGTCGACCGCGCGACCTACTAAGAAAATCCAGCAAGCAACTCAGTGGGCAACGCGACCATGACAACGTTTTCACATTTAAGTGAGGTTTAAATATCAAAACCTGCTCAAACGCTCATATCCCGCATTCGAAATTCAGTCTCTCATGACGGCAACACGAATTTATCTTAAACTAGCTGACCCGGCAGTCTTCGTTGTGCCTCAATCGATAAATAAAAGACCTAAACTTTTGTATAAAATAAACTTAAAACAAACAAAAGGAATCCGTCCGACGGTGGACACATCAAAGGAAAAGCAAAATTGTTATTTTTATTTAACTCCGAGCATTTTCATATTTATCTACCTTTTAAACCTTCTCTGGACTTTCACAAATAATTCAAGACCAAAATTGGCCAAATCAGTCCAGCCGTTCTCGAGTTCTAGCGAGACTAACGAACAGCAATTCATTTATATATATATTTAGATATAGGTAAACAAGCATGAATATTTTTGCATGTTTGCCTCCATCTCTGTGTCTTCCTAAACCTAATACACTTGTGAAGAAACTTGGAACGGTTGTGGCACTACGAATGGGATTTCTCAGGTAACATGCGCGTCCTCTCGGCGCGGGTAGGTACCTCATAGACGATTCGGCCTCGGCCTATAAAAAAACTTTTGTTTAGTATTGTCGGCGTTCGACAGGTGGCTCGCGTATATTATTAATAAATGGGTGTATTTTGTACATTCAATTTAACCCATAGACACAGCCTACTGAGTTTCTCGCCGGATCTTCTCAGTGGGTCGCGTTTCCGATCCGGTGGTAGATTCTGCGCAGCACTGCACTTGCTAGGGCCAGAGTTAGCAGCACTCCCGGTTTGAGCCCCGAGAGCTCACCTACACGCTAGGGTAAAGCTGAAATAGCCTCTGAAGACTATCAGCATAGCTAGAAATAATTTGTACATTCAAGTGTAGTCACACTGAAGCGCGGCCGTATTTCACTTGTGTACACAAAGCAGTACACTATTTTGTAATAAATAATCGTGACTATAAAAAAATTAACACACCAGATGCACACGATCTTCGTAAAATGAAAGGACGACATTTTTTTTAGCTCTCTAGTTGAATTGACATTGAGCGTAATACGTTAACTTTTGTTCGAAAATCTTTTGTAAGGAATTTCAATTTTGTTGACAAAAACAAGTTTTTTTTAAAGATTATTCAAAATTTGAAAAGAAGATCAGCAAAGCAAGCGTAAAACTCCTTCTCATACTCCTAGTATTATCGCAATTTTACTATATTAGTAGCGGCTATTTGTTTACTTGGTTAGCGAATTTAATATCATTAGCAGCATCTACTAACTAAATTTCACTTGTGTAGAGAATCAGACCAAATTTTAACTTGCATCATAGGTTTGCAATTTTTTTTTTTATTTTTTTTTTTATTGCTTTAATGGATGGACGAGCTCACAGCCCACGTGGTGTTAAGTGGTTACTGGAGCCCATAGACATTTACAATGCGCCACCCACCTCGAGATATAAGTTCTAAGGTTTCAGTATAATTACAACGGCTACCCCACCCTTCGAACCGAAACGCATTACTGCTTCACGGCAGAAATAGACGGGGTGGTGGTACCTACCCGTGCGGACTCCCAAGAGGTCCTACCACCAGTGCAATAACTATCAACCACGAGAAATCATTTACCTAATGCAGTCATCTGGCTTACGTTTTTTAAATATGTTTCAGAGAGAGAGATTATACTTTATTATTGCACAACAAAGTCTAATTAACTTTATAATAACTATACAGGTAATTTGTACAATAGGCAGTCTTCGCATTAAAAGCGATCTCTTTCAGACAACCGTTGTCATCTAGGCAAATTCTGAAAAATATACAGAAGATTTACTGCAGTGTATTAACAAATTCAGAGAGATCTATTAAAGCAAACGAATTTAAACCGAACAAATATGTTTCAAATTTTTTACTAGTAATAGAACCTGTTGTGAGTATGCACGGGTGGGTACCACCACCCCGCCTATGTCTGTCGTGAAGCAGTAATGCGTTTCGGTTTGAAGGGCGGGGCAGCCGTTGTAACCATACTGAGACCTCGAACTTATATCTCAAGGTGGGTGGCGCATTTACGTTGTAGATGTCTATGGGCTCCAGTAGCCACATAACACCAGTTGGACTGTGAGCTCGTCCACCCAAAAAAGCAATACAAAAAACATGGTTTATTTTGAATAAAACCATGATTCTTATTTTTATTATGCATTTTCAAACAGCAAAGCCTTGGTGTCACATCAAAGTGACCCACATTCAAAAAGTGCTAACTAAGGTTGGTTACTAGTAATTAACACATATGAAGGGATTTCACATGCATGTCATAATCATTGTGGACTTTGTAAGCACATAAATAGTGTAATAAAAATGTTACGTAGTGCAATAAAATTGGAACCAGCAAAATGTGTGCATTGTGAGTTCGCACAAGTTTGTACCCTCATTCTGCCACGAGACAGTCGGCAGTCACGTCACATTTACGTTGTAGATGTCTATGGGCTCCAGTAACCACTTAACACCAGGTGGGCTGTGAGCTCGTCCATCCACATAAGCAATGAAAAATAAAAAAATATTCAAAATGTCGTTAGTGCAATTGATAGCTACCACTATAGTACTTTTAAGTGTGTACCCACCTTTCCAGATTTTGCCTATTTTACTTTTAAATTCTATCAAAAATTTATAAACAGCCTAGTTATTTTATCAGTAACAAATGAAACACATTTCGGAATGCGAATGCGAACTTTATGGGAAGGTAAAGAGTGCGCCGCTAAATTTAAACTAAACACGGATCACTAAACGAAAAAGTCCGTTTTTGGTTAACAACAACGAAACATTAACGTTCTTGATGCAATAAACACTGATTTTGATGTCGCTTTAAATGGGCAAGAAAAGATTTATTAAAGTCTTTTGAAGACTGATGTCACTAAATGGTAGGTCACTGTTTTGTTCAAATTATTAGTATGTAAGTTTTATATGCATTCAATGTTACCATTTTACTGAGGTTAAATTTCAAAATCGTAGTATCATTCTAGAAACACAATGGCCAATATTTAAACCTGTTTAAGTATTTAAAAGAACAAGGCCATCGTTCATGTAATTGGTAAACTTTTACTATAATCATTTGTTCTATGCACGTTCAAAAACATGAATAATTTGAATCCCAAAAACGTTATAAGAAAGTATAATAATTACAGTCAAACCTGGATAAGCGAGAGTTCAAGGGAGCACAATCTCATTCTCGCTTATAGAGGTTTCTCACTAACCCGAGTTTCTCGCTAATGCTCCCTCTGAATTTCATTTCGCGATTTTCCGGATTCAAACGCATTCACTATTTTAAGTTTATCACTTAATTACAGTACTTTAATTTTCCGTTTTGACATGATGCAGAACAGAACTTTCCTTCGCAATTGATTAACGATAAACTGAGTAAGTCCGACAAACAGGACGGTACAGAGGCACACGTGTCCACTCGAAAAGAATGCGATAATATAACAACGTTATTTAGTTCCACAAAAGTTAAGAATGAGTCATAAAATAGCAGATGTTAAATTTGTAATTTGTTTTTTCATTTGTTCCTCCTAAATAATGTAAATAAATAAAGCTCGACTGTCGCTTATAGAGGTATAGATAAGTAGCAGTCTCACTTACGGAGGTCCATGAGGGAAAAACGACTCTCTCTTACAGAGGTTTCTGTTTCTCGCTAATAGAGGTTTTGGGAGCTTAAAATGACGGTTCCTGGCTATTACTCTCACTTATAGAGTTTTCTCACTTATCCAGTTCTCACTTACCCAGGTTTGACTGTATTTTGTATAACGTATTATTGTAATCTAGAATGAAGCAACATTAATTTCCGAGTGTATTCAATTTTTTTGTGTATCCGGATAACTAACGTACCTACATTAAGGTACATTTAAATTTAATCAATTTATGTAAATTAAAAACATTCCTATCGTTTCAAATAAGTTATTATCGGTTAGATATAATTATTATGTAGTATCTACTGGGTGTGATTGTAACATCAACAAAATTTACGACCGCATTGATTTTGATAAAGTTTTATGGAAAATCATTCGAGCCGATTACCGTGCTACACGTAATCTTCAATCTACCGTCCATCTTAAAAAATATTATAACTCTCTTTCAATACCTATGTTTAACGAACCTTTTGGCGGGAACGCGAGGAGTGAAGTTGTGTGATCTGTTTTATTTTGTCTATTTAGTGTTTCTTCAGGTTTAAATGTGTAATAACGGTGGTTAACTGTTTAGTATCTGTGAAAGTGCACAAATATGAGAAAATGAAACAAAGCCGCTGAACGTAACTTTTTGGGATGCTCCAAAAAGTCCACTGAAAAAGTCTCCGTAAATGACCATCATTTTACTGAGATTATAATATGTCATCCCACATCATCTCATCTCATTTTATTTAATTTCATACCAATTACCATTGCCAAATGCCATTTAGCAGTAGGCAGCGGCTTGGCTCTGCCCCTGGAATTGCTGAAGTCCATGGGCGACAGTAACCACTCACCATCAGGTGGGCCGTATGCTCGTCTGCCTACAAGGGCAATAAAAAAATTGATTAAGTTCCCTTCGTTTTGTTATTATTCATCAACTATAAGTAATTAAAACGGCGAATTATAAAAATCTTATTACTTGACGCTGGCTAATGCACAAACCGTGCCGGAGCCAAAAATAATAAAGAAGAAATATGTTTAACGCACCTAACAGTCATGCATCGAAAAAGTAGGCGAGTGAATGTTACCGGAAGGCATAGGGCCCGTGATTTCCTGGTCATTCAGCTATACACCGGTTACGGCCCTTTGTGCGTCCATTTAACGATTTATTAATACTTAAGCGATGTGTGAACGTTTGTATAAATACTTAGGAGGGAACACTGTCCATTTTATAGTGGGTATTAACAATAATTTCCCGTAGTTTACTGCAATTACTGAGTGGAGATGATCGTATCAAAATTAATCATCTCATTTTGACCTTATCCGACCATAACGCCATCACTTTCGGTGCTCTTAGGCCTCTCAAGCATCAGTCACCGTCGAACTCGTCAATTACGACGAAGAGTTCGACAAGGGAACTAACCCATAGACACAGCCCACTGAATTTCTCGCCGGATCTTCTCAGTGGGTCGTGATACCGATCCGGTGGTAGATTCCGCGAAACACTGCTCTTGCTAGGGCTAGTGTTAAATTATCTCAGGCTGAGCCCGTGAGCTCACCTACCCATTCGGGTATATGCTGGAATAGTCTCTTAGGTTACCAGCCAATGGGTAGGGGAAAAAAGTTTATAAGTGATACTAGAAATAGAGTGAAATACAACTAGCGAGTAAAAAAAATGGCGCTCTTTCATTTTACGAAGATCGTGTGCATCTTAACCCACAGACACAGCCCACAGAGTTTCTCGCCGGATCTTCTCAGTGGGTCGCGTTTCCGATCCGGTGGTAGATTCTGCGAAGCACTGCTTTCAATAGGGCCAGTGTTAGCAACACTCCGGTTTGAGCCCCGCGAGCTCACCTACATGTTAGGGGGAAGCTGAAATAGCCTCTCAAGGCTATCAGCATAGGTAGGATAAAAAAAAGTGAAATATCTCGTGGCCACACACTTTTTTGACGTTTGTTCGATTTCATAACTTTACGTATGCTACATATTGCAACAAGGTCAGTGAACTAATTCTAAGGAAAGACTACTTACTGTCAATCAAAAACTGAACTTAAAAACAACGAATCATCTTCTGTTACTATTTTTTTATAACTATGAAGTTATTTTTTTTAATTTTTTTTTATTGCGTTTGTAGGCAGACGAGCATACGGGCCACCTGATGGTGAGTGGTTACCGTCGCCCATGGACTTCAGCAATGCCAGGGGCAGAGCCAAGCCGCTGCCTACCGCTAAATTTAGTAAGTACCTTTGTTAATAAATCATTTGAATGACACAAAAATTACTAGATTAAAATAATTTTAAAATTATACAATTTCTATTTCTAAGATTTTGACTTAAGCATATTTCTTGTATGTATGTATATATGTAGTAAGTACATTTTATACAATTACTTCACATGCGAAACTTTAAGTTCAATGAACGATATCGAGTTTGTTAAAGTTAACCTCGAACTGATTGATAGCTGATAATGCAAAATACTATCAAACCATTCGTAAAAAATCAAAATGTGGATATGCGTGTTCTTGCGAAAATTTAACTTGTTGTTACATAATGCGCAACTTTGGCCACGTTGACCGCAGAGGTGTAGACAACTTGGAACGTCTGATGGTCACTGGAAAAGTAGAAGGAAAACGTCCTAGAGGCCGGAGCGCCAAACGTTGGTCCGACCAGATCTCCGAGCAAACCAGCGGACCACTTAGCTCTGCACTACACCAGGCAACTGACCGGAACCGATAGAGACTGGCAGTCGACAAGCTGAAACGGAGTCACGATCCTCAGCAATGAGGGAGCGATGGAGAAGAAGAAGAAGTTACAACAATGCGACTATACAAAAAAAAAAATGTTATCATAAAATATTTTTAAAAAAGCTAGGTACTTAATGCTTTTTAATTAATTATATCCGGTTATTGTAATATTTGTAGGTTTGTTTGTATGTGTTATATGTATGCATTCACGAGTCGTTATTTTGATTGAGTTGAAATTTTGTATTTCTGGCGCTTTCAGAGAAAGTTTCTCGGTAAGTATCATCAATGTACGAAAGCTGACACTCGCAACTCCGCTCAACAAATGGTTGTATTTCATCAGTATAGAACCAGTCACGGCAGAGCGTGACCCAGACTGACTAGTTTTTCAATTTATCAATATCAAAATATTGCGAATTAGACAAAGCATTTATAGAATTTTTAAAATTTAACGATATTATCATTCGAATGGCTTTATGCAAAACTGTAACATTCAATTTACACATATGATCCTTCATGATAATCAGTTCCATAATCAATTCAAGTTTTGTTCTCTTAAAAAATGTAACAAACATCACCTCCCGTTGGTTGATAATGATCTTATTGTTCCACGGTTCGCGTGTAAGCAGGGACATCAAGAAATTTATGAGCGAACAGACAATACGGGTCTCGTGATACAGATTTTTACAATACCCACCTCTATGCTTTCACAAAGAATTTTATAACTTACGTACAAGAGCTAAGGTTTAAATATGCAGTTGTATGGATAACAATGGTTCGAGCCTTCTGGTCAAATGTGGGGCTTAATAAAGTGTATTGTAATGTGGTTTAAGTTTTTCTGAGGACGACATTCACGCTGGTAGAGAAACAAATAATATATTTTCAAACAACGTTTCAGAAGGTATTACTGATTATCCTTTGTTCTCAATGTTCACAGTTTTTTTTTTCTCTACCTATTTTCCCTGGTAGCTTAAGAGCCTATTCCAGCTAACACAGATTAAGAAATTGTCTGCTTTTTATGACGCAAACCAATTTAGCGACGTTATTTAAAAGGTGTTTATTCTAGCATACGTTATTTATATACTGGTAGTTCAAACTCATGTCTTAAGGAGATCGGCAATATTCAAATTGCCTACACGCATACAGGACTAGAAGATAAACTGCTGAACATAAAAAAAAAAAAAATCGCTACGAATTTATTATATTTTGGTTATGTTTGGTTTAAGACCGTCTTTTTTGCATCCGACTATATACAACTTTAAAGTGCATACACGGCTTCTTTATCGAATGACTTTCATTTTAAAGATATTATCTAACAGGACACTGACACTGACAAGTCATTGTTGTAGGTGCGGGGATAATTTAAAACGTATATCAACCGTTAATGTATATTCAACAGAATTTAGGACAAACAATAAACCTCATAATTCGGGACGTATGCTTCTATTATTTCACCTTTATCTTATTTTTCTTTCTATTTTAAGACTCAATCTTTTTTAGTATCGTGCAGGATTCACGTCATAGAACACACAAGCGCTCTCAAAATTCATATTTTTTTTATTTTTATTTTTATTGCTTAGATGGGTGGACGAGCTCACAGCCCACCTGGTGTTAAGTGGTTACTGGAGCCCATAGACATCTACAGCGTAAATGCGCCACCCACCTTGAGATATAAGTTCTAAGGTCTCAGTATAGTTACAACGGCTACCCCACCCTTCGAACCGAAACGCATTACTGCTTCACGGCGGAAATAGGCGGGGAATATATCAATAAGACAATGGCAATTATTTTCTAACATCGATTTGATAAATCCATTGACTAATGATAATAATTACACGTTGTATTTTATAAAAAATGTAACATTGAACGCCAAAAATCAGTCTAATACAGAATTAAAGTTACCTATTCACACCATCACGAGAAATCTTTGGTGTTCAAACAATAATCTCTATACATCAAAATGAATTGCTGTTCGTTAGTCTCGCTAAAACTCGAGAACGGCTGGACCGATTTGGCTAATTTTGGTCTTGAATTATTTGTGGAAGTCCAGAGAAGGTTTTAAAGGTAGAAAAATATGAAAATGCTCGGAATCAAATAAAAATAACAATAACAATTTTATTTTTCCTTTGATGTGTCCCCCGTCGATCTTTTATTTATCGATTGAGGCACTACGATGTCTGCCGGGTCAGATAGTATTACAATATAATTCTCAAAATCTAAAATAGAGACTATCTGCTCTATAAAAATATCGATAATTAATGAAAGATTAAATGAAGAACAAACAAAAGCAATGACATACCCATTTGAGCCTCCGTCGGTACGTATTCCGGAATTTTTTAAATTCGCACAAACACTTTTATAACACTAAACTTCACTATACATATTTGACGTACGTACAGCACTGGTCAGAATTCCTTGCAGCACATTTTAAGTTGATTTAAAAAAAAAACAACGAAGCTAAAATACCTTTAAAAAAAAGAAAACAAAAATTAGTAAAATCAAAGTATGTAAAGAAAGAAAAAGGGTTATTCTCCATTTATATACATAATTTGAATCGTATTTTCTTTTCATCCAAGCATGAATGTGAATATTCAGAAAATGAATATTTTATGACTTTCTCAAAATTCCTAAATTCACATAAAGTAATAGTTTTTTTTTTTTCTTCCAAGACAGTTATGTCAGTGGCCTTCATCGCATACATAAAAATTACATATTATTATACATTCAGCACGTACTTGACTATTGTTTCACCGACTGAATATTAAATTCACTATGATATAATTCCCGTATCCCATTGCTCTTATCCTTAAAGGGACAGAAATTTAGAAGAAAAAAAAAACATTACGTCGAGCAGAAGTTCACTGTTCGAGTATTGAACAAGTTCTAAATTTAAACCGGCCGTTAGCGAAGCGCCGCGGGAACTGGCGTTCTAAATATAAAAATTATTTAAAACAAAAATTCGATTTTTTTCTTCTTCTTTTCTGTCACGTTCAAGGTCGTAGTTTAGGATTTGTCCGTC
The DNA here is from genome assembly GCF_003987935.1 of Bombyx mandarina. The sequence goes on along the minus strand of NW_021011476.1, from coordinate 9,386,377 downwards.
AACGGAACGATTTTAAAACGACAACTTTATGGCCGTCATAAAACAAAAAAAAGTTAATGTTTATTTTTTTTTAGGCGTAACATCTGCTTTTACGGTTTTCAGTTGACATCTGGAGTTGATCACGATTATTTTTTTTCTATCGAAACGACAATGGAGCGTTTCTGAATTGATTTTAAAGATAATTAATGAACAGTGAGAATTTAGACATTAACATCGCACGACTGTTTAGTGACAAAAGTATGCAAGAAATTTCCTGATTCGAGTTCTGATTCTAGTTTAACCTAATTTATAGTGAAAATTGTAAAATAGGATTTCTTTTGCTACGTTTTAAGCATGTTTATTTTATAAAGTAAAACAAGCCTTGGTTTTGGACCTTGTCACTAAAACATGTAGCGGAATTTATATCCTGCTATCAAACTGCCGCTTGCTATATTTTCAGTGCTAAATAATTATTCAGTCAGTGGTGAAATAGTAAGAATAAAGTAGGTACTATTTTACTTAAGATTAAAATATCTCGCAACATAGACAACAAAGGGAAAAACTTATTTCGAGTAATAATGAGGTCTCATTCATTAACCTATAAATAGACGGAGGACACACAACGCCGAGTATTGCGCCCTCCGTGAACGCTAAATATCCCTTATCCAGTTGACAGACAGACAAATTGGCTTTCTAAATCCTACCACAGACGGCACCAGCACAACTTGATCTTTTTGTACCGCAACGGTAGTAATTTCGAAGATCTATCAACCCTGGTTAATTTTTTCTTAATACGGCCCAAAGAGATGAGACTTCGTTCACGTTGTTTTCAATAACGAATAGTTTACTAAATTTAAATTTGGAACTTCGTAATAAATTTGTATGCGTTACTTGAAGCGAAGATGGTTGTATGCGAGCTATTTAGGACAAACGGACGTCTTTTTATATATTTATTTAGCGTTACTGATAACAAAGAACGGTCGGGACACTCGGGACATACTTTTTATTTATTTATTGCTTTGATGGTGGACGAGCTCACGGCCCACCTGATGTGAAGTGGTTACTGGAGCCCATAGACATCTACAACATAAATGCGCCACCCACCTTGAGACATAAGTTCTAAGGTCTCAGTATAGTTACAGTATACTACTCAAAAATACCTACAATAATGAATTATGATAGATATTATTGCCCATGGACTATCTCAAAGTTGTCTTTGTGACAGTTTGCATTATAAATATGGCGTATCATGGAGGTCAGTTTCCGGAAACATTTTTTTGCTACTTCTTCACGTTGGCAACATTGGCGAAAAAGTTATAGTGATTAAATTAAAATATTTTATTATATTTTGTTCGATTCCTAAGAATTAACATCATGCACTCACTGACTGTATAGTAAGATTTTACATTAGTGAGTTGTAATTACAATAAAACGTAATACTATAATAACTAAATGTATTTTTAAAAAGAATCAAATTTGAAAAAACCGTCTATAAATTAGATAAGCAGACGATTCAATGGCGGCTAAGTGGGCCGATTTATCCTTAAAAAATTTGCAGCTAAACTAATAAAGGCAGCGATGGCAATCCGTGGTGAATCCTTTCCATTACACGAAAGACTTGAATTATACTATAATTAAAATGTCATTCACGTTTGTAGTATAATATGATAAACAAAAATATTAGGTCAAGTTTAACAAAAAAAAAAAAAGAATTGGTTGAGTAAGTACAGATAAAGATTTGAATATTATAATATTATGGTGGCCTCCTTCTACTTAGGAGTTTTCTATGTTATATGTAGTTCTTATATGGCGCAGAGACCTGGACCATGAAGAAAGCCGATCGCGACCTAATTGATGCATTTGAGATTTGGTGCTGGCGAAAGATGCTAGGAATTCCCTGGACAGCACATCGCACCAACGTGTCGATCCTCCAAGAACTCCAGATAGTATTGAGGAAACCGAAGCAAGAAGAAAGGAGTTTTGAAAACTTCTTTACTCGTTCGTACTTCTTTCGTTATACTAGATTCTCCGAGCCAGTGGGTGAGCTCACGGGAGCTCACGGGTGACGTTGCTAACACTAGCCCTAGCAAGAGCAGTGCTTCGCAGAATTATCAGGTGATAATGCCTACCTCTATACGGTGATTATCGACTATCAATTGTACTCATTATCCTCATTGTGCTCCGATAAATAATTACATTCCGATTCAATTACGTAAGCGTATTTAAAACCTGAGTAACATCCCTTTAGTGTTGCCAGCCTTAAGAAGGCAAACGAGGCGGCTTTTAAACTAATCTCATGTTAAAATTTCATCTCGATTCAGATTTAAATGTATTCGACACAACGAACACGCCACGTATAGGGTCAAGTCGTGGAGCCGGTTCCGTTAGAGGTCCTTTTTAATTAAAACCGACAACGGTACTTAGGACTTCGTGAGTTTATTGACCTTATAAGGATTTTTCGACAACAGAGTATGTTTTAATGCGGCGACGAAAAGATTTTCGCCTAGAATCGTGTTTTATTTATTCGAATAAGTTCAATGATGTTCCAAGCACATAGGGGCTATGTAATTTCTTCAACAAACAATCTTATATTTCTGTTACTAAAAGATTCTACTGGAAGCTAAATTAGCGATATATGGACACGTGAAAGCGTTCCATTGTCTACTAACCTAATCTAAGTAAAACCAACTTTTTTTTTGCGAAGTGGGTGGACGAGCTCACAGTCCACCTGATGTTAAGTGGTTACTGGAGCCCATGGACATCTACAACGTAAATGCCCACCTTGAGATATAAGTTCTAAGGTCTCAGGTATAGTTGCAACGGCTGCCCCACCCTTCAAACCGAAGCGCATTACTGCTTCACGGCATAAATAGGCAGGGTGGTGGTACCTACCCGCGCTTACTCTCAAGAGGTGCTACCACCAGTAAAACCGACTGTACTACCTACCTACCTACTGTACCAACTGTACTAGCAATACAATTTTCGAAATACATATATCCTTTTTTTTGGGTGCAGGGATTGCTGGTACACGTAATTTTTTTTTTAAATAGTTTTCAAACTTTATCAGTCTATGTTTTATATTATCTATTTTTTTATATCGCATATCATCAAGAGCCATGCTCACGTTCCGCTAGACTCGACACGTTCATCGTTGCATCAATCGCGTGTCTGATATTAATTGGATTCACAAGCCTTTAAATAGAAAATACTTTTTTTTTATTGATTAAAAAAAAAAATTACTCTTCCATTTCTCAATGCCTTACCTATGCGCCCATCGTGTGTTTATGATATGTAGTATACAAATTCATTACTTCATCGATAACCACACAAAGAATCATAAAAATAATAACTTCGCCAAAAAAAAAACGATAAAGACGAGATATATTGAATTTTATTATTTTTAATTAGGCACCTCATTTAGATTGGAGGGTCTATTCATAGCGTTAACTACATTCATAACTAAAGCAGACTATTCAATCTACACATCGACAGTTTTGTATTAAAACGCGTCCAATATTGATTAAATATACGCACAAAATATTCAACAAGTTGCATTCTTGTGGACACGTGGCGCCATGGCGCTTCCAGTACAGGCCGCGATGTCTGTTGTTACGTAATTGGCATTCTGACTATTTATAGAAATGTTCGGCATTTTAATCGGAATACCTTTTGTGATAATAATTGCCATACTTGACGACAAGTATAAGATTAATTTAATATCAAGCAGGTTATATTATTGTATATTACGTTCGCTTATGAGTTATGGCGCAATGAAAAGTTTCGATCGTTACCGATGTGTTTGTATTTATAAATAAGTTGATATTCAGCCGTATCAAACTAGAGTTTTTTATTCTTAAGTTCTTACGTAACACACACATTAAATATAAAGTACACCTAAGTGACCCTAATTACGGAATGTCGCCGAGGAGACGAACACGGATCTTTTTCTCAATTCTTAGGTGAACGAGCTCACGACCCACCTAATGTAAAATGGTGGCAACCCACCTTCAGACACGAGTCACATATATATATTACTATTAGATTTAAATGAAAGAGCACTTATTGCGGCATAACTACAATAATTAGACATATGCTGTCGCGACCCTTTTTGTAAATAATAATGTGTTCTATAAAGTCGTAGTACATTATTTAGTTTATCATCAATAATTTTCGCAGGGCACGCGATGTAAAGAAAATGTTAGGTAATTTTTTTACACCTTGGGTTACATTATTGCAGTTTTAGTAAGGATCGCTATTTTTTTTCAAAAAAGGTTATGACCTGTGTTACTCGGGAATAGTGTAGCTTCCAAACAGAGAAAGAATTTTTTAAATCGGTTCAGTAGTTTCGGAGCCTATTCAATACAAACAAACAAACAAATCTTTCCTCTTTATCATATTATTATTATAGTATAGATTTACATCAACTTCATTTAGCGAATACGTCATTCATGCTATGGCTACAAAAACGGTATTCATTCGCGCGGCCATGAGGAAAATCTAACAAAGATTATAAGTTCACTCTGTATGACGTATGAATATATTATATGTATGTATATACAATATTTCCCTCACACGTCACAAGCAAATGTACGTCTAATTTTGAATTCATCGAGAAACACTGACGTTTGTTTCGAAGAATCGACAGGAAACTCTGTGAACGGTTTTATACAGTCAGATAGAAAAGTGTCTGGCATTTTGTAAGCTTAGTATTCGTTTATTTTTCTTTAGGTTGTTTATTTTGACCAATTTCCAAGCGTAAACGCTTTTCAACGCATTGAATAATGAATTTTAGTATCCTCTTTGAACGAAACCAGATAAATTTGAATGAAACATCATGTGCGTATTTACTTTACCCATGTAATTCGGTGCGTCGTTATTTCGCGATGGCAGTGGTAAGCGACTTAATATTAAAACAAATTATCCCATTTTTTTTAATATTTTTTTTATTGCTGATATTTTTATGGCTGCCCCACCCTTCAAACCGAAACGCATTACTGCTTCACGGCAGAAATAGGCAGGGTGGTGGTACCTACCCGCGCGGACTCACAAGAGGTCCTACCACCAGTAAATTACAATTATCTTTACCGTTATTGTTTGTAGTGTTGATGACATCTAAATGTACAGGATTCCACCCATTTAACGTTTATTATTTTTAAATAATTAGACAATAAGATACTGTCTTTAATAGTTTTAAAAAGTTATACTTAAAATATTTTGAGCATCTCATTTATCTCGATGAATTCGAATCTTTGGCCCAAAGCTGCGCTACTACATTGTTTTTAATGCCAGCAAGTTATTGTTTCCACTTCCTGCTTCGTTTATAATGATAAAGGTCCAGGTTATTAATTTAGAAATTTATACCTATTTTTTGGAACGAAGTTCCTTATGGGACGATGCGGAGGGGTACCCTAACCGGGAAAAAGCGTAACGTAAGATTTTTCTTAGTAATGCACAGTGTACGACTTAACTTTGTAATAACGTACAAAAAATAACATATTTTTTTATCATTCATTGACTACGATCTCAGAGCGTTCGTTGCGCAATACACTAACTCTTCTGCAAATAACCGTGAATGAAGTGTACCACAATAAGTTTGCACATTACCGACTGACCGTGGGTTGTTGCGAAACCTCTAGTTTTTTTTTCTTTACACCTCGAATAGAACTTAAAATTAATATTTTTATAATAAGGAACTTCGTTGCTATACGGTGCCTCACGACACCACACATCTTTTATTTAAGTCGAATTCGAGCACGTCTGTATGTATTTTATACTAACCATCCTATTGCCCTAATGAATTTTATTCCTGACTGTACTCACGTCGATCGTTTAACACGCAATCACACTTTCATTACAAGCTGCAAGTGGGTCACCTCCCGGTTGGGTAAGGTTCGGCAACTCGTACCGAGTGTGGAGCGTGAACTAATTCACTTAACGACCGTATTGACAATTTTAATTGAATAATTTCAACGATAATTCTTAACTAGACGGTTTTTTTTTTTTGATAACGGCATCTTGTTGTGTGTTTAAAGCGGTTAGTTGCTCTCAATTAAGAAAAATAGTATTATTATTCGCCAATAGATGTCGGGAAGAGTTGATTATTGAAAACACGAATAAAACAACATTTTCTGAAAATAAATCGTAGCTTTATCGTCCCAGAAATCCCCTGTATACTAAATTTTATGAAAATCGTTGGAGCCGTTTCCGAGATTCAGATTATATACATATATATTAATATACAAGAATTGCTCATTTAAAGGTATAAGATAATTATAGATAAGTAACGACTCGACGTCGGAGTCAATGTATTTGTTAAAGATTCTATACAAAGTTTAGTAGTTGTAAATTACTTTTTCTATATCTCGTGTATCTCCAGCATGCATAACACAGAAGAACTTTCCGATGTTTGTTTAATATAATAGGCAGTGGCTTGGCTCTACCCCTGGAATTGCTGAAGTCCATGGGCGACGGTAACCAGTCACCATCAGGTGGGCCGGATGCTCGTCTGCCTACAAGGGCAATAAAAATATGTAATAATAATAGCAATATAAATGATTTCAAATTTGACCTTACAGATACATAACTCAATAAAAAAGCTACATACATAGTTAACAGATAGCTTAGCTATTACAATTCTATTATAGTTTAAGATTTGAAAAACATACAATTATTTTTATTAAAAACCTCTCGAGTCTGTGTAGGAAGTTCAACAAATTCCATTCAATTGCAATTAATTGTTGTAATCAAGCAATTGTCGAGAGCATTACGTTGCTGAAATTAACAATGATAATAGGCGAGAGCATTCTAAACGTTTAAAAAAGAACTTTAACGTTCCGAAAATAGAGTCGGAAATTTAATTTCCGATGAAATTCCTGAACTGCGAGGGTGAAGTCAAGAAGACACCAAAGGCGCCAGTTTAATGTTTAGTGACACTTAAATAAATTTATGTTCACCTAGCACTAAAAACAATGCAACAATGGTTTAGGACAAACGTTAGTTTCACATAACTGTTATTTTTTTTTTATTGCTTAGATGTGTGGAGCTACTTTATCTTTGAATAGTTTTCAATGGATTCACTAAATGATTTATGATTTAGGCTTTATGATTTTTTATCTAATCTCTATAATAATTTTGATTCTAATAATAAATAGTTACATTAATTTATAAATCTTTTAATCAAGATTAACTGCCTTTAAATCGTCTGGTTCAATCTCTGTGCATTAGCTATTGGTCGTAACAAATACAATAAAACTTTTCTCATCACAGAACTGGATTAATTTTGAAGGTCACGACCTGCATGGATGATATCACACATACGATAAATTAAAACAAACGGCCAGTACAACGTGACCTTCCGTCGTGACCGCACGAAACCTTCGCTGAGATGAAGGGAAGACCAATTTACATTGGTGACAGGACTGGAGTTGAATCATGTAGAATAACAATGGAGTGAGCATGTAATTTCTGGTGAACACAATGTTGATCGTTCAACGAATCACAACACTTTCAAATGGTTCATGGACAGAACTGTGCCGTTATGTCAGTGCTGTTTTTAACAAATTGTCATGTTTCTGAAAACCTTATTAAACATCACTAAAACCACAAGGTCAATTTAAAGAACCAGCAGTGAAGTATTCACTGACCGGTGGAAAACGGGAACTGTCATTTACGCTCATAATAAAACACTAATGGAAGGTATGAGCCAATATTGACGTCATAAATTCTATATTACGATTATAATGCAGCAGTTTTAACTTTGGCGAACTATTTAAGGACCGTTTAACTTATATCGATTATGAACTTTTCTTGTAACGGATATATGTATATAAAGCTCCGATAACTCGTCATTTCGGATCGTCCCGATCCACTAACGGTGCTTTTAGGTACCCCGAACACCGGTCATCGTTCTCGTCGAACCCGTCGCTTACGACGAAGGGCTCGGCGAGTAAATTAACCCACAGACACAGCCCACTGAGTTTCTCGCCGGATCTTCTCAGTGGGTCGCGTTTCCGATCCGGTGGTACATTCTGCGGAGCACGGCTCTTGCTAGGGTTCGTGTTAGCAACGTCATCAGGTTTGAGCCCCTTGAGCTCACCTACTAATTCGGCGAATCTAGAATAACCCGTCGAGGTTACTAAAATAAGTAGGAAAAAAAACTCGATATGATTAATATATTATAAATTTAAAAAAATTGGCACTTTATAATTCATAAACACATGTAAAACAGGTAAACCCGCGATATTGAAAAATAAGAACATCTTATCGCTTACTTAAAACATTTATACATACTTATCAATAATACATATTTTGTGAAATAGGTCCAAGTTCAGCGTGCAATGTATATTTGAAATGTTAAGATTAAATACTATCAATCAGACATTCGACGTATAACCGCCACACGCCAGCAAATAAGATAAGCGGTAGACTACCATGACTAATCATCAGGGTAAAAAAGCCCCACATCCAACGAAGCGTAGATCCTCTTACCTGGTCACATCCGCTGGCGAAACAGATAATACCGTTGCCCCATCCTATGCAAACGTTGCGGGGGAAAGTTATAAAATGACTTGCGCAATGCATGCATGCCTTTTGTAAGAATTCCGAGGAATATTTTGAAATTGTATGGACGGCGCATATAGCTGGTAAGGTAGGCGCTATTAATCATGGAATGAATTTGCTCATGTCCCCTACAAAAAGCTTATTATCTATATATTAACACGTGAAGCAAAAACTTTGTATCCCTTTTTACGAAAATTGCGCGGACGGAGGAGTATGAAATTTTCCACACTTATAGAGAATATAGAGTAGAAGTGCACAATGCTAATATTGTTTTTTAAATAATGCATAAAAGATACATTTAATCAATAAAGAAAACATTACACACACTACATACCATGTATTTGACGCACACACGCATGCATACTATTTATTGTCAAACTTTTGTTCTTGACGTCTGTTGTCAAATTGAGAATAGATTAAATATTGTTTGTCTTTGTTAATATTTTTTGTAGTGTAGTCTTGGCGAAATTTGTGATTATAGAAGTATAAAATACAATCATGTACAAACTTACAATTCCAATTAATTATAGTCGAATTTCAACTACTCCGGGACCTTCGTTAGCATTTTACGTGTAGGTAATTCTCTATTGTTTTTAAATCGGCATAGTCCCAGGTTGCCGTTGTCGATAAGAAATCATTATATGATATCGTTAGCGTTAGAATTAAAGGTTTAGTTATTGTCGAATTGACAGAGTTCTAATTCCGAATGTTCTCATTATATTATCTATTTTGACTTATTTACTGGTTCTACCGGTGGTAGGACCTCTTGTGAGTCCGCACGGGTAGGTACCACCACACTACCTATTTCTGCGGTGAAGCAGTAATACATTTCGGTTTGAAGGGTGTCGCAGTCATTGTACTGTAAAAATTGAGACCTTAGAATTTATTTTTCAAGATGGGGGGTGGCATTTACGTTGTAGATGTATATGGTATCCGATTACTACTTAACACCAGGTAGAGCGTAAGCTCATCTACCCATCTCAGCAAAAAAATAATTAATACTCATTTTAATCTTCTTATGTTATTTATTAGTTTAGGTTCGTTTGGTATCTTTTTTTCAATTCCATTCAATACTTAGCAACACCCGAAAAAGTAATTTTTCGTGATCTACCAAGATGACATTATTATATCAGCGAGAGACAAAAAAGCAGACGACAGAAGACAAATTAATTTGGACAAAAAATTAAACTTTTAAAATAACTTCATCTGCAATGACCATTAAAGGGAGTGGAATTAAAATTCAATTAACGTTAACGATACAAGAAACAAACCTGTTTTTAATTTTTCATTACGTTGAATGATCAAAAAGAAACGCGTCGTCAGTATTATTAATTTAATTAGCAACAGATATGTAATTATATCTCATTAAAAGAAAACACGCTCGCCTTAGGAATATTTGTGCAGCGTATGTAATTCGACACGGTATAAATCAGTAGATATAGTGTTACAATTATTAAATTGTTCACTTGCACATTACGATCGTGACTATGAAATAGTATACGTAATTATATCGCTATCAGTATCAGCCAAACTAGAAGAATAATAAATGAGTTCAATTGAAATAACTCGGACGAAAGCAGAAACTACAAATAAGGCTACTTTTTGTTTATAGCATATATTCATACAAGCATATTATTATATAAGTTTATTTCTAAAAATAGGCTTACTGGTGGTAGGACCTCTTGTGAGTCCCACGGGAGGTACCACCACCCTGCCTATTTCTGCCGTGAAGCAGTAATGCGTTTCGGTTTGAAAGGTGAGGCAGCCGTTGTAACTATACTTGAGACCATATATCAGAACATATATCTCAAGGTGGGTGGCGCATTTACGTCGTAGATGTCTATGGGCTCCAGTAACTACTTAACACCAGGTGGGCTGTGAGCTCGTACACCCATGTAAGCAATAAAAAAAAAAACCTACGTATTGAATAGTAAATCTGACATATATTCTAACATAGGTGATTTCTATGTGGATATAGGTACACATTTTAAATTCGTCTATTTTTTGTTTTTCACGTACAAAAAAAAAAGGTAAACATTTTAAATACGACAAAAGGATACAAAATACAAATTTAACAGTACACTAGAAAGCGCGTATGAACAATACATTCGTTGAACCTCAAAACGAGCCATAAAAAACCTGTTAGATCTTTTAGTGGCACGAAACAGTGCATCTTGGAATTAGCCGTCGTCTTCCGGTAACCACTTCAACACCGGAAACATATTCATAGAAAAAAAAATAAAGCCCAAACAAGACCGTTATTCTTCCCTAGGGATCTTGAGCTCGAAAGGAGGAAGGAGAATCTAAAACGAGTTGTTGGTTCGTATAACTTAATTAGTTTCAGAATATTTGAAAGTCTCGGAATAATAGGGATCGAGTGGTCTCGACTAAAAATGGGTATGTGTCGTGCGACTATTCCGAATACTAAGGGTAATGGAGATCGGGAAGTAAAGTGAAATTTCATTTTTTTGGAGCTTAGGGCCCACCTGATGGTGAGTGGTTACCGTCGCTCGTGGACTTCAGCAATGCGAGGGGCAGAGTTAATCCGCTGCCTACCGGAAAAATATTAAGTATTGAGTTTATTTTATATCGTACAATGCTAACAAAAACTAATCCATAAATAGCAATTCAAAGTTTTTTTATTGCCCGTGTAGGCAGACGAGCATACGGCCCACTTGATGGTGAGTGGTTAGCATCGCCCGTGGACTTCAGCAATGCGAGGGGCAGAGCCAAGCCGCTGCCTACCGTGATAACTGGGTAACAAACACCATTCTATCTATTTACATTCAATAGAGACTGCTACTTCATGTATTATTTTTGGTAGCGACATTCACGTTGAGAATCACCATAACGAAGAGCTTCGGTAAGCACTTATTCAAAGGTGGGCTATTAGTTAAAAAAAAACGGTTGTCTGTCAAGTCGGTTTACGGACGATAGTCTTACGTGATAACGTCAGTAGCAAAACTATTCGAATATATAAAGGTACGCTCAGACTCAGGCGGAACGTGACACTTTTTCGTGCGTGCAGCCGGCGATCATCGATTTTTAAGACGTTACTACGTCAAAAAATTGTCGGGCATCACAGATCATCATTTACGTTGAATCAGCACTGGGTTAGTACAATACTTAATAAGTCCACGCGAGTAAGTATTTCTGCCTATTTCTGCCGTGAAGCAGTAATGCATTTCCGTTTGAAGGGTGGGGCAGCCGTTGTAACTATACTGAGACCTTAGAACTGATATCTCAAGGTGGGTGGCACATTTACGCTGTAGATGTCTATGGGCTCCAGTGACCACTTAACACCAGGTGGGCTGTGAGCACGTCCACCCATCTAAGCAATAAAAAAAAGACAATCCAATGTAATTAATTGAACTGTCATTTCGATAAAGTATAGTATAGAAACGAAAAACAAACGCGAAGCTCTCGAACGTTCCTCTATCTCGGGTTAAACAAATGTTTACAAAGAAAACACAGACGGCTGCTTAGCAAAACGTTCAAAATCAATAATGATTCACCGGGCTACCGACGATAACTTACATAATTGTTGAACGAAAAAAAAAAAGAGGTTAATTAACAGCTTAATATTCAAGAACGCGTGACGCGCTTCCTCGTTTCTTGTTACATTGAAATGATCAGTGATCACTGTTTAGATCATGCCACAAGAAAAATCTCAATCTCAAAATTTTGGAAACACCGAAAACTCCTTTTTTTCTACCTATGCTGATATAACCTTGAGAGGCTTCGCCCTAACAAGTAGGTGAGCTCACGGGACTCAAACCGGAGTGTTGCTAGCACTGGCTCTAGCAAGAGCAGAGCTTCGCAAAATCTTCCACCGGATCGGAAACGCGACCCACTGAGAAGATCCGGCGAGAAACTCAGTGGGCTGTGTCTATGGGTTAATTCGCTCGTCGAGCCCTTCGTCGCAAGCGACGGTTTCGACGAGGACGGTGACCGGTGCTTGTAGTACCTAAAAGCACCGTTAATGGGTCGCCGAAAATTTCTGTTGAAAGGTATGCTTAAACAAAAAACAGTGCCATTGTTTATAAGCCCGCATATACGTCTAAGTTTACATTGTTCGTGTTAGTTCATTATGATGGAAACTATACATTTGAAGCTCCTCTTACGCGTTACCTTTTATATTTCATTCAACCAAAATGACACTATATAGTTCTTTTGAGTGTGATCCGAGTAAAACACGTGTACGGCAGAGCGCACTAGGAGATCGCCTAGTTAGTATTAATTACCACCCTGCCTTTTTCTGCGGCGAGCGAGACACTAATGTGTTCCAGTGTGCAGAGTCTGGCAGTTTTAAAATTTGATGTGTCGTGGTCTATTTTTTTCCCCTAACTAATCGTTGGTAGCCTAAGGGGCAATTCCAACTTCACACGGACCGGTAGGTGAGCTCACGGGCTCAACCTGAGAGAATTTGCTAACACTAGCCCTAGCGAGAACAATGCTTCGCATAATCTACCACCGGATACGAATCGCGAGCCATTTAGAAGATCCGGCGGGAAACTCAGTGGACTGTGTGTCTATGGGTTACCACTGAATTCAGTCGTCAAACTCTTCGTCGTAATCGACAAGTTCGACGAGGACGGTGACCGGTGCTTGAAGACCCTAAAAGCACCGAGAGTGGATCCGGGGAAACCAACAAGACATATTTTGGGCGACAGCGGCTTTGCTTTGACTCGTCGCGTGGGTCGGATATATAAGCGTTATTATTTTTTTAATGCTTAGATGTGTGGACGAACTCACAGCCAACCTGGTGTTAAGTGGTTACTGAAGCCCGTATACATCTACAACGTAAATGCGCCACACACCTTGAGATATAGTTCTAAGGTCTCAGTATTGTCACAACGGCTGCCCCACTCTTCAAACCGAAACTCAGTAGTTAGCGGTGGACACGATAAGAGGGTTGTCGTGGTCTAAAGGATAAGACGGCCGTTATACTCGTATCGAGCGATGCGGTTATGCCTGTACCCAATACCTGCATCCATATACCAATTGTCCTAATAGAACACGTACTTGAACGTGTTTAGGAATGACCTTCCCGATGCAGAAATAGCAACGTGTAATGAAAACCTGCAAAATAAATCAGTCTGTGTAGGTGGATGGCGGCTTTTACGTTTAGAATTTAGTAGACTGGTATCTATTTAGCACCATTGAGATTTGAGCTCGGCCACTGATCTAATTATATGTATGTGTGTATGTTATGTATGTGTGATTGTGTATATATGTATATATATACTTTTTTGTGTATGTAACTTAATATAAATTTCATTGCACCTACCACTCTTTACTCTGCACTACCTTTGGTTGACTGTTAGAGAATGCCTTAGGCATTAAGTCCGTCAATGTAAAATTTTACATGAAGTGTATAATAAATAAAAATCTAAGAAAACTACAAATCTTAGGAAACCATCGTTTAACCTCTATGTAACGGACCAAGCTCTTAGTGCATGGTTTAGTTACGGCATTTTGTGGTCGGCTCAGATCCGCTCTGCATTACAGGATGATCGGTTCACCGCGAGTTTGAACACACGATTTAAAATCAAAACTGGAAATGCTTTTACATTACTTCCCTTTGCCCCTTATTAGCTAGTTAACATTGCGAAAGATTTGGATGGATTCAACATATGCATAGGATGATAGGTCATCTATTTTTGTTATGAAGCATTTTTGCGTTCAGGTCTGAAGTATTTCATACTACTGAAATTATCTCAAGATGCTGTCTATGGACTTCTGTCGGATAAGCCGTCAGGTCGTCAGTCTTTGAGAGCAACAAATAACACATAAAAGGAAACCTATTTACGGTAGGCAGCGGCTTGGCTCTGCCCCTGGCATTGCTGAAGTCCATGGGCGACGGTAACCACTCACCATCAGGTGGGCCGTATGCTCGTCTGCCTACAAGGGCAATAAAAAAAAAAAAAAAACCATGAAAAAAAAAAAATATTCGAATAAAATCTTATCTCAATCTGTCACTATGTTGTACAAATCCGTACAACATCAACTGGTAGCAGTGTTATGCTCGTGTTTTATCATTTATTATATAATCCCGATTATTTATCACAAACCCGCAACGTAGGCATTTCTTAATGCAATAATTAATATACATAATTTACGTCAAGATGTCGAGCCGTCACGATTAATTCATTAGCTCGTGTCATCTTTAAAGGGAAAACACACCAGGCAATATAGCATGTACTACTGCATCCAGGACGCCAAATATAAAGTACCTTTCGCAGAGTCACCGATGACTGTCGAAAGTCAGACCTGTCATTAAAGACTAGACTAGACTAATGGAAACGTTCTATGCAAACGAAACTAAAAAGCCGTGGTTATGTGCCTTTCTTCTAGCAGGGAACCGAACCTTCTACAAGGTAGCACGTGGAGTATGTGGGTATTGATGGCAGACGCTGAGAGCAGATCGCCGGCCCAAGGATATTTTTGTTGCTCTACCGAACCAGACGATAGTACAGCGGCTTCCCCTAACCCTCAAATTGAAACCCATTTCTACTTCACGGCAGAAAGAGATAGAATGGTTGTTCGAAACATAGCAACCCTATTTTCCTCACCGCGGCGGAAGCGGGGGAGAGGCGTGGACTTACAGAACAAAACGACGTGCATCGACGAAAAAGCATCAATCATTGTCGGTCCCGTAAAACTGTATTAACTTCAATCCGATTAATAAACCAGCTTTAAAATACAGTCCACTTTTATTCGTATTAGCCTTGCACCCAACATCTCATCGCAACGGCGCCAACAATGGTGATACCTACCCGTAACCGTCTAAGACCCCCTACATCAGTAAATGTCATTATTATTACAAACGTAGTTAATATATTTTAGAAAGAGTATTAGCAGCATTTGTTCATTACATTAAACATAGAAATAACCACAAATATTAATAAGTTTCGAAATCACCACCACACATACATATGTAAATATTTATGTGTGAGTGTGTATACAAATATTAATCTTGTATCGTCTTATAGACAATTAAATCGGCGCTTTGGTTTCTCTAATGAATTTTGGCATGCGAATTACCTTGATATTTCGACGAATGACTTTTTAAAAAATTAAGAAATTTAACGTTAAAATGCACATTAATCATTTTATTATCAATTTAGTGTAATTATGAATTATTGGTTCTAATATTCCAATGCTGTTTAACGTTTACGAGTCATAGACTCATTTTAAATATATTTTTTATTGCTTAGATGAGGGGACGAGCTCACAGTCCACCTGGTGTTAAGTGGTTACTGGAGCCCATAGACATCTACAACGTAGACGCGCCACCCACCTTGAGATACAAGTTCTAAAGTCTCAATATAGTTACAACGGCTGCCCCACCCTTCAAACCGAAACGCATTACTGCTTCACGGCAGAAATAGGCAGGGCCTATCCGCGCGGACTCACAAGTGGTCCTACCACCAGTAATTACGCAAATTATAATTTTGCGGGTTTGATTTTTATTATACGATGTTATTCCTTCGCCGTGGAAGTCAATCGTGAACATTTGCTGAATACGTATTTCATTAGAAAAATTGGTACCCGCCTGCGGGATTCGAACACCGTTGCATCTCTTCAACACGAATGCACCGGACGTCTTATCCTTTAGGCCACGACGACTTCAAAATACATACATACATACATATAATTAGATCAGTGGCCGAGCTCAAATCTCAATGGTGCTAAATAGATACCAGTCTACTAAATTATAAACGTAAAAGCCGCCATCCACCTACACAGACTGATTTATTTTGCAGGTTTTCATTACACGATGCTATTTCTGCATCGGGAAGGTCATTCGTGAACACGTTCTAACATAGACATCTAAAAGCTAAATGTGCCACCCATCTTGAGATATGAGTTCTAAGGTCTCAGTATAGTTACAACGGCTGCTCCATCCTTCAAACCGAAACGCATTGCTGCTTAATGGGAGAAATAGGCAGGGTGGTGTTACCTACCCGTGGGACTCACAAGAGGCCCTACTACCAGTCTAAGCTGTTGAAGGCTTGACGAGATGGCACTACATCGCGAGGACGAAAGGCAAATGGAAGCGATCACAACCCGAAGACACGAAGAACATGACTGGAGGAGGAAATTTTTTACAATACTTTTTCTTTCATTATTTTTAACAGGTACCGCTTCAACAAGAAAACCAGTCTGAAATCTTAGGAGGGTATGTGTGTGTATATAATATGTATGCACGAGAGGCCGAGCGAACGTGATATCATATCGTGAAAACACGTTCTTGAACTTTTTGTTACATGTTCTCAAAGTATCATTTTCAAAAATAATTCATCACAAGACAATCTAAAAACTCAGTCAAATCTTCGCATTGATTTTCAGTAAACAGAATTTTATGTGTATTCTCATAGAGGAACTATTTGCAAGAAAAATGTCAATATCAAAAACAAAAGAGAAAATTTTACACATCAAATGAATTTAAGCCATGAAGTATCAGTGATTATAGACGAATTTCGATTATTGGGCGACCACTAATTTTAATAATTTACGCGGTTACATACCTACCAGCAATCGCTTTTTTATGAATCTCGGGGATTTGTACCACGAAACAGTTGTATGTAAACTATAGCAGTTTATCGAGCAATCATTATTACGGCACTGAATCTTCGACCTCAAACCTCAAAGAGAGCAGTGGAATTCACATTGTGGTGTGTCTATAGCAACTGGACACCACATAAACAATGGCCGGGAAATGAGCAGTAATGCACATCGAAAGGAAAAAAAAATACATAACATTTAACGCCTAAAATCGAAACATTCTTTCTTATTACGAAAACACAGAATTTTCAAGTTGTTAATCAAAATTCCAATAAATTACCAACGCATTTTAATCACGTTATCGAATGACGCATATATCGATACACAATCAAAATAATATATCGAATGTTTTAATCAAACAACTTATCAACGTAACAAAACATGTATACAAACAAAACTAATTTATTAGACGCTCCAAGTGTCAATCTATTATGTACATACTACTGATAGCAACGTTGAGAACTCAATCATATTATGTTTATTAAATAAACCCACGTAAATTATGTGTAGGTACCTACCGAATTCGTTACGGCTAATCGCGTTTTCATTCAACAATGGAACGAAACATTTTTGACACTAAAACATTAAAACTTATTTTAGCATTAAACAAATTTATTTGAACAGATTCATTTCCAAACGCAAAACAGAATTCGATTCAAGGTGTCGTCCCATCACTATCACTCTTATCTAATAATTTTAATTCGATTTAGATAAAAAAATAAAATTAAAACACACCTATTAGAAGAATCCACGAAGAGAAATAAATTGATGACGCAATCAAATCAACACTGACGAACGGATATTCACTGAATCACAACAAGAAGTTAAATGAACAAAAATTTTTAAATTAGACGATCGATGTCTTTCTTAAGACGTAGCAACTACCTATATCGATTGGTGCACGAGAGCAACTGACAAGAGGAGTGATCGTGCCATGCGCCGGCGCAAGTATTAACCGGACGATTTCAAAACTACTAAGCATCTCTACAATTATTATAGCGCGCGAAGTCATTTTTGTCGTAATCGGCTTATGTCATGTTTATTCACCGTGAAACCGATGTATTTTTAGTAGGTACGTTCGCTCAGGTAACAGCCCGTAGTGTAGGGCCAAGGGCTTTCGTTGTAGAAATTGATAGTTGAAATCACGATAGCTGCGATCGTTGAGCTATACGTAATGGTTAGGTGCAATAGTCTTGAAATTCAAAGGATTAAAAATGTACTGCAAAATGCCTTAAAGGAACCGCTTTCTTTAGCAGTTTTTTCCCTACCTATGCTGATAGCCTTGAGAGGCTATATTAGCATTACCCTAGCGTGTAGGTGAGCTCTTGGGGCTCAAACCGGAGGTTAATTTAGTCGCCGAGCCCTTCGTCGCGAGCGACGGGTTCGGTGAGGACGGTGACCGGTGCTTGAGGTACCAAGAAAGCGTCATTTTCCCATCTCTGACTGATTTCTTAAAGTAGACATTTTAGTGTTATGAAAGTATTCAAATGATCATGATTACGTCCAAAGAGTAACCGTTGTGGTTAAGGGAGTTAAAAAAATTAACTATTAGTTTTTAAATTAGAAAAAAAAACAATGTATTCGTTAGTTATAATTACAAAATAAAAATTCTTCTACCGTTGAAACATCATCGCATTTCAATTAGCAGCTTCAGGGATTCAGTTCTTGATCTATATCCGTCCATGGCCCGGTTCGATTGGGATTCAATAACACGGAACAGTGGCAGTGTCAATGTACCGAGACCGATCCCAGCTTCGGGCTCGCCACTACTTTAAGTAGATAAGACACAATGATTTTATTTTAAATTCAAACTTAAGATTCATTAACAAAAACAAACTAGATTTAGAGCTGTACGGGGCTTACTGGCTACAATGAATATTTTAAGACTTTTTGGAGGTAGCATTTACTGAAACTAGCCCCGCAGTAGTCGAGATTCGACTATAATTAATTGAAATTATAAGTTTAAACATTATTAAGGTTCTATTGTCAAACACCACAAACAATATTAATCTATTTTCAATTCGACCACAGACTTTTTAAACAATAACAAAAGTTTCCCAATTGACAGTAAACAAAGAGCATATTTTTATGTATGTGTTGTGTCAAATACAGGGTAGTGAGTGTAATGTTTTCTTTATTGATTTAAAGTATCTTTTACGCATTATTTTAAAAATATATTAGCATTGGGCACTCCTTCTCTATATTCTCTATATGTATGAGAAATTTCATACGCCTTCGTCCGCGCAATTTCCGTAAAAAGGTGTACAAAGTTTTTGCTTCACGTATTAATATATAGATATAATTGAGACTTCGCGTTACTGAAGATGGGCGCGTCGTGGTCGCAACCAAGGGGACTGCTCATCTGTACGTCAGTAAAAAGCGTCACTGTTTCTATAGCAACGCTGTAGTAGGTAGTCTTTATACACTAAAAAAATAACAATAATATTCAAAAACATACGGAACCTCATTAGATAAATTGCTTCATTCGAATTCGATTCTACTAATTGGCAACTTAAAAAAAATATGTTAGCTATATTCTTTAAATAGTTTCATACATATAGTACGTATCTATGAGACGACATTTTATCAAACGACTAGCTTCACAAAGCTCGCATGCTCATATCACTCCACGCATTTTTCTCCGATATGCCTTATCTATTTAACTATTTAATGTATTTTTAATGAATACCTTTTACAAAAAGCTTTCAACTTCGAAGTCGTCGTGGCCTAAACGATAAGACGTCCGGTGCATTCGTATAGCATTGCACCATTGTTCGAATCCCGCAAGCGGGTACCAATTTTTCTAATAATATACGTACTTAACAAATGGTCACGACTGACTTCCACGATGAAGGAATAACATCATGTAATAAAAATTAAACCCGCAAAATTATAATTTGCGTAATTACTGGTGGTAGGACATATTGAGTCCGCACGGGTAGGTACCACCGCCCTGCCTATTTCTGCCGTGAAGCAGTAATGCGTTTCGGTTTGAAGGGTAGGGCAGCCATTGTAACGATACTGAGACCATTGAGACCTTAGAACTTAGATCTCAAGGTGGGTGGCACATTTACGTCGTAGATGTCTATGGGATCCAGTAAACACTTAACACCAGGTGGGCTGTGAGCTCGTCTACCCATGTAAGCAATAAATAAATAAAAAACTCACCGAACATAGCACGTTACAATGGATATATGTACTACTAAGGATATAACGCAAGTAGGGCTGACTTTAGACAGACAACCGGTCGTGAAACTAAAACCAAATCCCTATGCCGCTTGATAAGAGAACATACTGCTCTGGATGATGCAGAATAGGAGACAAGAAAAAGAAGACAAGGACAATTTTTTAAATGTTCTTATTATTTGGTTTTTTAGCTGATGCCCTACCATTTTTTTCCCTACCTATGCTAATAGCCTTGAGAGGCTATTTCAGCTTGTTCTTGACGTGTAGATGAGCTCACGAGGCTCGAACCGGAGTGTTGCTAACACTGGCCCTAGCAAGAGTAGTGCTTCTCGGAATCTACCACCGGATCCGAAACGCAACCCACTGAGAAGATTCAGCGAGAAACTCAGTGGGCTGTGTCTATGGGTTAATTTACTCGTCGAGCCCTTCGTCGTAAGCGGCGGATTCGGCTAGGACGGTGACCAGTGCTTGAGGTACATAAAAGCACCATTAATGAATCAGGAGGATCCGTAATGACGTGAATGTCCTACCCTTTGAATACGTAAAGCATAAGTTCCTTACGGCAGAAATATACATATTGGTGATGGGAACCTATACGTATTTTCTTAATAAATATTCGCAGGCTTACGATACGGATTAGGAAAATCTGTGGCCATGCTTAAGTTGTTTTACTGTAATTTTTACGCATACCAAGATTAAAAACCACACCACAACCATCACTCAACTATAGCTTCGAGTTTACCGCTCATCTTGTCTAGTATGCTAAAATTATCTTATATACCTTAACAATATGAACATTTATGACGTAACCACTACCCGTGACAGATAGATGAGATCTAATAAAACCTACCAACTTTATTTATTGATATTGCTAATTGATAACAATTTGTTCGCTCAACCGCAGGTAGGAAAATAATAGCATTGCTATTTACAATATAAGTACAGAGGACTTAAAGTGAGATGAATGATATCGGTTGATTTAATTGTGATCTTTACGAGTTGATATTGTATTATTTAATTGTGATCTTTACTAGTTGATATTGTATTATTTTTTAAATGTATTATTAATCAATTAAATTATAACTTTAAATTTCTTCTCTTCTCTTCTATTCTCGACCAAATTAGCTTTGTTTTCGAATCGTCTTGTCAGTACTCAAAGAAGCATACACAAAAAAGTATTCTATACAACTAAAGCGGTTATTGAAGTCAGCTGTTACTAAAATTACTGGTATAGAACACACATTTTGATGTAGATTGTTATGATAGATTAAATTGTTTTCACGTTGTGCGTTATCATTCTGAATTAGGTTGTGTAGCTTCACATTACCGATAACGGCATTCCATTATGCGCCATTACGACATATTCAATGCTGTTTTGTTACAGTAATTAACATAAACAATCCCACGTTTCTAATCTCTATGTTATAGGATATGGCCGTAAATAACACATTCGGTGATGTGAAGTACGTTTTTTTTATTAATGTTATCTCACATTTGAACGTGAATGATTTTATGCGAAAGGTAAAAAGCCCCCTGGCTAGATGGTGCGATGACCTCCGCACGGTGGCTGGCAAGAAGTGGATGAGGAGAGCCGCAGACCGGGCTCAGTGGTGTAGATTGGGAGAGGCCTATGTCCAGCAGTGGACGACTGTGGGCTGTTGATGATGATGATGATGATGAAACATCGTATGATGTTAGCAAACGGCAATTATGTTGGCTGACGAGTAGACCGCTGAACCGTAGTCGCCGATACCATTAACACTGCTAAAATCTTATTGGCACTGTTAATAAGCTTACGAAAAAAGTTTTTTTTTGGCACAACAAGTTTTTATGATCATATTGTTTTAATTGCGACGACAGAAAGAGCGAATATATTCTTCAATAACCATTATATTTAAAGTTCCAAAAATCATAACGGTTTTCAATTCAAACGTTATTGTTAGTTTGAGATTAGATATGTTGGCAAAAAAACAAAATGGTAAGCATTACAAAAACAGACTAAATCTAGAGCTTTTGTTCGAAGTGTAATACAAGACTTACTGGCTACTATGAATATTTTAAAACGTTTTTGAGGTTAAAACCCTGCCTATTTCTGCCGTGAAGCAGTAATGCGATTCGGTTTGAAGGGTGGGGCAGCCGTTGTAACTATACTTGAGAGTTGAGACCTTAAAACTTATATCTCAAGGTGGGTGGCGCGTTTACGTTGTAGATGTCTATGAGCTCCAGTAACCACTTAACATCAGGTGGGCTGTGAGCTCGTCCATCCATCTAAGCAATAAAAAATAAAATAAAACCAAGACTTACTGGCCACTATGAATATTTTAAGACGTTTTGGAGGCAGGGATAGCTTTTAATGAAATATAAAATTTAGACTTCGCCTTCCCACCTAATCCATCAAACTCCGTTAACAGCAAAAGGCAGTAAGAGAGAAAATAAATTCGTAAAAGCCAAACAACGTGCATGCAAGATCATTCATAAACCAAACAACAAAATATCGCACCTTTAAAATCGAAGTGGCTTAACTAAAAATTTTAAGAAAATTAATTTTATATATTGAACGGCTTATGTACTAAGCATGTATTCTATCTATACTTCTATACTAATATTATAAAGTGGAAAGATTTGTTTGTTTGTTTGTATTGAATAGGCTCCGAAACTACTGAACCGATTTGAAAATTTCTTTCACTGTTTGGAAGCTACACTACTACTAAAAAATTAGGGATCCTTACTAAAACTCCAATAATGTAACCCAAGGTGTAAAAAAATTACCTAAAATATTCTTTACATCGCGTGCCCTGCGAAAACTATTGATGATAGAATAAAATAATGTACTACGACTTTGTAGAACACATTATTATTCACAGAAAGTGTCGCGACAGCATATGTCTAACTATTATAGTTATGCCGCAATAAGTGTTCTTTTATTTAACACAAATAAAACAACGTCAAATATCGTTGAAATTTTTGTTAAAGACCCGAGCGGAGCCGGAGCGGACCGGTAGTCAGATTATAAAATTTTTATTTTTTTATTTAAAAATGAAATTTAAATTTTAGTCTAGATAAGGACAAAGAACAGTTTCCGTCCCTTTTAAATCAAGAAAATACTTTAAACTTTAAAGCATCCGATTTAAGGCTTAATGTATTAAAATCTAAAACTGAAAAACTACAACTCTTCCAATTCGATTTTTATCGTTTACAAAAAAAAACAGAAAATTTTGTATTAAGTCACTTCAATTCTAAAGGTGCGATTTTATAACGTACTGTTGAATCTCCGGTCCGTCATTGATCGGCAGTCTGGCGCCGAGACATCAAAAGTCTCATTGTTTTAGTTTCGTCGACTCGCTTGGCACGAGGAGCACTGAGGAAACGACCCACTAAACGCGTCATAACGCGTGGCAACGTGATTCACATTCGGCCAAAAGGTAAACGTAAACATTACCGTCATTTGTCTTTAGAGACGACGACACAAGGATCACTGGCAAAGTCGCGGTTCCGCATCGAACCTAATATGAGCAAGGCGACGTATCTACCACCCGTATTAATAGTTTCAAAAATTAATCTATCAACTATTTAGTCTGGCCATACTGTTACAATTAAAAATAAACAAAATATTACATTTGAATTTGGAATCTGTAATTTTTATATGATTGCACATTGAGTTTTCTCATTTTGGCGACAATACATTATACAATATTTTGCGATATTAAAATTGAGTGGGGTGATAAAGAGAACCGAATCGCTGTAATTGCATTACACAATGTAGGTATGGAGCCAAATGCAATTTTTAAAACTCTCCATACGCTTGGTATTAGTAAAATGTTTGTGTACCGGGCTATTAATAGGTGCAATGAGACCTCCTCTGTTTGTGACAGAAAAAGATCTGGCCGTCCACGAAGTGTTCGTACGAAAAAGGTGGTCAAAGCAGTAAGGGAAAGAATTCAAAGAAATCCTGTCCGAAAGTAAAAGATTTTATCTCGGGAGATGAAGATAGCACCTAGAACCATGTCGCGTATTTTAAAAGATGACTTAGGACTTGCAGCCTATAAAAGACGTACTGGTCATTTCTTAACTGATAATTTAAAAGAGAATAGGGTGGTAAAATCGAAACAACTACTGAAGCGGTACGCAAAGGGAGGTCATAGAATTTTTTTGTTTATGGATGAGAAATTTTTTACAATTGAGCAACATTTTAACAAACAGAATGACCGTATTTATGCTCAAAGCTCTAAGGAAGCTTCCCAATTAGTCGACAGAGTGCAACGTGGGCACTATCCGACTTCAGTCATGGTTTGGTGGGGTATTAGCTATGAAGGAGTGACTGAGCCATACTTTTGTGAAAAAGGTATCAAAACATCGGCACAAGTGTATCAAGATACCATTCCCATTCTAAAAGAAAACCATAGTGATTTTCACTATCATCTTTTTTGATATCATCACAAACACAAACACCCGCCAAGGTTTTCAGCAATTTCTCGAACACACTATAGATATACCATTAATTAATAAGTTAAGTTACTTCAGTGCCGTGACGACATTCCGCGTCACAGTGGCGACTCTTCAATGACAATGACGCATTCAATTGTGAAAGGTCATGTTTACTCACAGAAAATAAACTTTTCCTCAGAAATAAATATGCATTACTCATATTGTGGCGGTCGCTATCATACAACACACAATATTTGACAGTGCCTGAATCTCGCTTATACGAAGTTTTCAAGAAAAGCTTGCATATACAATATACAATTTCAATATACAATTGTATACAATTTTCTAATAAAAACATTCGGACCGTCGGTCTACTGAGCAATTTCAACCGCTCGGTTGAAGATCTTCCCTTTTTCGTATACCTTCAAACATATATACAGTCAAACCTGGATAAGCGAGAATTCAAGGGAGCACAATCTCATTCTCGCTTATAGAGGTTTCTCACTAACCCGAGTTTCTCGCTAATGCTCCCTCTGAATTTCATTTCGCGATTTTCCGGATTCAAACGCATTCACTATTTTAAGTTTATCACTTAATGACAGTACTTTAATTTTCCGTTTTGACATGATGCAGAACAGAACTTTCCTTCGCAATTGATTAACGATAAACTGAGTAAGGCCGACAAACAGGACGGTACACAGGCACACGTGTCCAGTCGAAAAGAATGCGATAAAATAACAATTTTATTTAGTTCCACGAAATAGAATAGGTTCAATATTGACGAGAAAAAAATACAAAAACAATGGTAGGAAGTTCCACGAAAGTTAAGAATGAGTCATAAAATAGCAGATGTTAAATTTGTAATTTGTTTTGTCATTTGTTCCTCCTAAATAATATAAATAAATAAAGCTCGACTGTCGCTTATAGAGGTATAGATAAGTAGCACTCTCACTTACGGAGGTCCATGAGGGAAAAATGACTCTCTCTTACACAGGTTTCTGTTTCTCGCTAATAGAGGTTTTGGGAGCTTAAAATGACGGGTCCTGGCTATTACTCTCACTTATAGAGTTTTCTCACTTATCCAGTTCTCGCTTATCCAGGTTTGACTGTATATAATAATAGGTACTTCAGAGGTGATCATAGAACATATAGTAAGTCCGCGTGGGTAGTTTGCAAATACTTTATTTCTGACACGAAGCAGACGTCCGTACCGGTTTGAAGGTTCTGCCATAGTCGTTACATTTTATTTTATTTATTAGCACGCTTTTATTAGCTCGATATGTAAGTATTTTTGTAACGGAATCTTTAAGCGTTATTATCACCGACTTCACGACGTGCGACTAAACTAAAAATTTCCACACGCATCTAGACAATACAATGATTTTATAACTCTGGTCTGATATCGTGACGCGTATCAACAATATAAAAAGAAAGGTGAAATTAATTTGGTTTTCTATTTAAGCCTTTTTTTATTGCCCTTGTAGGCAGACGGCCCACCTGATGGTGAGTGGTTACCGTCGCCCATCAGCAATGCCAGGGGCAGAGCCAAGCCGCTGCCTACCGCAAAACTACCGCTGTTTTATTAAAGCTACATTTATTGTTTGAGGGTAGGAAAGAGCTACAACATTACATATAAGTACAGGACTTTTTGGCGGGAACGCGACGAGTGAAGTTGTGTGATTTGTTTTATTTTGTCTATTTGGTGTTTCTTCAGGTTTAAATGTGTAATAATGGTGGTTTATTAACTGTTTAATATCTGTGAAAGTGCACAAATGTGGGAAAATGAAACAAAGCCGCTGGACGTCATATCTCGGGATTCTCCAAAAAGTCCAACGAAAAAGTCTTAGTAAATGACCACCATTTTACTGAGATTATATTATTATTTCATCCCATATCATCTCATCTCATTTCATTTGATTTCATCCCAGTTGATTAATGTCTCAAATTGATCATCTTCATTTCATTTCATCATTTTTCATAAAAATAAGAGTATAAATTAAAATAAGACATGACTTAAAGGTCTTAGTTACCAGGTCATAAAATACCTATAAAAAAACATATAAGTACAAATGCAATCACAAATTTTAAAAGGCAATATTGCAGCCCCTTTCATCATCATCATGATCATCGCTAGCCCACAGTCGTCAACTTTTTTTTCGCCTACCTATTCGTTGGTGTCCAGGCGGCTGGCCGATCTTTCGGCTGGTCGTAGGACCGTCGAGGTCTACCGCCTGGTTCTTGTGGATTGGGTGAATCGTGACAGAGGATGCCTCACTTTCTGCAACGAGTCGTGGAAGGCGATGCTCAACTTCTGCGAGTGCACCATCTCGCAGAAGGAACCGGCGGGGAGCGTGAGTGGGGGCCAGGGAGGCGGATATCGCCCAAGCGCTGGCTCTCTAAGTGTTTCGGGTCCCCCTCACATGTCAGTCTAGGGACCGGCGAAGGAGGCTTAAGAAGACGACGTGCAAGCTGCTCTGCACGCGTTTTACGCAAGAGCATCCGGGTGATGGAAGGCAGGCTATCCTCGACCCACGCTCCTTCTGACCCAGTGGGGTATTCCGTATGATAACCCACTCTATCCGGCGTCATCTACGTGGGCTTCGGATAACCTGCCGACCGAGAGGGCTGGTGGTCGTGCCGGTCCGGCGTCCCGAGGGGGAAGGGGATGGGAGAGATGTACTCTGCACTAAGCACTTTACTTTCCTCCCTTTTCCTTTTTATGAGTTCCATCTCATGCGAGGTTCGGACGTGGGTTGTTGAGCGACAAGAAGTTTTAGTCAGTTCGAGTCCGACATGCCCCGCCCTCCATTCTCAGTGGAGGGCGGAAGCCTGGCGATTTCCTCCTGACAAAAAGAACCCTATTCGCTGGTAGCCTAGGGACTACATCGGCTACGCGCGGACGGGTAGGTGAGCTCACGGGCTCAATCTCAGAGAATTTGCTAACACTAGCCCTAGCAAAAGCAGTACTTCGCAGAATCTACCACCGGGTTGGAATCGCGACCCACGGAGAAGATCCGGCGAGAAACTCAAGTGGCCTTCAATAACGATATCAATACTTTAAACGCGAGAAATCCGTATCGTAGAATCGTTCCAATAATCTTAATGTTTCATATTTATTCTTGTTTCCAATCATTGTATATTTTGCACTTACTCGTACTAGCAAATTACATGCAATATCGTAATGATAATCATAAATTTTAATAACGTGCCGTATAAATATTATAATTTGTCTTTAAATGGAGTTCGACTTTTCGATTTCGTTCGATTTTAACCTAGACATTTCAGTTGTAATATACATTCACTTCAGACAGAGCTCAGGTCAAGATAATTGTATATTAAACTGTACCACATTTATTTTATAGAATACACTGATTGTTATAACGTTGAAAACTGGACTTATAATGACTAATGTAATTACATAAAAATTGTACTGTTCAAATTGTACGGTGTCCTATGAACACGCACGGGTAGGTAGCACCAATCTGCCATTTCTGCCGGGTTTTTTTTATTGCTTTTGTAGGCAGACGAGCGTACGGCCCACCTGATGGTAAGTGGTTACCGTCGCCCATGAACTTCAGCAATGTCAGGAGCAGAGCCAAGCCGCTGCCTACTGCTTAATACTCTCCACAAGCCTCGTTTGAAGAAGGACATGTCATAGCGGTCGGGAAACACCGTGGGGAGCTCATTCCATAGCCGGATGGCAGGTACGTGGCAAAAAAGACCTCTGGAAACGCACTGTGGATGACCGCAGTGGCTCCAGGTAGTATGGATGAACTCTACTCCGTTGGCCGGCGGTGCGATGGTAAAAACGAGATGTTGGTATCATCTCAAACAATTCCTCAGAGCACTCCCCATGGAACATGCGGTACAAAATACAGAGGGAACCGAAATCCCTCCGCAGGTTTGAAGGGTGGAGCAGTTGTTATTTTATTCATTTCAGATTTGGACCCAATTTTTCTGAGCCAGTGTCGGCATTTACTTAATGATGTCTATGAGCTCCAGATGGGCAGCGAGCTAGTTCACCTGTCTTAGAAATAAATAAAAAATGTGTCGGAAACATTATTTATTGGCCAAACCGAGCATTATAGAAGTATATATAATTTTTTTTATTACTTAGATGTGTGGACGAGCTCACAGACCACCTGGTGTTAAGTGGTTACTGGAGCCCATAGACATCTACGACGTAAACGCGCCACCCACCTTGAGATATAAGTTCTAAGATCTCAAGTATAGTTACAGCGGCTGCTCCACCCTTCAAACCGAAACGCATTACTGCTTCACGGCAGAAATAAGCATGAAATATAAAAATATTTTTAGTAGGCAGACCTAATAATTCGGAAACCGCAATCTATGCAGAATATAATAGGGCCCCGGTTCAGTCGAAAGATAATTTTTTATTCCTTTTCATTACGGTTAGTGAATTTCAGATTTGCAATGAACTTTGGATTACATCAGTAGAATGTTCGAAGTTATTTTGTATCGGTTTCAACATTACCGCTTAAAGTTGAAATCGTGAAGTAAACCAAACACTAACCAAAACAAGACTTTACTTTAAAATAAATTATCGAAATTCGATAAAGTAATTAATTCATTACAAAAATCATTAGCTGTAAAATTAATATAATTTGTATACATAATAACAAAGGCCGTGCTTGAAACATGACAGATCATTCACCTTAACATCAATTTCCCTTCCTTGTGTGTTAGTTAACTTTTCTATTCTATTCTATTAGATTATTGGTTTATTTTTTCTTTCTTTCCCTACTTATTGGCTGGTAGCCTGAAGGACTATTTCAGCTTTACGCGAACGGGATTTTCCTTTTAAACATAAGAAGAAGTGCGGGTTTGTCAATAAACTATTGTTCTTGCCTGTGTACCTTAATTGATGGGATACCCTATGTATTAATTATGTCACTAATAGAAAACTATTGTTCTTGTATATATACGCTAATTGGTAGGTTATCCGATGTATTTTTTTTTATTGCCCGTGTAGGCAGACGAGCAAACGGCCCACCTGATGGTGAGTGGTTGCCGTCGCCCATGGACTCCAGGAATGCCAGGGGCAGAACCAAGCCGCTGCCTACCTTTCAATACTCTCACAAGCCTCTTTTGAAGAAGAACATGTCATAGCGCTCGGGAAACACTGTGGAGGGGAGCTCATTCCATAGCCGGATGGTACGTTGCAAATTAAGACACTGATGAAGACGCCCATTTGTGAATTAGCCCTGGCCACCACCACGTTCCTGTCTGCATCTTTCAAATTGACAATAGCGTATTCTAGTTCGTAAAAAGTAAAATGTTGTTTTTCCAAAGTTATTTCAACAAATTAAATTTTGACCTAATTTCTCATAAATGTTCATACTATTATAAATTATATTAGATACTGTTTTCTACTAGGGCTCTTGGATTGCTTCACATAACGCCCGAACGACTCGTGGAGAAGGTGGTTCAGTTATTCCAGCATTGAATATTTAGGACCCTGACTTTTTATTTATTATAGTCTATCCTTGAATAACGGATTGATTTTGTATAATGTTTTATCATTATGCTGAAATCAACGTAGAGAGAAGATGCACGTGACTGGGAGATGTATGAAAACGGTAGTGCAAGGTAGAGGGGGAAGAGGTCAAACGAAGAAGACATGGATGGAATGTGTGAGTGACGCTATGAGAGAAAGGAGTGAGTGTTGAGATAACGGTGATAGAAGAGAATGGAATAGAAAAATTCGCTGTGCCGACCCCACCTAGTGGAATAAGGTGGAGAAAAAGAAGAAGAGTGTTAGTTAATTTTGCTCTCTATGGAGGTCATAAATTATTTTCGATAGCTTAGAATAAATTATGAAGTCGTCGAATTAAGCATTAAAAAAAACGGTCATAATTTTTTTTTGGATAATTTATAACTACCAAACAAATTCTCCTTGAAATGAAAATTAATATAATATATGACCTGTCACTTCACATTATCTTTTTAAGAATAATATTTTCGCTTTCGTAAACATAATATCACGGAATTTCATCGGAGTCGCGACGACCTTTGACCCTCGCGTCAGCGCGTCAAGTAAATTTCATTTTGTGTTCACGTTATTGTTTTTATTCTCACGACTCCGAACCTTAACCTCGATGCACGGGTGAATTAGCTAATGGAGTTCCGCATATAAAATCAGTAATTTCTTATATGCATTTCGGTGATGCTAGTGAAACTTAGATTCTATGTGGATCACCAGTTTAGTCCAGTGATATGTCCCTGGGTACAATCGATCGAGCTTGATTCTTTTCCCAATCAAATCAAATCAATTTTTTTTTATTCAACATAAATGAAAGTACATAGTTGTTGAACGTCAAAAGGAACTACCGCCAATGCACAAAAACCTTGGTCCTGAGAAGAACTGGCAAGAAACTCAGCGGGCATATATTTTTTTTTAAATATTAAATTTTTTTAAATATTCATTTTTACAAGAGGTATTATAATGTAACAATTATTACAATATTGAAATGCCCGGAGCGAGCAACGAGGGTGTTTCACCACAATTACCATTATTCTATATTACCCCTTCGAAAAGCGTTGAACACCTTACGATTTCTTATTTAGGTTTTTTTTTTTTTTTTGTTGCTTAGGTGGGTGGACGAGCTCACAGCCCACCTGATGTTAAGTGGTTACTGGAGCCCATAGACATCTACAACGTAAATGCGCCACCCACCTTGAGATATAAGTTCTAAGGTCTCAAGTAAGTTACAACGGCTGCCCCACCCTTCAAACTGAAACGCGTTACTACTTCACGGCAGAAATAGGCAGGGCGGTGGCACCCACCCGCGCGGACTCACAAGAGGTCCTACCACCAGTAGTGCATTTAAGAATTTATTTGAAGCACATATTATTGTGTTGTAGGTACAATGATAAAATATGTGAATACGACTCGGATAACAAAACGTATACTACGAATATGAACAAAAATAAACTACACAGTAAGATTCGAGCTAGATACTCACGATTAGATCCAGTGCCATTCGGTCGAGGTCAATGAATCAATTACAAGAATCACAAATCTGCTGTGGAGTAAGTATTGTCTCATTGCGCAGTGCGTTCACCTCTATAGTAATCGATAGACATTTGTTATGAAGCGTCCTAAGTGTCTGCATTTTATTTAAATGTCGCATCCCCGAAGTTGTTACTCCGAATAATCAAAATTACATTCGAAATTTTGTAAATTATAAAATCGAATTTAAGCCGCCCAACTAATTTTCGGCCGGCCACCTACGAGATGGACCGACGCCCTGGTAAGAACCGCCGGGTCACGTTGGATGCAGGTGGCAACGGACCGGCCGCACTGGAATTCACTTGGAGAGGCCTATGTTCAGCAGTGGACAATGGACAGGCTGAGATGATGATTATTATGATGAAACTAATTTTCATTATGTCTATGATTAGT
The DNA here is from genome assembly GCF_003987935.1 of Bombyx mandarina. Next base: position 9,354,231 of record NW_021011476.1, on the reverse strand, counting down.
ACGTGTTATATAACAAGGGCTGACAAATGTTTATGGTTCATATACTGGCGGTCTGTATACTATTTAGATCCAGACTATTATTACTGGTGGTACGACCTCTTGTGAGTCCGCGCGGGTAGGTACCACCACCCTGCCTATTTCTGCGCGTGAAGCAGTAATGCGTTTCGGTTTGAAGGGTGGGGGGCAGCCGTTGTAACTATACTGAGATCTCAGAACTTATATCTCAGCATGGGTGGCCCATTTATGTTGTAGATGTCTATGGGCTCCAGTAACCACTTAACACCAGACGGGCTGTGAGCTCGTCCGCCCATCTGAGCAATAAATAAAAAGTCTGCGTGAGTTAACAACACCAAGAAGATGACGTTCTCGCCAAAGTGTCTATGGACTCTTAAGTCTAGACGAGCCATCTACGTCGGTGAACAAAACAAATAAACATAATCCTTTTATCGTTTCAACATGTCGAGCAAGCGCACGACTCGCGCGTATAAATTAGCGCAACCTTACACGCAAATAAAATAAAACGATTTTAATGTTATTGAATAACCAACCTACAGCGTATCGTTTACATTTCAAAATGGCATAAAAAGATATCGTTATACGTATTAAACCATTAAACATTAAAGGGAATTAAGAAAGACAAAAAAAAAACGACTGGCGCCCGGTCTCGTTACGATTCTTTGCGATTACAATACTTGTTGTCCCTTTTATACTTACAATGCACCTTTAGAGTGAAGAACAACGCTTCTCAAACCTCTGTCAGGTATACGTGTTCTAAGAAACGGTGAATTTTTAATGACTACAAAACACGGGAGGGACAGGCTGAAGAAATCAACGTACAAATACAATGCTTAAAATTATTGTTAAACTTAAATAATTATTTAGAAACTTTTGCGGGTTTTGCCCGTCGTTGTCAAGTCGTTGAGAAATACTAGAACCATTTTTATTAATAAGTGGAATGAAACAACTTTTTATAGCTATTCTGGGACTCATAGGTAAGCTCGCAGGGACCTGAGTGAATGTGCTAACACTGGCCCTAGCAAAATCAATAATTCGCAGAATTTCCCACCGAATCGGAAGCGACCCACTTTGAAGATCCGCCGAGAAACTCAGTGNGTCGTTGTCAAGTCGTTGAGAAATACTAGAACCATTTTTATTAATAAGTGGAATGAAACAACTTTTTATAGCTATTCTGGGACTCATAGGTAAGCTCGCAGGGACCTGAGTGAATGTGCTAACACTGGCCCTAGCAAAATCAATAATTCGCAGAATTTCCCACCGAATCGGAAGCGACCCACTTTGAAGATCCGCCGAGTAACTCAGTGGGTAAAACGACTCTTAATAAAAGCTTCAGAAACACGAATTTATTATTTCATATTCTCCTTATTTAATTCGTAGTAACAAATTTAATTTATGCTGTAAGGACTCGCGGACGGCTTCTTAAAGGTGAACACCGGTATTTATTTTTTCATTTCCATTGCCTCTGAGTTTACCGCTGGCGTTTAGCGTCGGGTCGTGAATCCGAAATATTCAAACTATTTCAAACTATAAAAAGCACGGCGTATAACACTATTTAGTTTACTAGAACAGCTGATGGTGACAGGAAAGGTAGATGGCAAACGTCCCAGAGGACGCAGTCCCACGAGATGGTCGGACCAAATACGATCTTCTTTAAACATCAACTTCCACAATGCCCTTCATGAAGCTAAGAATCGCAGCAGACGGAGGGAAATCGTACGGGAGAAACTGATGCAGCGCGGGAGTCACGACCCTCAGTAATGAGGAAAACGACGCGAGGAGGTGGATAACACTATTTTATCAGTATATGTTTCAAAATGATTGTAAATTACAAAACTGTACGTCGGGTACGACACTCGGTCTACCCATATGTAGTGATGCTACTAAGCTAAGGTTCAATAAACTCTTTTTTTCTGAACACTCATTAATATCATACCTATAATGTTCATAAATCAGATGTTTTTTTTTTCCATTTGATACTATTACATTTACTTAATTTTAAATCAGTGATTTCGAAAATCCTCAATTTTAACTTGCACCAAAGTTGCAAAATGAGTAAAAGCAAAGTTGCAAACAATATATCTAGTAATATCTACACGTACCTGTACGCGAGATTGCGGTTGGTAAGTTATCGTGAGCTCGACCGTATTAATGTAAGTGCATTCTGTGGTTCTGCGGTTTACTTCAAACCGTTAGACTTACAGAGCTTTTTTGATACGTAAAACATGAAATCTTTTCCGCCATCAGTCCGTGGAAGCAATGTTCAAAGAGAATCCCCATTTAAAATATATTTTATACTGTACTGTATGATAGATGTGCACACTGCCCTTCCGGGGTTAGATGTAAGCCTATAGATATCACGAGATGACTACAGTCACTCACATTGACTTCTTCTTCTTCTTCTCAATCATGTCACTCTTGACAGAGTGGTCGTGATCGTCAATTAGTGTTAGAAGGGGCAGTCTTGATGCGACTCACGATGACCCGCCATTTCTCCCTGCTCGAGGCCCTCACCTTGACACATGAGGTCAAAGTCTAAGTTGTATTTTGTAACCTCCTCCTCCTTGCTCCTTGCGTCGTTCTCCTCATTCCTAAGAGTCGTGACTCCCCCGCTGTATCAATCTCTCTTGTACGATTGTTCACGATCTGTTGCAATCTTTGGGCTCGTGGAGGGCATCGTGGGGCTTAATATTCAGACGAGACCGAATCTGGTCCGACCATCTCGTGGGACTGCGTCCTCTGCGACATTTGCCCTCTAATTTGGCGGTCACCATCAGCTGCTCAAGATTGTGACCCTCGTTTCGAGCAATGTGTCCAAAGAAGTCCAATACTCTACTGCATATTGTGGATAGTCTAGTTTTAACATTAAGCTCGTTTAGTATTGACACATTGGTGCGAAAGGTAGTCCATGTATTTTGTAACAGCACTCTTCAAACTTTCACTCTTCCGAAAGAAATAGCATGACGCAGATAGACGATTTACGTAAAACACGACAAAAAGCAAACGTCATGTCGTACGATTTTCCATAATTCACTTGAACTCGAATACTTAAGGAAAATATAATTTTTGATTCGGCATGATTAAAATTTCATACGTCACATTTCTGTGAAATGTTAGATAATCACTACGGTTACATTCGGGTGGTGCAATAACACCTTGCAACAAGATACAATGCAGCTAAAAGCGCTGAGCATATAGATATTGAATACCTCATCGCGTTGATTGAAACAGAACACGCAATAGGAACCGGGATTGTATTTGAAAATTTTCTTTAATGGTGGATGGGCAGTTAAAATGTTTCAATATATGTATTAATTTTCAATAGTTCTCATATTAACAAAGGGCCATAATTGAAGGTGAAATTGAACAAGGTCGGTGGCTTGGGTTTTGCCGGTTCTTTTTAGGACGAAGAACTCGGCGAGCGAACTAACCCATAGCCTGTTGAGTTCCTCAGTGGCTCGCGATCACGATCCAGCGGTAATATCTGCGAAGCACTGCTCTTGCTAGGGCTAGTGTTAGCAAATTCTTAAGGTTGAGTATCGTGAACTCACCCAACCTGTTAGGGCGTAGTTGGAGTAGGTCTTTAGATTACCAGGGAATAACGAAAAAACTCGGATATTTTTTGTCGCGATTGTTCCCTTTGTAAAAAGCAACAAAATCATCAATTTCGATTATAATGCGAGTGGCAGACCAAAGGAAGATGGCTCGCATGGTTGGGGTATTTGGCGTGTAGTCCGCAAACTATGTCAGCTTAGACCTTAGTTATGCAAACTATGCAAAGCTAAGTCGTGAGAGAGATTCAACCAGATTACAAGCAACATCGGTATTACCTACATATTTGACTTAAGTTTTGAGGAAAGTGTGCGAAGTCTTTAACGAAACCCGTGTAAAAGTATTTGGCAATCACCCTAACATAATTATCTTACGTTCGTTCGATAAGGCTGTATTTCATAATTTTTATTGCCGCACCAAGTGCAATGCAACGATGAAAATAATGGCACAACTAATAAACCCGAAAGTGCAATTGAAATCAAACAAATCTTAAGTGCTTGTATTGAACCGATTAGGATTAGAGTACCAGATAAAGAGATATGTTTTAGGGGATTTTTATGATATACAAGCAATGGATGATCACTATGATATTGTGACCTCTATCTCGTATGAAATGACTTAAATCATGATCGTAAGTGATGTGAGACCAAATGGTATCGCCTCGCCATACCAAAAGTTATTTTATTAAGAAGCTGACTTGTATATTTGGATGGTTAAGCTGATTTTTCAACAACCCCTTATGGACAAGTTGCGGGAAAAGAACCCTCAAAATATATATTGATTGGGTGGCTGTTTAAGTGCGCTTCCAAGTTGAACAGAGTTCTTATTGCTTTAAAGCCAGATTAGCATACAGACCATCCGATGGTGAATGGCCATCGTCTAATAAGCATCGTAAACGCCAGAGACCAGACCAAGCCAACGTTATTCTATGACACAGCTAGAGACAGATAGACAGATAAACGTTGAATTTGAAAAAGCACTAATGCCACAAACAAAACTAATTGCAGAAAGTAGCCCTTTTTAGTTTCTGTGGTCCCAGCTTTTCCTAATATGACACATATGTATATAGACTATTAGAATTGTAATAATGAAACAATAATTATTATTTTTTTGAAACGGTGGTTGCGTCAAAGGATCTTTAGAAATAAAAACCCAAGAAACTTATGAGTATACTCAATGTGCTCAACACAGTGTACCAATAACGAAAGATGCAACTATCACACAATTCACACTCGATTACATGAATAGCATTTCATTTCACCGCACAGAAATAAGAAGAATCAACTTCACATAGGTACAAAATGTACCTTCGTTTTCCTACCTGCCTTTGTATGACTATTTCTACGAAACAAATGAATGCTTCGCAGCTTCAATAGACAAGACTTAACCCACAGACACAGCCCACTGAGTTTCTCGCCGGATCTTCTCAGTGGTTCGCTTTTCCGATCCGGTGGTAGATTCTGCGAAGCACTGCTCTTGCTAGGGTTAGTATTAGCAACGTCATCAGGTTTGAGCCCATTTAACTCACCTACTTCTTAGGTTACGCTGACATAGCCTCTCAAGGCTATCGGATTAGACAGGAAAAAAAAACAAAAAAAAACAAGAGGATTACACATATCTGTGTATTGTGTGATTTCATATTATTTTATGTGATGCAATAAAGTAGACTTTTGCAATATATTTTGCAATGTTACTCTGTTTTTAATACGCTTTTATTAGTTTCATACGTATTAGTATGTAACGGAATCTTTGAACATAATTTTGACCCCCTTCAAAACGTCGGATTAACTCGAAATTTGGCATACTTATTAAGGACCGATGACAATTCTATATTTTAAACAGTTTGATCCGTTATCTTCACTAGGATAATCAGGATTAGCGATCTTTTGTTTTCCTGAGACCCGGTATGCATGGTATCAATACTTATAAATATTTTATGAACAGATATGAGTAGAAGGGTTTGATAATATCCTGAAAAGAACCCCAAGCTTTTTTTACAATAAAATCGTTTTTTCTTACACTATTTTTAAAACAAATTTACTAAAAATTTTTTGTTTTTTTTTAAACTATTTTTTGTGTGTGGTTAAACACTTCTGCCAATGTATTCTGGCTAAACACAACAACTGACCCTGTTAACAACTTAGCACCTAGAGTAGGTATCATGAGCTCGTTCGCTTGTACCGAACAATAATAAAACCCAAAAAAATAGTTAATCTCATAACGCAATTTCACAGGTTTCCATGTCGTGCGCGACATGTTACGCAAACTGCCTCAGCGCACGCACGTTGTGCAACGTACTTAATCGTTACCCAAGTTTATTGCTATTAGCGGTAAATCTTGATAGAGATTGATCGGTGCTTAAAAAAAGGTAATTGACTTCGCTTCGTACTTTGTTCGCGGGGTCCTATTTCGGTTTCGTATTCCACGAATCTCATTTGAAAATAAAACATTAATGTTTTATGTTTTTTTCACTTCCCAATTGCGTTATCCACACACCGTGTTCCGAACTCATATTAATCTATACTAATATATAAATCTACAGTGGTTTTAACGGATGTTCCGTTATAACTACTGAACCATGCATCCGATTGACTTGAAACTTGGTATCCATCTAGAAAATACATGTACTTAATGGATAGGCTAATATTTATATGAGTGTTGGACTCCATACACCAGTTGCGGGGGTGTTAATGATGAGAATGTTTGTGGGGGTGAGAAATAATAATGTTAATTTTAAATGCCCAGCAAAGCGGTCGGGTACAGCTAGTGTCTAATAAATATGTTATAATAAGATTCATTTATTTAATTTGCCGATGTGGATAAACATACACTGAATTCCTGCATTTTTTTCATTTAGTATAATTAGCAGAAAATTTCGAACTTCAACTGGTGATATTATATGACGTGTTAAGTTTGCAAAACTTCGTGTTCTTTTATTAAAATCAATTTAAAAACCTGTCTCAATAGGTCAAGACGGGTCGCTATTGCTACGGAACAACGCAAAGAAATTACCGAGTGTCATATCTTTCATTGTATTTCTTCACAACGCATTAAGTTAGAGTATGCTGCTCTTAAAATCACAGATTCGCATAAGGAAAAACTGACCAAATTTATTTGTATTTAGATTTAGTATTTTTTTTTTCCTCTCTAAGCACCTGTCATTTTTGTAAACAGTTTGACATTGGCAAAATCAATGCCAAAGGCGTTGGAGCCAAATACTTTATAAAAAAAAGTTAAAGTATACATAATCAATTGAACGTTCTAGCGTCAATTTATAAATTTTTCATGTGTTGTAGATGTCGAAAAATCTAGAAGAAAACATGCACGCCTTAATTATTTGATCTCGTATACTAAGAGGTTAGAGTCACAAATAAAATATCACATTTTAAGCTGATTGATTCTGAACATATCAAAAAAGATAGATGTGAAAAAACAAAATTTCAGGATACACCCACAAAAATGCAATGTTGAAGATTTTATAACGCTTTTGTTATCTTCCCATAACTAAATGTAGGTAGCTTAAGGAAGTATTTTAAAAATGCGCGGACGGGTGGGTGAGCTCACGGGGCTAGTCATAGCAAAGGCAGTTCTCTGCTGATTCCACCTGCAGATCGAAATCGCGACCCACTGAGAAGATCCGACGAGAAACTCAGTGGGTTAATGACGATCCGAAAGTTCGGATGTCAGAAGTGTTGTTTGGATTTTGTAAATATGCTAAGTACATCTTGATAAAGCTCTTATCTTTTTATAAGTTAATATATACTATAAGCTACAGCTAAAATCTTATTGTTTTTCTAAAATTCTTATAAATTTACTTTCGGCATTTTAACATCTTGTGATATTTAATAACGTGTATATTATTTATTGAAAAAAAATTATACGGGTATTAGCATCAGAAATTAAAATACTTGACAAATTAAACATTAATATTTCGCCGATATTATTAATCGCGCTACGCTAAATTATGTCGTACGATAATATCGAACGTTTCAGAATAACGTCTCCAGTTAATAACGCATACCAAAGGGAATAAGGTGTCAGTGAGGTTATTAGACATCAACATTCTATCTTTGTTGAGTTTCGTAATAAGCATATGTATACGTATTAACGGTACGTTTTACCTCAATTGCTTTTCAATGGTTGCTGCTAAGAAGATTCATTAAATTAAAATTATCTTTCCATGCATTAATAATGTGTTTTGGACAGAGAAAACTATTTGTTTATATTATACGCATTTCTGTTTTGAAGTAGGTACTGTTCTAATCAACTTTATTCATTTATTTCAACTTCATGTTGTCATAGCAAACTTTTTTAATTATGGTCTCTAGACCTGAAATAGTTGCCTACAATTTTATTAGTATTTAAATTGCAGCAAGTGAATATAGACACACACGACGATACATCTGATCTATCATACGACAGTCATCACAATCGCCCTCCATAGCCTCCAGCCCTAATACATCAATCGATTTGTTATTGCCCTTGTAGACAGAAGAGCATACGGTCGGATGGGGAGTAGTTACCCTCATGAACGTCAGCAATTCCCGAGGCAGAGGCGAGCGCTTGCCTACCGTGAAAGACTCATCACAAGTCTCGTTAAGCTCTCGTAATGTGGGAGGGTTATTCCTGTAAATCGGATCGCATGAATGCTTTTTTTACTGGAACTACTTTTTTACTGGTGGTAGGACCTCTTATGAGTCCGCACGGGTAGGTACCACCACCCTGCCTATTTCTGCCGTGAAGCAGTAATGCGTTTCGGTTTGAAGGGCGGGGCAGCCGTTGTAACTATACTTGAGACATTAGAATTTATATCTCAAGGTGGGTAGCGCATTTACGTCGTAGATGTCTATGGGCTCCAGTAACCACTTAACACCAGGTGGGCTGTGACCTCGTCCAGCTATCTAAGCAACAAACAAAAAAACTTCGCGACATAACAGGCCAAATCGTGGTACCTACGAATGTAGACTTAGAATACACCCGAAAACCAATGATTACGCGAATTTCACGTTAAAGATAAAAATCAAAGTGAAGTTTACAGTGTGTTCACTACAAGCACCGGTCACCGTCCTCATCGAACCCGTCGCTTGCGACGAAGGGCTCGACGAGCGAATTAACCCACAGAGACAGCCCACTGAGTTTCTCGCCTGATCTTCTCAGTGGGTCGCGTTTCTGACCCGGTGGTAGATTCTGCGAAGCACTGCTCTTGCTAGGGTCAGTGTTAGCAACTCTCCTGAGCCCCGTGAGCTCACCTACACACGCTAGGGTAAGCTGAAATAGCCTCTCAAGGCTATCAGCATAGGTAGGAGAACAAAAAACAGTGTGTTTAGGGCGAGAATTTGTATGGAGTTAGTACGTTTACCTACGTTTGGCGCTAGGGGCGCTGTTCCAACTGCAAAAAAATGTGAGCTAACTTTTACGCTATCGAGAACGTTAAAAAACTCGCACTATGAGCACACAGGTACCTATTATTTTTAATATACACCATCTAACAAAAGGCTGAATGTATTGTCAGTATAACAATGGCACTATTTGTTTACAGTCTGGCAACCCGCCGTCGCGTATCCTGTGTTACCATTTTTGAACCACAAACACGAAAAATGGAAAAAAAGGTCCGCTTTTTTGTGACATGAAAATAAAAATCTCTGCAGTCTAGTCGCCCGAATGAACTTTATTTTTTATTTATTTTATATCTCAGCCATATTTCATTCCGTTCCTCTAAAATTGTTTGGTTTATTATTATGATACTGCGAAGTAATTTAAATTATATTAATTAATAAGTGTTTACAAACCCTGTTAATTAGCTTTTAACATTTTCATTATACATATTTTATTTCTCTATTGAAAAAAAAACAAATAAAGGTCACACAAGCCTACCAGATATTAAGTAGTTATCAAACATCAAAACACGAACATTCGCTGTATTCACCCTTGGACACGAGTTCGAAGCCTCAAAGTGTTATCTGCCAATCCCACAACGAATTACCTGTAAATGTATGGCCATCCCTATCCTAAGCATTGCTACAAAATTGATAATTACTCGCAAAATTGGAACCCCCATATAGTCGTATCAATCGATACAAGTACAGCCAAGTATCTTAAACATCAGGCCACGACGAATTCATATCGGCAGACATTTTTTACGACCTACCAACGATATAATAATAGTATTATAGTTTTATAGTGTAAGTTGATGTATAAAATAATATATGCTTATTGTGTTGCTTTTGTTTTTTTGTAATTTAAATTTGAAATTTTCTCTTCGCTGTTCACTTTCTACTTATATGTGATTTTGATTGTGGAAACATATTTGGTTATTGTTTTAGCTATATTTTTTAAAATATTATATGTTTGTATTGTAGTGTTTGTTTCCCAAATAAATAAATAATGTGCTATATTCGAATTATATAAACATTGCATTATGTTATTAGTGAAAAATTCTTACTTACCTGTAGAAGCCACATAAACACGGTCATGTTAGTTCAACAAAGTAACAGATACAAAGATTTTCAGAAGATCGAACGATAAAACCAGAACAAATATTGTACAAGTCGTCAATCGATTTCAATCGCTATCGCAGACGGCAATGGCTGTTGATAGGGCACAGCAGATTCTTTGCAAAACGAACCCTCCACTTACTCAGGAGCCTTCGTTTCTAAATCATTTCTTATAGCCTTAAGAAGTTGCAACATACGGCCCAACGTACGATTGACAATGGTAATGTTCAGTGTGCTTAGTGCGAGTTTCTTAACGTTCTGGATAGCGTAAAAGTTAACCTAATTATGAATGAAGTTGGAACAGCGCCCCTAGCGGCAAACGTACGCAAGCGATCCCATTCCATACAAATATGAGCTAACTTTTACGCTATCGACAACGTTAAAAAACTCGCACTAAGCATGCTGGTTGGAAAGGCGAAACGAATAATTCTATCCCGGGAAAGGGAACTTACCTGCAAACGGCACGTCACAAACATATTCTTCGACGCAGTTATCAGTATTTCCGCTTCGATCGGTAGCACCACTGGCGACGGACGCTGCTGAGGCTGCTCTAAGTAGATTCATTTCGGTTTCAGTCTGACTGTCACGCAGCGTTGATCTTCTTTTGTACTCCTGTTGGTGATAATTCAAATCTCAACAACTTGATGTCACAACTCAAACTGAGAGCTTAAGTCATCGTGGCCGAAAGGATAAGACGTCCGGTGCATTCGTGTTAAGCGATGCGCCAGTGTTCGAATCCCGCAGGCGGGTACCAATTTTTCTGATGACGTACTCAGCAAATGTTCACGATTGACTTTCGCGGTGAAGGAATAACATCGTGTCATAAAAATCAAACCCGCAACATTACAATTTGCGTAATTACTGATGGTAGGACCTCTTGTGAGTCCGTGCGGGTTAGTACCCACCCTGCCTATTTCTGCCTTTGTAACTATACTTGAGACCTTAGAACTTATTTCTCAAGGTGGGTGGCGCATTTACGTTGTAGGTATCTATGGGCTCCAGTACCTAACCACTTAACACCAGGTGGGCTGTGAGCTCGTCCACATCTATAGCAATAAAAAAAGGATATTATTTAACATCATAATCGACACAAGCTCATATCACTCATTGCCAGTAGTAAGCAATTGAGCCATACGTGTTTTAGCCGATTCGACTCCAATGTTTAAGAAGAAGTCCAACGTAATCTTCTTGACCCAAAAGAAAAAAAAGTCGGTACCCAAGAGGGGATGATTAGAAATGTTGGCAACAAAATAAAACGTATACGTAACGTAACGTAAAACGTATGATGGCTTATTAACAAAAAGTGTCGGACATTAAAATGAAGTCGTTGGACGTAGCTCACTTTATCATACACTTCTGAGAATTACATCTGATTCAATCCATTTTCATTGTTCATTGGAAGTATCTGGCAATACGAAATGAAAATGAGGTTGGTAAGAAAATGGTAACTTTGAATGTGGAAGGATATAGAGGAAGGGGTAGACTTAAAAAGAAATGGATGGATTGCGTGAAAGACGATACGGGTAAGAGGGGAGTGAGCGAAGAAATGGTATATGATAGAAGAGTATGGAAGGAGAGAACATGTTGCGCTGACCCCAGGGCAGGCAGGGAGAAGGGCAGGATAATGATGATGATGATGATTGAAAGTATCTGGCAAATCTATGGAAACCTAAGTACGGAAACCTTAGAAAAGTGGTGGCATTCTCCAATTTATTAAAACCAATATTAGAATATTACTTATATAAGCAAATTTAAGGTACCGAACATGTTCACGTTGGACCTGATTATCCTGATATTTTGTATTATCAAGATGTAGTAGGTTTTTTGTGTGTTTTATAATAGGATGTTTTTGTACTGTCTTTTTTGTACACTTTGGTGTTCTTTAAAATTATATTTCGCCTTGATAGTAGAGTTTACTGAAAGAAAACACATGAACTAGTTTAACTCGCCTCTGTACATATATTTCTGCGTTCCAATGAAATAACTATTGATGAGCTTTGATGCATAAACTGGCATAAAGTATAAATCTCTGGATGATTGGACTCAATCACATAGCAACAACCAATCATGATATTGTAGGGATTTCTCTATTGTTGTCTGCAGAGGCCCATCTAACGATGAGTGGTCACTGATGCCTATGGACATCAGCAAAGTCAAGAAAATAGCTGTGGCACTGTTGCCAATTGGAGCTATTTTAACGAATCGTTTGAAGAAGAACATGTCACAGCGCTATGATGTGTGGTACACGGGACTTTACTTGACTTGGTAGTGAATATGATCCACATGCCTCTTCGCATGATTTTGAAGAAATACCAGTACTTTTTTTCCTACCTAAGCTGATGATCTTGAGAGACCATATTAGCGTCACCGGGCGATTAGGTGAGCTCACGGGGCTCAAGCCTGACGCTGTTGATAACTCGAGCCCTAGCAAAAGCCGTGCTTCGCAGAATCCAATTCCGGATCGGAAACGCGACCCACTGAGAAGATCCGGCGAGAAACTCTCTGTCTGTGTCTGTGGGTTAATTTACTCGCCGAGCCCTTCGTCGCAAGTGTCGGATTCGACGAGAACGATGATCTTGGGGTACCTAAAAGCACCGTTAGTGGATGAGGAGGATTCAAAATAACGTGTTTTGGGCAATACCCTTACTCAAAGGCATCAGTAGTGTTGGGTACAAAAACCGGATGCATACTGCTATTTATTTTACATACATCGAATACATATATACATTATTTATTGAATTACAACTTGCGCGAATGTTACTAATGAAAAATTTTCTGCCATTGTACTAGTCGTACAATCACGTTTCGTTTTGAAGCTGTTGTTGTTAGCGCAAAAAATAGTTATTTGTTGTTAAAAAAAGGTTTGTTTTCGTTTCGAGTGGTGATTTTGAGTCCCGAGCAAGCAAAGGATGCTAAGATTGATTCACGAGCGTAGCAAGTGATTCAAAGTTAGAATCCTGAGCGTAGTGAGGGACTCAACAGCACGAGATGCAAAAAGCTTTGCTCTCGTGTAGCACACATAGCTTTTCACCTCAGCAGTGAAAACACATATTACTTAGGAGAAATAGAAATGATCAGGAATAGATTGAAATAACTATTAAAAAAAAAAATTCATTTATTTTTACAAATATCTTGAAATTTTAGGGTATTACGCGTTTCCGAACGTGTTTTCTTTGAGGTCGAATTCCAAATCGAATTTCGAAGGGGTTTGTTTTTTTCACTCGCTTTTTTATATGCATGTGAAAGAGACAGGGCACAGTAAAATTCGAATGTTTCAAATTGATGGCTGAACAATGTCAATTCGTGGCACTGAAGATTAAAAAACTACTACTTTGACCCACGCTCGAATCAAAATCGCGTTTTGTTCACTGCTGTTTCGCAGCAAAAGCGGCAAGTTAAGCTGCTAAGGTAAAAATATATATTTACCAACCGCCTCTAAATAACCAGCACGGAATATTGCGTTTTAGTTTTCATCAGGCGACAGAACGAACGGCTTACTACAATTATCAATACTGCTTCAGGCGCTTTTGTCTATACTAATATTATAAAGAGGAAAGATTTGTTTGTTTGTTTGTTTCGAATAGGCTCCGAAACTACTGGACCGATTTGAAAAATTATTTTTCCATTAGAAGCCGACATTGTCCCTGATGAACATAGGCTACTTTTTTAAATTTTTTTTTATTATATTTTTTTGGTTTCATGTGTATTTTAATGTTTCCGAAGCGAAGCGAGGGCGGGTCGCTATAATAAATAAAAATGTTTGACAATTCATAAAAAAAAATATTGCCCTTGTAGGCAGACGAGCATACGGCCCACCTGATGCTGAGTAGTTACCTATGCTCATCGATGTCAGTAATACCTACCCAGGGGCAGGACCAACCCGCTGCTTACCGTTATATAACGTGCGTTATACCATTTTTATAGTTTTTTTATGGCTTAGATGGGTGGACCAGCTTACGGCCCACCTGGTGTTAAGTGGTTACTCGAGCCCATAGACATCTGCAAAGTAAATGCCGCCACCTACCTTGAGACAGAGTTGTAAGGTCTGTTGTACTTTTAATAATACAACGGCTGCCCCGCCCTTCAAACCGAAACGCATTACTGCTTCACGGCAGCAATAGGCAGGGTGGTGGTACATATTCGTGCGGACACACAAAACGTCCTACCACCAGTAATTACACAAAGTATAATTTTGCGGGTCTCATTTTTATTACACGATGTTATTCCTTCACCGTGGAAGTCAATCGTGAACATTTGTTGAGTACGTATTTCATTAGAAAAATTGGTACCCGCCTGCGGGATTCGAACACCGGTGCATCGCTACATACGAATGCACCGGACGTCCTATCCTTTAGGCCACGACGACTAGGCTCGACTCGCACTTCAAAGCAAAGAGCATTACTGCTTTGCGGCAAAACTATCCAGAGCGGTGGTACTTACCCGTGCGGACGCACAATACGTTCTATTAGCAGTTTATCACAATTAATTGTACCTAAACACAAAGCCAAATGTTATTGAAACATAAATCTACTTCATATACTACTGGTGGTAGGATCTCTTGCGAGTCCGCACGGGTAGGTACCACCACCTTCCCTATTTCTGCCATGAAGCACTAATGTTTTTACGTTTGAAGGTTGGGGCAGCCGTTGTTACTATACTGAGATCTTAGAACTTATATCTCAAGGTGGGTAGAGCATTTACGTTGTAGACGTCTATGGGCTCCAGTAACCACTTAACACCAGGTGGGCTGTGAGCTCGTCCACCCATCTAAACAATAAAAAAAAACATATATCTGAGAATACACAAAAGGTTGATCAAACACCTACATACTTGATTATGAAAAACTGATAAAATTTAACGCATTTTTTTTTAAAATTACTTACATTTATTTAAATGTGGACCAAGTAAATAACGAGATATCTTGTGCAAAACCTTAAATATGCTTCAATGAAATGTGAAGAATCTCACGTGACGGTATTCAAATTATGTATTGTTTATTTTGGTAGATTTGTTTGTTTGTCCGATCGAGATCAAACTGTACAATTGATCCCCTTCAGAGAAGTTTGCTGGCGTATCACCAAAAACGTATAGTAGTCGGGGCGCCAGTCGTTTTCACAAATGGGCTTGTTACATTTTAACGATTAGAAATAAGACCAGATTTACTGTTTACAAAATTATCTATTTTAGGAGTCTGTGTGTACTTTTTTGTGTATATTTGTTTTATATTAATAAATTGGATAAAAATAGATTTTTTATTGTTTAATTTTCATACTTCCGATTTCGAAATATTGTTAGCTCCTGATGCCGACGTATTTACATTAAAATATTAGCATAATGAAATAATAAAAATGGTACCATTTTCTACTGTATACTTCTGTTTATCAACGTGTTTTCTTTTTTTTAAGCTATTCAAGAGCTTTACTTTTTTGATATAGTCAAGATTTTTACAAAAAACAAGACAAAAGAGTCATGTAATATTTTATATTAATTTTTTTGTATACTTTTTATTGATTATTTGTAATATTGTTGAGCTATCAATGAAGAAATTTTTAAAATCTCAGTTTTATATTCTATGACGTTTACTTTTGTGTTCAATAGAATTAAATCTTAGAATTAGAATAGATCCTAGAAATAAATCTAATCCTTGAGATATCTGTCGTTAAGGTCGAATTTCGATTGTCATTTGATTGTAGATTATATTCAAAGTTTAGTAAAATAGATCGGCCACCAATCGATCGAGCTCGGTACTACATATCGACGGAAGGAAGCGGAATTGTCGTAACTTGAAAAACCCAACTTTACTCCAGAGCCTTATAATTAATTATGTATCACTACCTAATATAAAACAAAGTTACTTTGTCCCTATATCCCTATCTATGCTTAAATCTACGCAACGGATTTTGATGCGGTTTTTTTTAATAGATAGAGCGATTGAAGAGGAAGGTTTATATGTATAATAACATCCATTAAATAGTGGAGAAATCAATAATAAATTACAGTTTTCGAAGCGAAACGAGGGCGGGTCCCTAGTAATATAATATGATACAAAATGATTTAGCTCAAAATTCAAGTTACGACATTTCCGCTTTCAACCGTCGATGTATGCAAATACATTTTTCACTTCGAACTGACTCCGCATTATCGTGAAGTGCCTTGAATACAAAACTCGGGTGCGTTTTCTACAAAACAGGGTGAAGCAAATTAAAAATAAAAATAAATCATTATAAAGTAATTTATTGCGTTAACTAAATGATAAAGCTAATTTAAACAATACAACGAAACTTAAAAGTATGCATCTAAATAAATGAATGAATAAACATAAAAAATAACATAATAATAAATACTTCTAAATTAGTGGTGAGACCTAAGATTCGTCTATTTAATCCATTGCGATTATTATTATACTGTCATTAATATATACTGTATTTAAATGAAATTTGATAAAGATTGTTTTCTCTTAAAAATACAAAATAGGTACAATAAAGTAATCATAAAAAAGTAGCAAAGCAAAATCATAATATTTTCATAGCTCCAAAACAGTGACAAAACTATTTTCTTTTATCATATTATATAAATTCGATAACACATTCAAATAAACTTGATTTAGAAAAAGAAAAAATAAATGGAATAAAATTTATCACAACCCATTAAATATCCAAAAGTCTTCTATAAAAATTAAAATCAAATATGTTTAAAGTATTTAAGGAAACATTTAATTATAACATTTAAATTTGCAAATTAAAAACATACGCTAAATGCAAACGATACTGTCATGTCGGTAAAAATAATCACGTAACGATAAATAAATTATTTTTTCATGAAATCGTTTTCATTCAAATCGATTAAAACAAAATCGGTAACTGCAAATGCATAGCTTTGAACTTAATAGAGCCAACAAAAGTCTATAGTGTAATTTGGATTAAACTCAATAGGACCCACGAGAGTCTGTGTAATTTTACTATAGAATTTATCTATAGACTTTTTACAGCCCTAGATGTTATCAGTGTGCCTTTAATTTAAAAAAAACATAGCAAGACCTTAGCACTAAAGATTATAATTATTTTTAGTGGCCAGTATTATGTACTTTAATGATTATTTAAAAAAAAATCATTTAATATATTAGTATTGTTTGAGAAATTTGTAAAAGAAAGATATTCGATGTTTATTGAAGTATAAATGATAATTGCGGTGATAATCTCTCGCGATCGTCTCGTTGTTTGGAAGTTTGATAAACGATTTCGTTGTAAATAAATTCCAATTTTGTTATCACTCGACAGATATAATTCATCTAGAATATCGATCTACTTCAGCTAGTGAATAGGATAGAAGATCTGAAAACTATTTAAAAAGATTTGCGTTCAAATTGCTATTCATTTTTAGCTTTCAATCATGAATAAACATTTATTTCCATATTTCAGGCGAAATGTAGTTTCTTGAACAATAACAATTTCAACACAAAACAAAATCACTTAGCACCCTAACGAATATAAAATACGAAGCTAAAACTATAAATTCCTATTTACACAACTAAAATCTATTTCATCTACTAAAAAATTAAAAGCACCATTATAAATACGAACAATGTACACGAGTAATTCAAATGTTGTTAAGTTTTAAATGATTTTAAAACTATATCAACTCTTTGCGACTACGCCTTCAGACTTTTTTCTAATTCTTATCTCTTCTACAACCTCCATTATTAGCTGAAACGTTTCGAAAAAATAAAATAAAAATGAAACTCATAAATTTATGAATATAAAAGAAAACAATCATGCTCGTGCAAGTAGACGTGATTAAATACATATTAGGGTTTAATTGTGTTATTTCGCATTCTGGACGTGAGTTATTACGGCTATTAATAGTGTTATTAACATAAAATACGTGAAATCAACTCAAACAACAACAATTTGATTCAAACAGCGATGGAGATAGAAAAAATCAATAAAACAAGTAACTCTGATAGGGATCGAAATAAAAATAATCGATATTAAATCGAAGGGTGAAAAGCTGGTTTGGTTGGACATTTCGCTTAAAACGCGACATTTATCTTTGTAATTAAAAGTTCTTTTTAGTTTGTATCAGCATCAACAGTCCGATGTGTTTAATTGAGCTTCAGTTAAGTTTACACCATTCAATTAGCTGTAGAAGTATTTTGCTATGATATTTTTTCAACATTTTGAGCTTTCCTGTAAAGTTGCAAAAATGTTACATAAGCCTTTCAACCCTCGAAATAATGTGTGTACATTCAAAACAATTATTTATCGATCGCAGCTTGAACCAAATGTATGGCTGGGGTGTATAAATGAATAGAAACAATAAGTATTTTTGTGTTTCAAAATATTACAAATATCACTATTTTACTATACATACATTACATAACATTACAAAGCAAAGCTCATTATGATATGTTCTACAACATCTAAGTCAATCAGGACTGACCTGACTCAAAGGTCGAATTTTCTCGTGAATACTGTTCTCCGCCTGCCTTGCCGAAGGCGGAGGATGATCTGGAGTGGGCGGCTGTTCGTAGTGAGTCGGTGACGAAGGAACACCGACCTTCTGCCCGTCGCAATAACGCTCGCAGTCGCTCGGACTGTTCAGCGATTGTTCGTCGAGCAGACTCTCTAAGGAACTCCTCTCCTGGTTCGAGTATTTCCTTACTCGGCTCATCTCGCTTCTGTCGAACTCGTTAGGACCGAAGCTTCTCCTCAATTTCCTCCGTGGATTCTGCTCTTTTATGACGACATTTTCGTACATTGCCGTAATGGCGACGGGTTGGGGCCGCTGCTTCAAGCTAGGTCGAGGAGTCGGCACAGGAACCACTCGAAGCGAATTGTGGTTCTCCTCATATTCGGAATAAGAGAGCTTACTGTCGACGTAATGATCAACAGATCGACCGAGTCTCAGGTAATTTTTTCCACCCTGTAACAAACGAGAAAAAAATCAATAATTACTTGAACGATGGGTTTTCGATTTCGCTAGAAATAAACGATATTGTAATATAGTACTTTGTCATGGCATGTTTGTTGCAAGACCTCAATTCTACTTAAAACCTAGACCAAACCATTAAAGAAACACATAAAATAAGAACATAAAGATCTTTATGAGAACCAAAAAAAAAAGCGATAAATGATACATGATTATAGGTTATGATTCCAGCGTTACTCTTCCGGTACCTGTATATCGTCCAAATCATCCTGGCTCCTGGCATGCGGCCTGAGCTCATAGCTGTATCCAGATGAAGGGGAGTTAGCATGAGTGGGGGACACTGACAGGTTCCTCCGCGGAGGCTTCTTGGGAGGGGTGGGCTGTAAGATATATAGCTGTTAGGCCGATGTTAGGATGATGGTAAATTTAAGCTGAGGTGCATTTGAATTTGGAGTAAGCGTTGTGTTTCCATAGTTGATCAGATCAGTAATTATCTAATGTTTTCTTATTAAATATCTCAGGTTGATTAAATCCACATTGCACTACTGTCCTGAATGCATATGGTGTCCATACCACCTTTAACAATTCACTATGAGCCTACTAAGCCCTCTTACTGAGCTAAGAGTATTATTTTCGGTCCTGCCAAACTCCCTATTCGTTCGTTAAATTATCAAAATAATTAAATTAGGAATACGACCCGCAAACTGTTTTCTATTACGGTCTCATCTCGTTGACAACGGAGGAGCGAGATAAGTGCCCACAATTGAGTAATAGAGAATTTGTAAGGCAACAGGATAAGTTTGAAGCCTGGTCCATGTTATGAAATAACAGCGTCTAGCAATAGCGATCATGAGTGTAGCTTGATAGAATCTTGTTTTTTATTTATTCCTTAGTCAATTAAGCTTGGGATTTTGTGATTAACTAACAACTTTACTTTATATTTTGAGATATTTTACTGATAATAGGGCGTCTTGTGAGTCCGCATGGGTAGGTACCACCGCCCCGCCTATTTCTGCAGTGCGGCAGTAATGCCTTTCGGTTTGAAAAGCGGGGCAGCCGTTGTACTGTTACAAGTGAGACCTTAGAACTCATTTCTCAAAGTGGCCGGCGGCATTTACGTTGTAGATGTCTATGGGCTCAGGTAACCGCTCAACAGCAGGTGAGCCGTGAGCTCGTCCACCCGTCTGAGCAATAAAAAAATCAGAAGGGCATCATGTAAGTCGTCGTGGCCCAAAGGATAAGACGTCCGGTGCATTCGTATGTAGCGATGCACCGGTGTTCGAATCCCGCAGGCGGGTACCAATTTTTCTAATGAAATACGTACTCATCAAATGTTCACGATTGACTTCCACGGTGATGGAATAACATCGTGTAATAAAAACCAAACCCGCAAAATTATAATTTGCGTAATCACTGGTGGTAGGACCTATTGTGAGTCCGCACGGGTAGGTACCACCACCCCGCCTATTTCTGCCGTGAAGCAGTAATGCGTTTCGGTTCGAAGGGTGGGGTAGCCGTTGTAACTATACTGAGACCTTAGAATTTACATCTCGAGGTGGGTGGCGCATTTACGTTGTAGATGTCTATGGGCTCAGGTAACCACTCAACAGCAGGTGAGCCGTGAGCTCGTCCAACCGTCTGAGCAATAAAAAATATATCAGAAGATCATCATGTTTTTTGACACATGCGATTATCTTTTACTAAACTGACATACCAAAGACCCTCAACGGATAGCCTTTTCGTTAATAAACCATCGTCATCGATGCAACCGTATCTAATCTATGAGAGAGAAATCTAAAACTTGTGAATTGAACCATCTCTCGTGGCCCAAGTGGTCCAAGTAATTCAATATGAGCCTTGGATGAGGAGTAAATTGGCTGCAGCCGGTCACTGAATGGACAATTTTCTACGTTAAAGCGTTTCCTGAACGTTATAGCTTGCGAATACGGTTTTATTGTTATCTGCGCTAACTATTCCTTCACATTACAGTTGACCATAATTTTACAAAAACTAGTAGGCAGTCCCGCAGTAGTCGAAATTCGACTATAACTAATTGAAATTATAAGTTTGAACATTAATATTCTATTATCAGTTCTATTGTCAAAGACTATTATTATATTTCTATAATCACAGATTTCGGCAAGACTACACTATAGACAAATAATATTAAAGATAAAAAATATTAATTAACCTATTCTCAATTTGACCACAGACGTCAAGAACAAAAGTTTGACAATAAACAAAGAGTATATATATATATTATTATGGGTGTGTGTGTCAAATACATGGTAGTGTGTGTAATGTTTTTTTTATTGATTTAATGTATTTTTAACGCATATTTTAAAAAAATATTAGCATTCTGCACTCCTTCTCCATATTCGTAAAAAAGGGTACAACGTTTTTGCATCACGTATTAATATATACAGTCAAACCTGGGTAAGTGAGAACTGGATAAGTGAGAAAACTCTATAAGTGAGAGTGATAGCCAGGACCCGTCATTTTTAGCTCCTAAAACCTCTATTAGCGAGAAACAGAAACCTCTGTAAGCGAGAGTCGTTTTTTCCCTCATGGACCTCCGTAAGTGAGACTGCTACTTATCTATACCTCTATAAGCGACAGTCGAGCTTCATTTATTTATATTATTTAGGGGGAACAAATGACAAAACAAATTACAAATTTAACATCTGCTATTTTATGACAAATTCTTAAATTTCGTGGAACCTTTTAACATTGTTTTTGTATTCTTTTCTCGTCAATATAGAACCTATTTTATTTCGTGGAACTAAATAACGTTGTTATTTTATCGCATTCTTTTCGAATGGACACGTGTCCCTGTGTACCGTCCTGTTTGTCGGACTTACTCAGTTTATCATTAATCAATTGCGAGGGAAAGTTCTGTTCTGCATCATGTCAAAACGGAAAATTAAAGTACTGTCATTAAGTGATAAACTTAAAATAGGGAATGCGTTTGAATCCGGAAAATCGCGAAATGAAATTCAGAGGGTGCATTAGCGAGAAACTCGGGTTAGTGAGAAACCTCTATAAGCGAGAATGAAATTATGCTCCCTTGAACTCTCGCTTATCCAGGTTTGACTGTAGTATTATATAGATATCCATCGTATAGTTTATAACAATTACAGATATTTCGGATTACAATAAAAAATACAATTACGTATTGAATATTAGTAAAGGACATATAAGAATAATTTTGCAGATAACCGAACATACATATTATGTCTAACTGAAGCTTCCATAATTATAGATGGATTTATTTTAACATGTAATGTTGTAACGCATATCGTTTCATCGCTCGCGTGTTTCGTTCGCTAATGCGCCCCAGTTCTTAGCGGAGAATGCTGGCCTATATCTCGTGTTTACAAATCGTCTAATTGCTGTATGTTCGACTACTTGTTTATTATTAAAACTGCAGATGTTTAATTTTTGGTCTTATTTTTATTATTTAACATAGATTTTTTTTTACGTTTAGACTGCACGTGTCGAGTTTCCTTTTTAGTTTTCCGATTCGGGAACTTCAAGATAATTATTTTTGAAAGAAAAAAAGTGTTGTTACCTGGAGCTGGGAAATATATATGTTTTTTTATACGACTAGTGGTCCACTGGTAGTCAAAATTCGACTATAACTAATGGAAATTATAAGTTTGTACACTATTATGATTCTATTGTCAAAGACTATTAAATACTTCTTTAATCACAGATTTCGTCAAAACTACACTTTAGACAAATATTAATAAAGAGAAAACAATATTTAATCTATTCTCAATTTGACCTACTATAACTGACAGACTGCAAAGAAAAGTTTGACAATAAACAAATAGTAGGTATGCGTGTGTGCGTCAAATACATAGTAGTGTGTGTAATGTTTTTTTTATTGATTTAATGAATTTTTCAGGCATAATTTATAAAATATTAACATTCTGCACTCCTTCTTCATGTTCTCTATGTGTGGGAAATTCCATACTCCTCCGTCCGCGCAATTTTCGTAAAAAGGGATACAAAGTTTTTCCTTCACGTATTAATATATAGATTTTTAGTTACGACGGAGCATCACCACCGGATTTCACTAGTGATGATTAAGTTTGAATTGTTAAATTATTCTTTAGATATTATTAATAAAAAATACGCATTCTTATGTACAATTATAATATTTGTCGTAAAGTAACAGATAAGAGATCTCCCGTTGGAAACGCCAACTCGTTTACGCAATATTACTAAAATACAACGTGGTGTATCGTGCGAACTTATTTCCCTTGTACAGTTCATTCGAATTCACGATTATAACGCAATTGTGGAAATCAATTTTGCAATAATTGGCGTGTTATTTTTTTTGTACGGAAATAAAAAAAAATTTTTTTTTTTTTCAAATTACGGGTTGCTTTTTTTTTATTATCGCATCAATGTTTCGATTTTGGTCGTTTGCAAATCAGTTAGCTATAAATAATTAGTTTAGTACCGTTGATCGAAATTCTCATCTATATCTATACTAATATTATAAAGAGGAAAGATTTGTTTGTTTGTTTGTTTCGAATAGGCTCCGAAACTACTGGACCGATTTGAAAAATTATTTTTCCATTAGAAGCCGACATTGTCCCTGATGAACATAGGCTACTTTTTTTTTTTTTTTTTTTTTTTCATGTGTGTTTTAATGTTTTCGAAGCGAAGCGAGGGCGGGTCGCTAGTCATATTTATTTAGATTATCATAATAATCGACAGCCTAAGATTTAGTTTCTTATTATGTATTACGTTCTCTTTTTTGTTATGTTTTATTAACATTTGAGAATAGAAAAACTGACAATTTTAAATTGGTTTTATTGATATCACTAAAACTCCTTAATAGCTAGTAAACAACAACAGAAATGATTGACAGATTGACGAACCGAAGAGAAAATTGTACTTAGCTATCTTTGATTACTCATGTAAGTATGAATAATTATTTTCTTTGAGCAATATGTAATAGTACGCTATACTAGTTGTAACACCAATTTCAATCACTCAATCATAAATTTACCAAAAGGAACTGTTCAAGACACGTAATAATCCTTACAAAGCATTCTAGCTCATCAAAAATTTAATTACCCATAAACAAATTACAAAGACATGAAATTTCCCCGAAGACAAAATACATCAAAGGGCCTGAGTTTAAATCGGACACAGAGAGCGAACAGGTCAAGACGACGTACGTTAAAGAGGCGCCATGCTTGCGTTAATTTGTTAGGGAGACGAGGATATGTTAGCCGTGACCGATTGGGAGTGTTTGATTTGATAAAGTGTATACGGAATACATTAGGCGGGATGTCACTTTGAATAGCGTATGTGCCTGAGGCCTTCTTGAGCGACTTGGTGTAGATTGAGTTTTAAATAAACACTACAAAGACGCAGGTAAATTAGCACGTCATTAGTATTGGGGAAAGTAATATATATTTTTTTAGTTCAATTTCCATTACAATACTACTTCTATAAATTACTATTCTATATTTATTAATTTCTATTTTCTTCTGCCTCTTGTGAGTCCGCACGGGTAGGTACCACCACCCTGCTTATTTCTGCCGTGAAGCAATAATCCGTTTCGGTTTGAAAGGTCGTTGTAACTATACTGAGACCTTAGAACTTAAATCTCAAGGTAGGTGGCGCATTTACGTTGTAGATGTCTATGGGCTCCAGTAACCACTTAACACCATGTGGGCTGTGAGCTTGTCCACACATAATCATTCTCCTGCCCTTCTCCCAGTCACCTATGGTCGGCGCAACATGTTCTCTCCTTCCATACTCCTCTATCATATACCATCTCTTCGCTCACTCCTTTCCTACACATATCGTCTCTCACGCAATCCATGCATTTCTTTTTAGGTCTACCTCTTCCTCTATAACCTTCGACATCGTCCACATATAAAAAAAAAACTTTATATAAATCGTATATTAAAACCTGATGTTAATAGTATAAAAACTCTAAATTCTAATAGTACGGAACAAATCTATAATAAAAAACACAAATAATTTTCTTAAGAAATCGGTTTTGCGTAGAAAAGGAGGAGTTATTTAATCTGAGGAATTATTCGAGATGATACCGGCATCTCGTTTTTACCACCGCACCGCCCGCCACCGGAGTAGAGTTCATCCATACTACCTGGAGCCACTGCGGTCATCCACAGTGCGCTTCCAGAGATCTTTTTTGCCACGTACCATCCGGCTATGGAATGAGCTCCCCTCCACGGTGTTTCCCGAGCGCTATGACATGTCCTTCAAACGAGGCTTATGGAGAGTATTAAGCGGTAGGCAGCGGCTTGGCTCTGCCCCTGGCATTGCTGAAGTCCATGAGCGACGGTAACCACTCACCATCAGGTGGTCCGTATGCTCGTCTGCCTACAAGGACAATAAAAAAAAAAAAATTAAAAAAAAATATCGTAATTCCCAAATTCATAACTATATTTTCAAGATAGTTTTTCTATCGTTTAATTTCAAACGATAACCTAAAAAAATTTTTTATAAAATCACTGTTCTATTTCTCAAGGCATTTCAATTTCTTAATATCTA